>VZTH01016976.1:0-23775 GCA_013397815.1 Aleadryas rufinucha
CCTGCATCCCACATCCCGCATCCTGCATCCCACCTGCCCGCATCCCTCCTGCCTGCATCCCGCAGCCCCTGTGGGGGCCCAGAGTGCTCTGGGGGTGGGCAGGGGCCGGGTCACCCCCGAGTCACTGGTGTGGGCACCCGCAGCACCCTCGGCACCGGGCACTGCTCTGTCCCCCAGACTCGTCCTGAAGCGAGTCCAACCCAGCCGTGGCTGAGCTCTGCCGTGGTGTCACCCTGCACCACCGCTGTGCACACACTCAAACTTCACCCTCAGCCAAATGGTTCTCTTTAAACCTACACAGGGAAATTTACCCCAGAAAGAGCAGTTGCCTGGAAGCCCTTCCAGGCCTCGACACCAAAGCAATGGCTTCTGCAAGGTGCCCCTTATGCAGATTCCTCCAGGACCTGCTGTGCCACCCCAGCCCCCCCTCCAGCACTCCCAGTCCCCCACCAGACTTCCCTTTTTCTGGTTTTTCCCCTCCAATTTGGGTTGAACAGCACAAAAGGAGCAATTTTGCTCCCCACCCCCTTCCCATCCTCCCTCCTCCCCTGTCTGGCAGGTCTGTGTTATTATTAAGACACTTGAGATTATGGTTGTCTGGAAGTCGAAGAATGACAGGAAAGAACCAGATGCCATCCACTGATAAATTACAAGGGCATTATGTAGAGGCAGCTGTACCATATGAAAGCCGGGTTTTTATACCACGCCATGATTTTCCATGTGGCATCGTATGGTTCCAGCATCTGGGCGTCACCGCCAACGTCTCCCATACATTTTGCTGAGCACTGTCATTATGATAATGAAGAAATTGCAGCAGACAGTAATTGTGGTTCCTGCTGGCTATTGAGAGAACTTGAAGGTATCAGAGTGGGCTGGCAGGGCCTCTCTCACCTCACAGGGGGTTTCTCCACTATGTTGGCAGTGGACAAGAGGAATTTGGATGGCTGTGAGTGCTGTGAGCAGCATCTAAGTCCTGCTGTCCCAGTGGCTGGACCTGATCAGGACTGGCCAGTGCTGGTCACTATGCCGAGATGAAGTTGTAGGTCTTTGTACAGTTCCCACTGCAGAGATTTGTAAATTCACTTTCCCCGCTTGGATTTCTCATTATTCTTAGCACAGAGTGGCCATGGGCTGTGTAAAGGATGGATGGCACGGGGACAGGAAGATTTGAGCCTCAGGTTTGTCACCCCATTGCTCAACTCTCAGCTGGCAGAGCTGTTCTACACGTGGTCCAGCCCTGGGCGTGGGGACAGGGACATTGGGAGAGCCCCTCACACCCTGGGGTGATTCATGGTGATATCTCACAATGCTCTCTCTGGGGCACGGTTTTGGTGCCTCAGGAATCCACCACAGGTATGTCCTCGCAGTGGGATGAGGATGGGCAGAATTGCTGCCCTGTGAGTCACTCTGGGAAGCCTCTGACAGACATGAAACCTTCCTCCTTTCCTGCCCCAGCCTTCCTGCATTCTTGCTCTGCTGCCCATGGCAATGAAAGCCTCGTACCCACCAAAGAATGGCAGCGAGGCTTCATAAACCATCCCTCAGGTAGCCCTGGGGCAGGGGGAGCTCCCCACTGAGCCCTCCACGTGCTTGTGCCAGGGAAGAGCTTTGCTTGAAGGCAGCAGCCAAACACACAAACACAGCACTGAGCCTCTCCCTCTCCGAGGGCAGCACTGGCAGCAGTAACACGGGAATTTTTCCAATGGGCAATGGGAAACATCAGGAGTAAGTGTATATGGCTGCAGCTTCAGTGGAAAGCTCCCTTGGGAGCCTGTGCCTGGTCATCGAGCTGTCCCACGAGATGCAGTGTGCCAGACTTCAACATAAACACGAAATTCAGTGTGATCCAAGAGGCACTGTGAGATTCTCAAGGAAAGGACAGAGGATTGTCCTGAGCTAATGCTGCTGACACTGCCAGACAGTGAGGGGGGGAAGAGCTGCAGAGCTCCAGCGAGAGGGCACTTTGTTCACTGGGCTCAAAAGCATTTGATATCACACTGAAACAAAAAAGCATTTGTTGGGATCAAACAGTGTTCGTGCCAGCTATTGTCCAGCCTCCAGCTCCTAGGAGAGAAGAAAAGAGCTGAGGTGACCGCTGGGCATTAAACCCGTGGAGAGCTGGAGCAGGACCCACGGGGACCCTGGCACAGGGGGTGGCACTGTCCCGGCTCTGTTGGGGCATTATCTCACTGCTCAGGTATGGCCCAGCCCGGGACCCTCCCGGCTGCCCTGGCCACAGCCACAATTAGCAGCGATGCTCCAGCAGCTGCACCGGGAGCGTCCCTGCCTGGGGTCGGGACGGTGACGCAGGGTCTGACCCTCCAGTCCTGCCCTGCCCCACATGTGGGGCCTTTGGAAGTGCCACAGGGTGGTCTCCCGTGACAGCTCCTGCCTCTGGGCTGGATACAGGGTCCCCACGGAACTTTCTCTGAAGTTTCCTCTTTGCTTTAGGTGTCAGTGGGCTCCTGCCAGAAACCCGGCAGTCAGCAGCACTGCAGGGTTACAAATGGGCAGTTCTGTGGACATTCAGCTTTGAAATCTCCCCCACCCATATTAAAATAAAAAGGCAGCTCCTCACTTGGGTGTCCCTGTCGCCAGAGAGGAGCCCTGGCAGGGAGAGGGGCAATGTGCCACCCTTGGAGCAGCCAGAGCAGCAGCTGTGGGGTTTGAGGTGCACAGCAGCCCCATGGCACGGGCTCCCACACAAGCCATGGGCACAGAGCATTGCCGTGGGCAGCCCCTCATGGGCTGGCACTGCTGGGTGTGGGAGCTCGAGCCGTGCCAGGCTGGCATCCCTGCACAGGGGCTCGATTCTGGCAGTGCCCCCATCGCCCATCCTGTGGGGCAGGCACCTCCAGCAGCCCCCGATGGACACCCCACCTCGGAGGCGCCTTGGCACGGGCTCCTTCTCCTTCCTGGCAGATGTCCACGGCGGAAAGAAAAAGCCTGGGGAACCAGGGGAGATTTTCCTACAGAGGGGGTGGGGGGGAAAAAAAAGATAAAGAAAAAAAGGGAAAGAAGAAAGAGGGAGGCTGCCCGTGGCAGCTCGCTGCTGCCTGGCACCTGTGTCCCAGGGCAGGCGTCCAAGCGCCGGAGCGGGCGCGGTGCCACGGCAGCAGATGGGCACGGAGGCAGCAGCCCCGGGCCTCAATCCTGCCGCACCGGGGAGGGGACGGCTGTTTAGGGCAAATTTCCCAGCTGAGAATGTCAAAACAGCTGCCAGTCTGGAGTTTGTACACCTATAATTAAGGGGGTATGTGATTTCTAATCCAGCTCAAACGGAGCTGGATTAATTGGCGGGCCTAAAAATAGCATCCGTGACCATGTAAGGCAAGCTTTTGTGTGCGGTTTAAATTGGGAAAGTGGGTTCTGGCTGTTTGCAGCGAGCTGGGAGAGGCAGAGGCATCCTCCTGCCTCCAGACAGCCTGCGAGGGCCTGATCCTGCTGAGGGACGGGGGAGGCTGCAGCGCACTGAGCTACCCAAAGTAACAGCCTGGAGCCAGGGGAGGGAGCCAGGGCAGCACCCGAATCCCGGGGATGTGTGCCCTGGGGGAGAGGGAGACCGCTCCTCCCAGGGACCCCTTGACAACCTCAGGTAGGGCTCCTCTGCTTCTCCTCCCCACACGCCCCAGACCCATCTGCTCCCCACTTTGCCCTGTCACATCATTCATAAGAGTCCACAGCAAGTTTGCTCACTCTGTTTGTGATGCCCAGAGGCTTCACCTGGTGGAAAGGGACTTTCTGAATTAGTGGAGCCTTCAGGACACACCTCCACTTTCCCACACTGCTCCTGGCCAGCTTTGCACCAGCACAGCTGGCAGAAGAACCCCTTTGACTTGTGCTCCCCTTCTCGAACACTCCTCTCCCCACAGCCAGACTGCAGGGTTAAATTGCTGTTAATTTTTGTTTAATTATCTGCAGTGGCACAAATAACTAACAGCATCGATTTGAACTTGGCACACAAAGGAAGGTTCCAAATGGCAAAGCATATTATGAGATCGAATTATTAAACGTAGCTAATGAGAAAAATAATGATGTGGTGCCAAGCTATAAAAGGTTAGACTTTAAAGTTGTCACAGTCCATGAGCAAGAAAGATTTAATCACATTCTTAATCAAATATTTATATGATAATGTGTTTTAATCAAACTAATAGCAATTAATTTGGAAAGGAATCTATTGTACACTTCCTGTTCGTGCTTTACAGAGGTTTTTTTGCGGTGAGGTTACAGAGCACATATTCCCTTACTCAACAATAATTCCATCCCAGCTGGAAGGTATTCCAGCTGTCTGTGATGGGGACAGGCTTGTGGAACGAGGAGCAGGAGCAACTCAAGAGCTGTGGGTGCCCTGCTGGGTGCTGGGTCCTGCTCCCTCCCACCCTGGGACTGGGCAAAGCAGGACCTCACTGGCACCATCAGTGAGCCAGGGCCCCTCGCTCTGCCTTTGAAGCGTTTACTCTTCACAAATGATTTAACTGCTACCTTTCTTTCCCTCTGAATCCTGCCAAATCTCCTAACTCCCCTTGGCAGCCGATGCTATCACAATGATTTCCAGCTGTGCAAGGAGCAGCTTAAAATGGCTGCTGTGCTGGAGCAAGGATCCTCTCCTGCCTCTCCTTCCCTTCGGGGCAGGACAGCAAAGGGACATCGACAAAACTCTGCCACTCCTGTCCCTCCTCCAGGGCCCTGCTGCCCCTCCTGCCCTGCCCTGCAGAGCTCAGGGCTGCAGCTGGATGCTGAGCAGTGAGTTTTGCTCTGGGCTTTTAGTCTGGTGTGTTAAAGTTATAAAAATGGGCAGTTTAAAGCAGCAGCAGCTGCCACCAACGCCAGGGTTTGATTCTGAGTGCTGCAAAGAGGGGAGGTGGCTGTCCTGTGCCCACCCCTGCTGAGATACCACGTGTGAACACCATAGGAAGGGCCACGGAGGCTGAAGAGGTTGGACAGGATGTGTAAATCTGCCAGCTTGAAGAAAAAGAAATATCTGACACCTTTCCCAAAAACTCAGAATGAAGCTTGTCTGAAACTGAAAGCAGCCTGGAGGACTATCTCCAGGAGGTACACAGCAGCCACAACACCATGAGAGCACATCACCTCTGAGGGAGCTCACTGAACTCCTTCCAGCTCAGTGAGGAAGCACCCACAGAATCCTGGGATTCCTTTTAGTGGAGCCTCCAAACCACCAACGTTCGCTAAATGTGGGAGAAGCTCTTCAAAACACGGTGCAGCGTGAACACTGAAAGGGAGCATCCCTCACCCCAAATCCCCAGTGAGGATATCCCACTGCTCTGTGCTCCCACGGAGCTTTGGAGAAGGAGGGATGGGACAAGGGGACAGCAGTGACCCCTCAGCCACCCACACGGAGCCAGTGGCCGGAGCCCCACGTGCCCTGGGGTGGCCACAGGCAGGGGCACACGGAGCTGCAGGAACCCCACAGCACCCACAGGGACACATCAGCCCTGGAGCCACGCTGGGAATTCCACCCCAAGCACCGTGCCCCTGTCCCAACCCTGGCCCTGCCTCCGGGCCCTTGGTACACACCTCATCCTGTGCACAGTCAGGGCTCTGCCTCCACCTCCTCCACCTCCTCCTCCTCCTCGCAGCTCTGGGCTGGGTGGATGTCTCTATGCCTCTGCACTTCTCTCTCTCTGACTTTTTAACACTTCATCAGAAGCTGGAATTTTATATATTTTTTTTTAAGTGCTAAGTTTGCTGTTTCTGTTGGAGTCGAGATGAAAAGCGTTCACTGAACCACCTTTGATTGGAATCACTTCTGCTGCCTTCAGTTTGGCCAGATGTTTCCTAATTACTTATCTGTCAAAATTTTTTTTTTGCTTTTTTTTAAATGCACAGACATTTCCTCTAAGTGAGAAAGAGTGTAAGGTTCTTGTTTAGTGTCTTTGCCCGAGTGAAATAAGCCAGGCTAAGCTTCATCATCAAGGCTGGATTTTATGCTTGAACATGCAATTTAACATCAAAAGCTTGATCTTTTTTATTATTCAATGCTGCCTTTTTAGACCAACTTCAGCAGGAGCCAAATGGCACATCCTAACTTGGGATTTAAAACTTTTATTTTTTAAAGCTAGGTCTGAGTCATGCAGCTTTCTCCTGAGCTTGAGATGGTTTCATGTAATAACTCAGGGCCAGAACCTGCCACCATTACTCACGTCAGAGAAGGCTTCCTTACATGAGCAATCCTATTGAACTGGTGCTCCTTGGGGTGAGGAATGATTACAGAATCAGGTCTCATCCTTCTCCCATCAAACAAATATTTTTGCTGCTTTGAGTCAGTTGCAGGGTCCTGCAAGGATGTGCTGTCACTGTGCAGGAATTTGGAGGTAGAAAGACAGAGGAGGAAACCTTGAAGGCTTGAATTCCCCAAGCTGACCACAGCTGGCCCAGCAGGGATCTGATCTGGTCTGATCTGACCCAAGCAGGGATCCTGATCCAGTCTAAGGAGGCAGAGTCTTTGCATGTCAGTCTTTCAGGACATTCAGCACTGATTTGCTATTGGGCTGCTGTCAGAAATCTTTTATTTTGGGTAAAGGCCCCAAGGACCCCAAGTTCCTGCAGGAAGGAAGGGGAAAAGCAGCAGAACTGAGCCTGGATGACTCCACGGGTGCTTTAAAGGCTTTGTTGTGTCCCTCTCCATGAAGACAAAACAAGTAGCCAATGCCTGTCAAAGTGTCTGTGAATAATACACCAATACGGGACTGAATTAACCAAAAATAAATCCATATAACAATTTTTCTAAAGCTTTAAATGTCTTCAAAGCCAAGTAGCATTCTTTAATGAAAGCAGGATCAAGCCAGAAAAGCTTTAGGAGTTTAAAGTTATTTGATAGCTAGTTATTTTCCTTCAAAAGAAGCTAAGTAAACCTCAGCCTGTAGCCTTCATCACTCCACCAGAAATGCTTTGTCAGGCTATTTGTGACAAATTAATTATAGCGATAGAAAATCTCAGTAGAAATGAATATTCAAAAAGAATTTTTTTTTTAAATTCTGTTGACTTCAGGGAATGCTCTCCTGTTTCTAAAGCTGTGTGTTTTCCTCATTAGCTCTCCCCCTCCCCCAGTTCTTTTCAGAAACTTTCAGAAGTGATTAGAAATGGTTTTATTTTCAGCTCGCCTGGGGAACGGCATTTGCAGTGGAACAAACCACTGGTGCTGGAGTCTTGCTGGCAACAAGAAATGGCCCAGCAGCAAACTTTCCAGAGAAAACATCCTGCAATGGCCGTACCAGCCCTGACCACCTGGCACTAATGCACTGCAGGATGCCTGTGTGGGGCCATCCCACAAAGCCTCAGCGCTGGGGGAGCTTGGCCCCACAGCTCAGGGAGACACAGCAGCTCCATCCTCAGTGCATCCTGGCCTGATCCTGCAAACAGAAGGAGCAGAGCTGGGGCAGACCATGGGCAGCTCCAATCTACCAGAGAGAGGTGGCTCTCACTCCCTGCAAAGGCTCTGGCAAAGCAGAGGTCTCCTCATCCCTTGCTCTGGTTGTTGCCTGTAAATTGCAGACCTTTCTGGTCTTAGGCTAAAGGCATTTCAAGGAGAAAAATTCCCATTTGTGCATCTCATTAAGACTGAGAAAAAGCAGGAGGCCGCTGCTATCCATCATCCCCCACAGCTCCAGGTCATCTCCATGCCTCCATCCCCTGGGCACACTGTCCTGTCCCCATGCTTACCCCTCTTAGTCCTGCACAGAGCACTGAAATATTGGGTTGCAAGTCCTGGAGTCTCTTCTTGAAAGGTTGTTTTGGGCTGACAATAAAAAGGAATAAACACAAACAAAGCTTCTGCCAAGCTGTGACTGCAGGACCCCGCTCAGGAAGCTCCCACGGCCGATGTCCCCACATGGAGCCACGTTCCTGGCTCTGCCACAGGAACTGGGCAGGAAAATCCTCCTCTCCATCCTCTCTTCCCCCTGACAACTCAATTAACAAGCTGCCTCGTTAGCATCCTATACTTAATTAACAAGCTGAATTAATAAGTAGCCTAGGTTGCTTAATTAATAATTAATTAATCCTTGGTTAATAAGGACAACAGAAACTAGTTCATAAGGGAATAATTTCAATAACTTACAGTGAAATGAGGATCCAAGGAGAAAGTGGCTGCATGGAGCTGGTGCTGGACCCTCCCCTGACACCAAATGTCCCTCCCTGAGTCCGGCTGTGGGGTGCCACCTCACCCTCAAACTCTTGTCTGCCACCTCCTGCCCCAAATCCGGGTTGGAAGGGTCCCAAACGCTCGTTTGGGACTGGTGATGCTCTCCAGAGATGCTGCTCCCTGGTTCCCCTGTCCCTGCTGGGAGCTGGGATAGCTGCCTCACCTGCTGCCACTGGCAAAGCAAAACGGGGGGGTGTTACTTGAAATCAACAATAAAAAGGGGAATATGTACAAAACACAATCTAAAACATCCCTGCCCTGCAATGGTACATCATTTTCCAGGGAAGGGCTCTGAATGTGTTTCAGTATTCAAGTTTAAGCCTGCTCCAGAAAAAAACAGCCAACCAAAATTTGCTGGGGCTGGGTGAGGCCTCACTGAGCCCCTGCCCAGGAGCACAGGGCAGGTGGGAGCAGTGCCCAAGGCCCTGATCCCTGGAGGAAATGCTGTTCCTCAGCTCATACCCACCTCAACATGTTGCCCACAGCTTGACAACATATATTTGGCAATTTTCACTAGGAAAGCACGAAGAATAATGTTGATGTTTCCTTCTCATCTTGATATAGCAGGTGTCTTGTTTCCATATTAATGATCTCAAGGTGTACATACATATATATCCATATATTAAAACCACTCATATTATCATGTAACATTTCAAATTCAGCTAAAGAGAAGCAGTTGATTTTTCCTGACGGTATTGCTTTGAAATTCTCCATCCACAGACCATTTTGGAATCCCAAACAAAAGGAAAATCAGAGTTATTTCCCACACAACAGATGCAGTGCACCGATCTCTAAGAAAATGAATTTTTAGTTTATTGTTGCTTATGGTGACTTCTGTTCATGACTGGTTTCAAAGAAGATATTGAGCGTAGCAACAAAACACGTTTGCAGACAGATAATTACCATTATTTTCAATTATAATGTTGTCATCTCCAATTCAAGTATTTAAAGACTGGGAAATGCAAACATTACTGTTATTGCCACGTTGATAAATTATTTTGTTGGTTTATTCCGAGAACAACAATTAATGGTGCTCAGTTTTGTTCCAAAATTTGTTGGACAACCTGAAATGAAACACAACATAAACTTGTTACTAACAATCACAGCAAGGAGGGGGCTGGGGGTGGGGGGGAAGGTATTTATTGGTGAAACACTCCAGACACAGAATCTATGAGCAAAATTGAGCTGGAAATTCAGTTTCCTAGCAGAAAGATGTGAGATGGTATTGCACTGCTTTGCATGGTGAAAATCAATGTTTCTCACCCCTCTTACTTAGATGTTTTGTGTCTGGTGTTTCTCTGGTGTCTCAGTTATTTTCCCCAGTGAGCTTCATGCAACCAGGACGTGGTGCCTGAAAGTCCCTCATCACTTTTAAGATAAGTGAGAAAGAGTTTCCTGCTCGAGGTTTCCAGCAGGCCAGTGGCAAAGCAGAGGTGCAGCACATCCAGCAGGACATTTCTCATGGTGGATTCCTTCCTGTTCTCTGTGTCACTGCAGAGCCCACGGGGTTCCTCCACCTCTCCTGCAGATCCCCCAGGGCAAAACCCAGCAAGGGCTGAATGAGATTTGTGCCTTGGCCAAGTTTCTGCTCTTTCATGCACCAAGCAAGAAAGGATGGGAAGAAAGAAGAGAAGGAAAGACACAGTTCACTTCATTCCCACAGGGCTCCAAATAACCAACGTAACTAATTGAGGCCAAGGACTCATCAAGTCAGCAGCATGGTCTGGGAACAAAAGCCTGCTCCCAAATGCTTCCCACAGTCACTGCTGCAGGAGCAGCTTGGAAAGGTTTTCAAAGTATTCACCAGTTGCTGTGTCTGCTGCCTGGCACGGGAGCTCCCACTCTGTCTGCACAACCCACTGCATTCCTCCTCTTGCTTTACCTGCTTTTTGTTACATTCCAGCTGTGGGCTGCTGCCTTTGCCATGCAAACAGCAATATCCACCTGCATGGCATTTGGGGAGGTTTTGGCTTATCTCAGATGGTCCAAAATCCAGCAGTGATGCTGCTCAAGGCAACTTAATATTTTCTGTATTTCAGCAGGGATTCCTATTTCCTACCACCCTCACCCTGAATTTTGCCTTTGTGCAGTTATGCAGCAACGATTACAGATTTGGGAGAGAGCTGCAGCCAGAGAAGGCACAAACTGGAGAGAACACATCACTCCCATCCCCCTGAGCAGCTGGGAGCTGCAGACATAACTGTAAATTCCTGCCCAGTGAAAACTCCATTTACTCATCCCAATCAAATCCACGTGCGTCACCACTGCCGAGGGCTCTGGGTCCTGGCTTGGAGCACAATGGACCACACTGATTCACACACCTCTGAGATGCCTCTCCAGGAGCCTGGGCTTGCTGTGGGTGACAGCTCTGGCCCTGCAGACACAAGCTCAGTTCCAAAGAACAAGCGGGAAACTTTGCACAGGAAGCCCTGAGCCTCCTGACTGGTGCTGTCCCATGAGAAATATCAAACCATCATCCCCTCTGAGGCTGCAGTTTGTGATTCCAACTCCTGCCTTTGGATCAGACATGGTGTGTTTTGCCCAGAATTAACCCCCCACAGGTGCAGCAGGGCATGTGATAAAGCCTGTGACTGATTTTTAACCTTCTTGTTCTGTCTTGACACACTTTTCCTTTCCCCCCACCCCTATTTTTCATGAAATCCAGGCCAGCAAGGAGGAAGGGAGAGCTCAGTGCATCTGTTCATCACTAACATTGACAAACAACACGTAAAAGCTTTGCTAACCTGAAAAGTATTGGCATACCTAACCAAAACCCACTTGATTTCCCCTGGAAAGCAAAAACTGTGAGAGGCCATTACTAGCAGGTTGCCCTTGCATGGGAAGTAATTGAATCTGGAAATGGGAAATATGTGGCAGGAGAGCTTGGCTGTCATTTTACAAAAACAATTAAATGCATGAAATGTGTCTTAATGATATAATTAAGGCAAAATTCCAATCCTCCATTAGCAGTGGCATTAATTATTGCAAGCACATTACATTCAGTATGGCTGGAATGATGAAATCCTGTGTCACACAGCTTTATTAACAAACAAACAAATAAATGAAACCTGATTATCTGCTCCTCAACAGAAGCTGGGGTGCAAAAATTACTTTTGAACAAACCTTGATTAGTTTTGCCTGTTCAGGCTGATGGTGAGAGAGGTCAAAGCACCTCAGGGAAACTCCTGTAAAGCACTGCACGATGCTGGGACCCATCGTGGGTGTTGCTGGAGGAGTCTGGTGAGGAAGTTGGATGAAGCAAAATCGATTAACACCATCACAGCAGCCCCACAGCTCTCCTAAAACACACCCATTTACACACCAGCTGCGTGCAGGACTTGCTCCTGACCCTCCTAAAGTGACTGAAATCTGTTGTCACCTTCAAGCCCCGGTTTGCAGCAGGGCAAGGTCTCACCTGCCTTTTCCAAGAAGCAGTGAATCACAGCCTTTCAGTTTTGCAACTGATTTTACACTTACTTCTCTCCTCTGCTCCCACTCCCTCGGGCTGTCAGCTCTCTGGGAGGCTCCTGGGGGTTTGAGGCTGTTGGTTTGGCACAGCAGAGCCAAGGGCTCCCGAGCCAAGTCCCTTCTGCCTTCACTGCGGAGGAGCCGTCCATCAGCTGCTAAAAGGCTCCTGGAAGTTGCTCAGAACTGTTTTATGTATTTGGATTACTGATCTCAGAGGTGTAGAGGTTATCAAATACACCTTTCCAATGGAGGAATCCATCAACAGCATTCCCTCATGGGTACATGTTTGGAGCTATAAGCAAATTTATTAGACGTGGAAGCTTGTTTATAGCGATTTTCAATGTTTAATCCAGCACAAGGAACAAAAATTGGAGAAATTAGCCCCCTCCAGCCAGCCATGTGACTCCTAGATGATATCTGCCAGAGGACAAGCAAACACATCAGTTGAGTGATTATGTGGATACCTGCTGAAAGAGGGGGATTTTCACTTATGCATGGTTGATTTTCTACGTGCACAGTTCCCGTTATACAGGGGAAAATCAATTAGTGAGAGTCATTTGTTTCTGAACACACTGGTCAGAGAGAAACATTAGTTCAGAAACATTAATTTCTGGACAAATGTTTACAATTAAAATGCAATTTTGATTCCACTGGAGTTCTAGCCTGTCACCCTGTATCTCAGCCAGATCTGGAGAAGGAATTACGATATCCAGGAGAGGCAGGTCAGGGATCACGGCCATGGGAAGTGCCACCCCTGGGTTTGCCATGAGGACGTTGGGATGCACTGGGGGACAGGGCTGGGGCACTGGGCTGTTTGTGCAGCTGAACCTTGGCTCTCAAGCCACAGTCAAGTCCTGGGCTAAGAGGGACCAGGAGCAGAGAGAGCACGAGGGGATGGAGAGCAGAAGTTCAGGGTTCAGGGGGTTTTTGTCGGTGCAGGGCTGATAATGCAGCATTTCTTTAAAAGCAACATGTACCTGTGCTGGATGAAACTTGTCTCATTTTCCCAAGGCCTAAAGCCAGTCCTGAAGCTGAGGACCAAGAGAGAAAGCAGCGATGAGCAGTGTCCTGGGGTACCCAACTCCCACACATGCAGAAGCAGCGACTCGTGGCTGTGCTTTTACCCACACAGGGAACCGAAAGCCAGAGCATGAAAGGAAAAGCACTGCCTTTTCCCATAAACCAGAGTTTTTAGAGAAGAGACAAAGCCCATTTTCCAAGCTCACATTTGGTTCCAGCAATTACTCACAAGCAGTTACATTTGCTCATGACTCAGTCCCAGACCTCGGTTCCGAGCCGAAACCTCACCGAGGACTCGGGCGTGTTCTGACGAATGGGAAGAGCTGAGTAAACCTGAACACATTTTTTTAAGTTAGTCTGCTTCCTTAAAGCCTTACCTCGTACCAGCCTTTTCTACAGCATGAGGAATCTCAGCTGCATTCCTTGGTCACGTCCCTTTGTTCTCTGACACAGCCACTCAGACACCACGCACCCCAAAATGGGTTTCTTTTGAAGCATTGCCAGGCTGCAGGCGACCACATCCTCCTGCAGATGTCAGGAGCAAGTGTGCTGGAGGTGCCTCACCTTCCTTGAGATCCACTGCACGTAAAGCACCTGCCTGCTTCACCTTTTCTGCAATCAAAGTTCCTCTTCTGCCACAGGTTACTCATCAGATCTAAATCCTCAGCAGCAGGGTGGAAGTGCATCCAGGCGTTGAGCAAATACACAGAAATTGTTTATATAAATAGCTTATTTGGGCATTTACAGTAAAACCCGGCCTGGAGAAAGTAAATAGAATTCCAGTTTCATGCCACTCTTACTACATTACTGTAAATAGTTGGTATTTTTTTCCTTCAAGTGCAGGAATTGTGCACCCAGCTGACCTTGCACTGGCACAGGAGGGAAGGAAGCATTCCAGACCTCCTGTTTGCAAAGCAATAAAATATAACAGGGCTCAGAGATCAGAGGGAAAATAAACAGATCCTCTCGCTCAACCTCCTCCAACTCCCCCTGTTTTTCCCTCCACAGCTTATATTTAGCTCAGGCTCCTCCATGCCCACGGAAGGGCTGCCCTGGGAGCAGGGAGGCAGAGCACCAGGGCCAGGCTCTTGGAGAACCTCAGGCTTTCCTCCTCAGAACAGAAAATCAACAGACCTGCTCAGCAGAGCAGAGAGAAACAGCAGCTCTCAAGAGAAAAATAGAGATGAGATAGGCAGTGGGGCCCATCAGGGTCACTCAGCATTTGTTTGTTAACCTGGTTCTGCTCATCTGAACCTTGCAGAGCCTAGGTTTGAGATTCAGGGAAAAAAAAAAATCTGTGTGTGCACATTAATAAATTGTCTGGAGCAAACACGTGCTGGGAGCCCATCATCTTCCCTGGGAAAGCCCTTGGTGTGCACTGACCTCAAGTTAAAACCTAACCCAGCTCCCTCCCCACACTCACACCAGCTCTGCTGATCACCCCAGGCCTGCAGAGACCCTCCCCAAAACACCACAGAGCACCCTGAAGGGGTTGGCCTTGCAGCACTGCGTGCCTGCATGTCTGTTTTAGAGTGTTTTGGACGTTTAATTCTTACCCACCTCAATGGGCCCAAGTACTAGAAATCTGTGAAGACCTCTTGCAGAAAGGCAGCTGGCTGCTCCTGGAAATGGAGATGTGGATTCAATGGTGCTGTCTTGGAGCAGGAGCTGTGGCCAAGCCCATCCCTTGGTGGGAACACAATTGCCAATTGGGAATTCCCACCCATGGCACTGCAGGGGCTGCCTGGGATACAGAGCCACTGTTCCATCCCTGCCCAGAGACTCAGGGTCAGGTGTACCCATCTTGAGGTCTTTGAGGTCACCCAGTAGCCTCTGTGGTGTGAGGAAACAGGACAGGACACCTGTGCCACGCTTCCACTGCAGCAAAAGCCACCTCTTCTCTCCTTTTCATGCCTTGACAGCAGCAAGGCCACAGCAGGAAGGACCAGGTGGGGTCCTGGTGCAGGTGCTGCTTGGAGAGCCATGCACAGAGGTGTTTTACACTCCCATCCCCAGCATCTCTGCTTTTAAAGCCACGCTGCTTATTAGCAATGCACAGCAGCACCCAGCAATAACTTTGTACTGCAGTTACTCTCTTAATCAAATGCAGCTTCACAGAGCCACGCTGATCTAATTGTTCAATGTCCAGGTTCCCTGCCTTCGCAGAGATAAATACTCCAAGGAGCTGCATTTTGACTGGCATCCAAAACTCACCACTGGCTGCTGTGATTGTGATTTATTGCTGCTGATAACAATCAATCCCAAGGCAACTGTGTGCATTTGAACTGAGTCAGGACTGAGCAAGGGGGGAATGAACACCCACCAGGGGCTCACAGCTGATGAATCCTGCAGTCAATGCTCTCCCCCATTTCTGCATTGCAAACCCCACTCCAAGCTCACTGCATGGAGGGCTTCATGTCACCTCTCCTCTGCCTAGTGCAGAGCCATCAGTCTGGTCAGCCAGAGCTCTAAATTTCATTTATGCACCTTTCAATCTTACCCAAGAACAGGCTCTCCATGGGCAGGAACCTCAGAAGTGGTGCAGCCACCAGCCTGCCCTGCTGGGCAGCACACAGGGATAATCTCCAGCAGACACAAGCCCTGCTCACTCAGGGAGCAGGACAAGTTCCCCAGGGGAGAATGCAGACAGGAGGGAGGCCCTGGAGCTGCCATATCCATGTATGTCCAGCCACAGAAGAAGATAAAGTACACCTACAGCTCCTGCAGAGTGCGGCTCCAGGACAGCCTGAGAGCCACTTTTGGGTACCCTTAAAAATGCCATAAATCCCAATCTCATCTCAAAAAAACGTGGCTGCTGTTTCAGAGGGTTTATCTTTTCTTCACAACATGCAGACAGCTCCAGAAACCCGATCAGGAAAGACCCTGTGCAAAACCTCCTGTAGCTCCAACTCAGCAGAAGAGCAGAGAAACCCCAAAGCAAACCCCACCCTCCCTGGAGCTGCTTAAATTTGCCTCCTGGGCCGTGGCAAGATCGTGCCCACCTGGGACACAGCTCCCCCCTGAACCAGCTGCCCTGCCCATTCCTGCCTGTCCCTGCCCATTCCTGCCTGTCCCTGCCTGCTCCCGGAGCAAAGCCCCTGAGTGTTCCCCAATGGTGTTCCAAGGAGAGGGGAGAGCTCTCTGCAGGGCTCCTGAGCAGGGCAAAGAGGTAGGGGGAATCAGCTTTGACCCCGCCAGACCTCAAAGAAGGGAACCTCGGGCAGTACTTTTCCAGCCTGAGCATGTCTAGAAGCCCAAGGCAGGAATTATTTCCCCTTCTCTCCTGCTTGGTCTTTTGCTTTTGCTGCTAAGGCTGTTACACACTCCTGTTTTATGCCAAAGCAGTGGGAATTTCTACACTTTTTTTTTTAAAAAGGGGATAGCAGTGAGTGTTTGGAGTAAATTCCCATTAGAGTTGGGAGAGTCAACAGCAGGATCCCTGTGAGAGCACGTTGCTTTCTTAACAAATCTCAGTGAAACCCATCACTGCGGCTCTCACCGTGAGGGAGAATCTGTTTCCAGCCACTTCACTCAGGGTTTCCACTCCTGGTCAAGGCTTCCCCTCCCTCAGTGGGGAGACAGGGCTCTGCCTGCCCAGCAAGGAGAAAAAAACCTTCAGTCAACCAACCCAGGGAAATGCAGCTTGAGCAGGTTAAAAAGCAAGAGGCTGACTCCAGGTTTCACGCCTTCCCCACCTCAAAGCACCCCAAGCCATCCCTGTCTTTCCTGGGAGGGGATCACTGCTGGGACCATCCCTGAGCGCCAGGGCTGGAGCTGAACAAGCCCCAGAGGGGTTTTGCTTCGTGTCCTCCAGGCACAAACGAGATTAAACACAGGCATGAGCGTGAGGCATGAATCATCTGCCAGGAGAGCAGCAGCAGGATGGACAGGACTCCTGAGGATGGCAGAGAGGCAGCAGCACAGGGGAACAGTTGGATCAGGACAAGCAGATAAAATATGGAGACAAAAAGCAAAAAAAAAAAAGTGCTTCTATGAAGTTTAAATTCTCTGCAGCTGGAATTTGCACCTTCCAGTGAGCACACCATGGAGCCCACAAGAGCTGCAAAAACGGCTTTGGTTCTGGAAGCACAGGGAAAATCTGAACCTGATTTGTTAATTCCCATTCCATTTGCAGCACAGAAATCTGTTTAAAAGCAAAGGTTTGTCACCTGTGGTTTCCAAAAGTCACAAAATTGTTTTTTCCACTGAGCTGAAAAAAAAACCTCGACCAAAACCCAGAAATTTAAAAATAATCTTTTGCCAATCAGTGGTGCTGCAATGTCCCCAGATCTCCTCAACAGACATGGAAAGGTAGCTTAGTAACAGCTACCTCTGCCCATTCCCACGCACTGCACTGGTTGAACTCGATTTCTTTTTTTTTTTGTCATTTAAAAAAATTCCCTTTTGGAAAATGTGGTTTCAGCTGAGTTCTCTTTTTCTGTGGGAAGATGTTGGTTTCAGCTGTGATTCCAAAAATGTAATTTCGAAACAGTGATTCAAACCAAACCCTGCCCTTTCCCTGCCTCACCATGCCTGAGGCAAGGTGGATGTATTCCACTTGGATATTCGTGATCCTGAGGTTGGGGCAGGGGCATTGCCTGCTCTCAGAAATTTTGTGTTTTGGCCTTTCTTTGGGCATGAGATGGGAAAGAGGGTTTGGAGCTGCTCGAGCCAGCACTGGGGTCACAGCATTGGCTCAGCCTTAAAAGCATCTGACTTCCCACCACGGGGAAAATGTTCCAACCAAGGCCAGCTCTTTCCAGCACTGCATCACCCTGGGTTGTCTTTCCAGCAGCAATGCACAGAGGACACCAGGAATCCCACAAAACAAACCACAGCCGGGAGGCGAGTGGCACAGCTCCAGAATCGGAGCCGGAGGGTTGGATTTGGGGTTCTCCTCCCTGGGCTGCAATTAAGCTGCTTTCATTCCTTACCAGAGATATTCTCCCAAGTGACCATCAGCCTGGGGCTGTGTTGGAAACAACTGGCCAGGCAGAGCATCCCAGCATCCTGCTGAAGCTCACAGGAGCTCCTCGTGCCCAAATCAAAGCCAAGTGGCCACCACTTTTCCGTCCAAAGCAGCTGGAGGAGCTGCTTGTGAGAGCCAGGGGCCACTTTCAGCAGTGCTGCCACCTGGAAGAGAGGTTTGTGACCAGCCAGAGAGAAGGGCTGGGGCAGAGCTGGCAGGACCCAGGGATCAATGACCACACATCCCTTAGCCCCGAGAGGGAACCCAGGGTCTGGGTGAATCCACAGGACATCCATCCTTCAGACACACAAAAGAAAACCCCCTGCAAACAGTCAAGTTTTCAATCACTTTAATGTGATCACTGCAATTTGACCACAGTCTCAGAAAGGAAAAAAAAAAAGTCCCACAAATTCTCTGTGCTTAGGATTTGAGTCAATCTACGCAGTTCTTGTTGATTGACGTTATTCAAGTTAAGACCTTCTGACCATCAGTGACGCTCTCGGCTGAAAGGCAGGACCACGAGGGTTGGACACACTGGTGCAAACCAGGAATGCTTCTTCTGGGATTAGAGCTGTGCCACCTGACCTACTCGAAAGGAAACAGCTGAACACGCGCACACACACACACACACATGGAGCATGCAAATACACCAGGAACCAGCTCCAGCTCCACGGGGAGCACACGGGTGCCAGTACAGAGGTGGGGCCGTGGTTCAGAACAAGGAAAGGGGGAAACCCACACAAATATCCAAAACTGAGCAGATTCATTTTCCAACATTCGAGAAGAAAATAGGAAAATTGAAATTACATTGTGTTGACAAACCCTGATTTTTTTTCTTTCTTTTTTTTTTTTTTTTTTTGGGCAGGGGGAGGTAACAAAGCAAAAGGTGAAGGCAAATTTTCCAAAGTATTGTAAAATTTATTGTATAAGTATTGCAGCTTTTAGAATGACATATAATTGCCACTATCGGTTACTGGTACACAAGAAGCGTTTACAACAGATTTTTGTAAATTGGCATCAGAGTACATATTCATACTAAAACAGCAAAATATAGATAAGTACTGCATTGCATGTGCTGTCAATAGTTTACATAAGTTTAAATTGAACAGAACTCAGGATACAGGACTGCCTATAACAAACTCCAAAGCCAACACAATGCAACTGGAAGTTTAAGAAAATATTAATACAATGAAATGTGTCTATAAGGCAGGCAAATTAGGACTTTAATGTTGTCCTTCATGAGCTTCTATAGTACAGCAAAAATTTGNTGGGATTAGAGCTGTGCCACCTGACCTACTCGAAAGGAAACAGCTGAACACGCGCACACACACACACACACATGGAGCATGCAAATACACCAGGAACCAGCTCCAGCTCCACGGGGAGCACACGGGTGCCAGTACAGAGGTGGGGCCGTGGTTCAGAACAAGGAAAGGGGGAAACCCACACAAATATCCAAAACTGAGCAGATTCATTTTCCAACATTCGAGAAGAAAATAGGAAAATTGAAATTACATTGTGTTGACAAACCCTGATTTTTTTTCTTTCTTTTTTTTTTTTTTTTTTTGGGCAGGGGGAGGTAACAAAGCAAAAGGTGAAGGCAAATTTTCCAAAGTATTGTAAAATTTATTGTATAAGTATTGCAGCTTTTAGAATGACATATAATTGCCACTATCGGTTACTGGTACACAAGAAGCGTTTACAACAGATTTTTGTAAATTGGCATCAGAGTACATATTCATACTAAAACAGCAAAATATAGATAAGTACTGCATTGCATGTGCTGTCAATAGTTTACATAAGTTTAAATTGAACAGAACTCAGGATACAGGACTGCCTATAACAAACTCCAAAGCCAACACAATGCAACTGGAAGTTTAAGAAAATATTAATACAATGAAATGTGTCTATAAGGCAGGCAAATTAGGACTTTAATGTTGTCCTTCATGAGCTTCTATAGTACAGCAAAAATTTGAAGCGCAGTTTCTGGAAAATTTCGTTTTGTTTTTTTGTAGCTTTGTGTTGTACACAGAAAATCTCTGAACGGTACAGAGACAGAAGAGATTAAAATTCATTCTGTTCTGGCCTAGCACTGTTAATGCTACACATCTGATTCAGTCTTTCCCCAATCCTTAGGAAAAACATTGGGCTTTTATGTCTTTATTTTTTAATAGAGCAGTTAGTGCAATTTTATAATTCAATACACATACAAAAGGGTGATTCTCCAGAAAGCAATTGGATTTCCTTAGACCCCCACTTAAGACAGAATGAATTTTGTAACACTTATGGAAACAACACACTGGATTAGTAAAGCTGAATCCTCAAACCGGTGGAACCAAGGGTTGTGAAGGGAGCACGTGTTTTACCAGTGTCAGCCCCAAATGAAACCCATCCTTCCTCCCCACCAGGATGGACAAAGCCACGCTCCCATTCCAGGCCAGGAAGGTTTGGGGGCACTTTAAGGATGCTGTTTGCCGTACTGTAAGCTAAGAAACTCTGTAAGATGAACAACCCCTTTTAAAGCTAACGCGACTTAAAACTCCGAGCAAAAAGGCAGGCTAGGACATGAGGTTGCTAAGCATTAGCAATGCCTTGATTCCTCTGTATTTCTTTAAAAATAAATCACTTTTTAGGGCCCTGAATCTCTCTGCTGGCAGCTGCAGGACGCTCTAGCACCGCTCTCCGCTGAGCCGCACCAAGGCCAGAGGGAACGGGGCATCAGCAAGGGTGTGCAAAGCAAATTCCCTGCCTTGGTGGCAATTGGGGACGTGGGAATTGGGAAGAAATGGACCCCGAGGCGAAAAGTAACATTAAATAGTAGTAATAATAATAATAACAATAACAACAACAATAATAATAATAATAATAAAAAAAAAGGTCAGACCATTATCTCTAAACACCCATTCAGAACTTGGAGTTGATCTGGGCCCCAGATCTGGTATCTGCACTTGAAATACACAGTTCTCAGGACTGCAAAGAGAGGGATGGACAGAAGAAAGACAAAAAGATAAGGACTGAGCTCTGCTGAGGAGCTGCACCCACTGCCTGGGACCTGGGGCTCTCCCCAGTGGGGCTGCAGCAGCCCAGGGAATGGTGGCAGCCTGGGGTTTGTGCATGGATGGGCTGAAAGGCATCGTTTGCAACAGACATTTGGTGTTGATGAGCCACCCCGTTTCACACTCATTAAGTTCTCCAAACTAGAGAAAGAGGTAAATGAAACTGGACCCAGGAACTCAACAAACTGATCACTCAACTGCAGAGCTTGGGGTGACACTAGACAAGTAAAAGCTCACACTGGGAGAAGATTGGGGAGGGAGGGGAAGAAAAACAGGGGGAAAGGAAAAAAGAGAATCAGTTGAAATTTTGAGGACTTTCAAGCATGAGAGCTGGGTTCAATTGCACTGCATCTTCAGACCCTCTCCCACTACCCCTCTGTGCCTATCCAGCCCCTGCCCACTTCCCTGGCTTTTCCACAGGGTTTGGTGGCCAGGTGACACCCTGTGACAAGACAATCTCGTTCCTTAACAACCTCTGGTCCCCACACCACCTCTTTACTCACTGCTCAGTTTTAAACATGTGATGCATATTCCACCCAAAATCTGCTGAGGTAACCGTATTTTTTTTTTAATAGCAAACAAAACTAGTTCAGATCACTGAACAACCCCCCCTCCCCCTCCCCAAAAAACAGAACAAAAAAAACAAACACCCAACCCCAACAACACTATTCACGCATTTTGGCTCAAGAGGGCAGTAGATATTATATTTCGCTTTCTCTTTTGGTTGGTATCTCATTTACAATATCCACCACAGATTCCTACCTCCCCGGGTAGGATAATGTGCATAAAACGTGTTCAAGTTCCCTAAGAACAGTCGGAGCAGAGCAGCGGCCAAGGGAGCAGCCGGCGTGGCCAGGCACAGGGAGCTGCTCCGGGGAAAAAGGGACTGCAAAAGTGAATGCAAGGTCCAAAGGAGCAAGAGACCAGACGCTGGTTACTTGTAATGCTAATGATGATTTTGTGTCCCCCTCTCTTAATAAGGGAGGGTTACTGTTTCTTTAATAAGGCACTAAATAGACATGTTACATAAAGGAAAGATACATTTTAAAAACTCGTACAAATTCGTCAGTTTTGTACCTTTCATGACAAACTAGATTTATTCCTTTGCATTACTTTTTTTTTTTGTGGCTTTTTTTTCTTTTTTTTCCTTTTTTTTTTTTTAGGTCATCAAAATTTAGGTTACATGACTGTAAAACTATGAAGATTTCAAGAGCTGTGGAAAAGCAGTTTGAAGTATTGAGAAGGTACAGGACTATTTCTAGGCAGAAATTAAAAAAAAAAAAAAGCAAAAAAATAATGATCAAACTTCAAGTTCAGCTATTCATCATCTTCTTTAAAATATATATAAATATTGTTCAAATGGTCAGAACTTCAAAACCGTTCTCATGGTTAGGTTTTTTTTCTTTTTCAAGTAATAAAAAAGTTGCTTAAAAACAATAGTTATTGCCTTTATATCTTTCATTTATGTCACTCTACTAGATAGCATCCTGCAGGAAATCAAATCACACCCCCTTGTAAAATCCTCGCTCTCCGCCGTTCCCTTCCGACCCTTCCTCGCGCTCGGAGAGACGGGACCCACGACGGGATTCTTCCCTTTTGCCTTCTCCCCCTCACTCTCTCAGGTTTCCCACTCACTCACTCGCTCACCTACGAATTCACCACGAGGGTGAGGCCCCTACCAGACACCGAGGTGACAGAAAATGTAAACAAGAGCAGAGCAAGACAAAAACACTTCCGAAACCAAGATAAATGAACCACGCACGACGCCCGGCGGCGGGAGGGCAGCGGGACCTGGGGGGGGTGGGGAGGATGTTCCAGAAGAGGTAAAGGGGGGGTTGCTTCTAAAGCCTTAAGCGTTATTTTTGTAGCCTTTAATTAATACAGCGCAGGAGCAGACTCGTTTCCACCTACGGTACCTGCTGCCTCTTTAGCTGGATAACAAACGTAAAAAACAGCGACAACCGGGGACGGCGGAGCCGCGGGGCACGGCTGCGCCCGCTCACCCCAAACTGAGGTTTGGGAGGTTGAAGCAAAATGAAAATGATGTTCACCACCACCACCACCACACCTTCCACCTCGTCCTTTCAACGATGCATTTAAACCCAGCTGAAGGGCAGCCAGTGGGTGCGTGACCAGCTCCTCACATCGACCTCCACAACCACCGCTTTGGCTCCAGCAGGGCCCCTTCCGTTGAACATGGAAAGAAATAAACCAAAAAACACTTTTGTTCCTTCAGACACAGAAGTTTATTCTCAACCCCCACCACCCTCCCCTCCAAAAAAGTTAGAGGTTGTCCAAAAAAAGAAAAAAAAAATCAAGTAATTTTTGCCCCTGCTTCAGTCATTCCTGACTGGGGGTAGCAGGGAGTTTTCATTTTACCTTGTTACTCCAATAATCCTACCGGGTGACAAACAGACACACACCAACTCCTCTTGCTTTGTAGGGAATGTATAAAGCCGTGGCTGTCGGCGGCCACGCGCAGGGACTCTGGAAATTAAGGATTTGCATAAGCTGCAGTCTCGCTCACCGCTCCTCCCAGGGCTGGCATCTCCACTCCAGCGATCCTCCTCCCCTTCCAGCTACTTTGTTCTTCACTTCCACATAGATCCCTTAACAGGTTCATGGTAGACATGATAGAGGCTTTGACCAACACAAGCACTGACATATTTATATTAAAAAATAGTGCAAAATTTCAACATTTATATAAATAACTCTAAACCCCTGCTTTTGATTTTTTTTTGTTTTTTGTTTTTTTACAATGTAATACACGCTTTTTGAGTTGGCACTCAAAAAATTGCCATTTTTCTTCTAGTTCAGAAAACAACTTTTTTTTTTTTGAATAGGCCTCTTCTAATACAAAAATACTCCTGCTCCTTACACATACACTTTCTCTTATTTTTAATATATATTTATATATTTATATTGCAGATCTTTAAACAAAATGGTTTTTGTGCAAATATTTTGTTTTTAAAGATAAGTGAAATAATCAAACAAAAAAAAAAAAGCATTCACACACAGCCCAACTAGAAACAAAAAAAAAAAGACTACAGTTGATTTTTTTTTTCCTTTTTAAAACTCTAGACACAGTCCAACAAAAA
>VZTH01016976.1:24696-40284 GCA_013397815.1 Aleadryas rufinucha
AAAGACTACAGTTGATTTTTTTTTTCCTTTTTAAACGTCTAGACACAGCTCAATAAAGAAATGTTTTTGCAAGCTTGGTAGGCTTGTGCATTCAGACCAGACATAACAAGTAAATATTTATACACTGAGAGATGGGGAAGGGCTTTTTTTTTTTTTCTTTGCTCATCTTCCTCAACTCTCCCTCTCTCCTTTTTCTTTTTAACGAGAAGTGCAGAGTGTTTCATTTACTTTCTTGCCTTTTTTTTTTTCTTTTTTTTTTCTTTTTTTTAAAAGGGGTGCCCTTTTTGTTTCTCTTTCTCTTTGTTCCACGCCGTCGTCGTTGTGCTCTCAAGGCCATTGATCTGTGAGGGATGGAGTCTGCTGCCCTCCAAGATGGGGGGCATCCCGTTGCTGTTCTGCTGGTGCTGGTAGAAGGTGGAGCCGGGGTAGTGGCCGATCACCTCGCTGTAGGTCGGCGGCGGCCCCTCCATCCTGCCGCCGCTGCCGTAGCACGTGGCGCTGATGCCAGAGTTACTGCTGGGGGGGCACGGCCCCCCGAACACGGAGTTATCTATCAAGTCACTGTCGAAGATGGTTCTGTTTGGGGGGGCCCGCACCGACTCCCTGTTGAGCTCCATCTGCTGCTCGGGGTCGCGCAGCTGCAGCGTGCAGGGTCCCTGGTAGGGCGGGGGCTCCTCGCCGTCCGACAGCGAGATGGTGGGCGGCAGGTCGATCTCGTGCTGCAGGTACGGGTACGTGGGCTGGAACCGGTTGAAGCGGTCCCTCTGCAGGAAGGAGGGCACTGCCAGGCGCTCGCTGGGCCGCGGGGTGTAGATCTGCTGCTGGAAGGAGAGGAGAAGGAGGGTGAGAGGTGTGAGGTGTCGCCNCGGCGGCACCCGCGGCGCCCTCACCTCGGTGATGCCGGTCCCCGACACGGTGCTTTCCGAAGGCCACAGGCTTCCCTCCTGCATGGGAAAGGAGAAGAGAGGGCAGGGTGAGTCTGATGCCAGGGGGGTTAAGCTCCTCCTGCAAGCAGCTCGTGCCAGGTGTCACCTGGAGAAGACACTGCCACCAACACGTTCCTGACCCTGCCTGCACCAACTCCAACCAGCATCTCCAGCCACGACCACGTGTGCTGGGCATCATGTGGAAACGTGCTCAAGTGTTACCACATCACCACTGAGAACACCCCTTCTGATCTAAACTTCCCTCCCCTTGCACCTCCATCTCCATTTAATGGATCGTTTGCAGAATGAATGATGAGAATGGCACCAGCAAACAACCCCCTCCCGTTTGCAGACTTCCCCCCTCCCACCCCCACACCCCCAGCACAGTTCTCTCCCCGGTTCAAACATGCCAGAGGAGTATTTTTCAATTTGTGATCCATGAGCCGTGGGTGATTCACAAGACATCAAAAAACGCTCCATGAAATAATGACAAGATTTAAAAAAAAAACTCAACAAAAACAACAAAAAAAAACCAAAGCAAAAAAAAACCCCTCACACCCACATTCGGATGCTCACAACCACAGACATCATGGGAAAATAAAGACAATAAGTGAATAACCAAATGTTAAGCCTAATTTTGTTTTTGCTAAAAAAAAAAAAAAAAAAAGAGAAAAAAACTCTGTAGAAACAGGATGGTTTCAGAGTATTTTTTCCCCAAAGAGTAAGTGGTCCTTGGCTTAAATAGACTGAGGGACTGAAGTGTAGAGGCTTCCTTACACTGCAAGCATCACCCTGATCCTGAGATCCAAACCTCTGTGCCAACAACCCCAGGCACAGTGAAGCCATGGTTTCCCCCAAACCCTGAGACTAGTTTACAATTCATGATCAAAACAAACAAACAAAGGTTCTTCCCATCTGCTGGTGATACTCTGAGCACGCACGGTTCACCCCAGACATTTTTGCCTTAGGAACTGCAATATTTAAATATTGCTAATATTCACATATAGCAACATCCCTCTGGCAGGCAGAGCTGGAGGAAAACAGCCAGAAGGCTTGTAATTATAACTTGGAACTTCCCAGATCCTCGCAGGTGAATCTCCAGTTCTGGCACTAGGAAGCCAGGCACAGGCAGAAGTATTTAGCACCAGTGGAAAAAAATGCCAAGGGAAAAAGAAACCCTCTTTTTCCCTTTAAGTGTTGCACTCAGAAGCTGGTCTGAGCAAACCACACACCTTCCTGCTATGAGAACACCTATTTCTCTACCTGCCCCAAACACAGCACTAGCTCCATGTTAAAATCTCCAGAGAAACCACCCATTATATCCTATTTTCTCATTTTCTCCAATGCTGGAACATATTTTCTCCTGTGGCATTGCACGTGGCATCAGGTATGGAGAGAATCCATCAGGTTCTGGGTTCTGAAGCTCAGCTCTGCACACAAACCTCAAGGCAGTGCTGGTGCCAGTGCAAGGAAAACAGCGATTTAAATGGAAATGAGACAGCCCAGAGTCTTCCCCCTTCTCCATGGTATTTCCAGGAGCATCTCCTTGGAGCAGAGGTGAAGTGCCACAACGCCAGCACCTTCCCTGGCCACAGCTGAGGAATGTGCTGGCTGAGCTGCAGCCCCATGGCCCTTCCCGAGCAGGACAACCCTGTTTCATTCCAGACCTCGAGACTCCAACACCCAACTGTTTACACAGGCATGGACTGTTTAGTCTGGTCCATTTTACACGGATTTCTTGCCTGCAGGGAGAGTCTGCAGTCAAATTCCCCCAAGCAGCCAAAAGATCCAAGAGGAACTGCATCTGCCGCAGGACAAATCCTCACCTCCAACTCTGTGCTCAGGCACCGACACCAAAGGGCCCAGGGAGGATTTCCAGTGCCCCCACAGGCGCTGCCAGCCCGTCACCTCACCCCAAAGGACGCCGAAGCAGCGGGCAGGAGCGGGAAGCGCTCCGAAAATTGTGTTTACTTTGCCGTGCCCCCGTGGCAGAGTTCCTGAGCCTTCTGCTAGGTGTTTTATATTTAACTTGGCAGTGGGCAGTGCCATGGCAATGTCCCATCTGCTCCCCCCTTTCCCGGGAGTGATGTCAGGCAGCTCCCACGAGGGTGGCTGCAGCCCGGTGCTCCCCAGCCCCGCCAGGCTCAGCTGGGACATCCCGCGGTGGCAGGGGATGGGCAGGGCTGCTCCACCCAAAACATGCCCTACCCCTAAGTGCCCACTCAGCCAGAGCCTGCACCAAGATCCTGCCCACGTGTTTGGAATCAAAGCCCTGGCTCACACACCATTCGTGCGTTTGTACAGATGAGCTCCAGGAATGATGCCCTGGGCAACACGTGGATGCAAGAGTAGCAAACCAGCAGGAACAGCACTAGAATGGGATGTGCAGAGAGAGGAGGAGCAGTCAGGAAATGTATTTTCTGTAGGAGCTGGATCTCTGCAGCCATCATTAACCACCTCTCCCAGGACTCCAGGGCCTGGCCATGCTCCTGTGCCCACAGCTGACCGACCACAGGCACCCAGTGCTCCCCAACACCGACCCCTGCTCACACACTACCACAAAGCCCATCTGGGGAACGGCTCAGCTCTCCTGAAAACTCCACAGCAAGATTAAAACTGCTGGAAATCAGTAGCCAGAGGAGGGCAAAGCCTCAGGGACAGAATACATCCCTGCTTTCAGCCTTCACTTTGCCTCCACAGCCCCACTGAGCCAAGCAAAACTGCAGGAGCAACATCACTGCAAACCCTCGGCCTCTCCTCACTCACCTCTGATTTTCAGCATATTTAGGACCTGAATCCATCTAAACAATGAACAGTCTAGAAAGCCACGGGTTTCTGAAATGAAAGCTGAGATTCTGCTGTCTGGTGAGCAACACAGCTGTAAAAGCCTCCGCAAGTATTGCAGGACTTGCTGCAGAACCTAAAATTACTTTTAAATTTCTTTTTAGAGATCAATCTTCAGCTTTTTTAGAACTGCTTGTTTTAGTGATGTCAGAGAATTTTCTCTGTAAAGCTGCATGGTACAGATTAAGTCTCTGAGCCTTCAGGAAGGCTCCTATTTTCTATTTTGGGGGACAAAGGTGTGCTTGGAAATTTCATTTACACTGCTTGTTCTTGGGGGAGTGGGATACCACTGTCCCAGAGGTGTGGGGACGGTGCCATTCTTATGGCAAAAAGAGTTGTCAGTAGCATTTCTTAAATATTCTTAGTTCTGGAAAATCAAAGGTACTTGTCATGAGGAGACAAGAGTTTAAGTACAGCGAGAACAGTGATGGAGAAACACATGAAGTAATACAAAAACTGCTTGCCAGCGAGAGCCGCATTAAAAAACCCTTTAGGGAAATTAATTTCTCCTTCAGCTGTAATTTTTGAGCTGCAGCAACAAAAAAGGACAACTCCAGCAGACCCAGCAGCATCCTGACCATGGGATGAACTGCTTTAATATTTCAGCAGATGAAAAGCGTGAACGCAGCTCCAGTGCCCGTCTGCGGTCACGACACCAAAATGAAGTTTGGGATTTAAAAAGCCCAACACCAGTTCAGTGCAAGTTTAATGGATTGCATAAACCAGTATCCAGCCCAGTGTGGCCTCTGCCTGCCAGGCTCCAGCCCTCCTCAGACTGGAGCTGTTTTCCACTGACAGGCTGTGCTGAGCCTGAAAGGTGCTGCCTTTAAGATCTTTATTATGCCGGATCCCACTGTAACGAGCTTCCTGCTCGTTAGCACATGAGGGGCTTCTCTGTCCCATCAGGAGGGTGCTGGGACCACAGGGAATCTCTGCTGCCACTCCATCAGTGCTGCACACACAGCATGGACAGGGCAGGGAGAGGGGGAACAACCATTAAGATGGGAAATAATAAAAAACCAACCAAAATTATATATTCCTATTTCTCTCCTTAGCTCCAAAAAAAGGTTTTGAAGACTCCACATCCTCACTGGGGTCGAGCACAGACACAGAGGTCAAACTCTGCTGAAAAGCCATTTAATCACTGATGTGGCTGAAGGCTGAATAAGTAACAGAGGTGAGACAAAAAATGGCTGAAATTTTGGCCTGGTAAAATTTAGAATAGAAAAAAATAATAAAGAGGAAAAAGGAATCATTTTTTAAAGAGTCAATTTTTCATTCAACCTGAAATTTTTGGTCAATCTCCACGTGATTTTCTCTTCTCTTTCCATGTCAGCCTTCTCAACTCTTTTTAAAGAGAATAAAAAGCAGGCCACTTAAGAAAACAGAAATTACTGTATTAAAATTAAGAGGGCTCGATCTGAACTTTGCTTTGAAAATGTAAAATGACACAATTTGGCATTGTGCAAGTAGGACATTCTGGACATGATAATACAGCAAAAGAATCTGCAAATGGGAAAACAATGTTTCTGCTATTTTTAATAACTCATGTGCTCGGATGCCCACACTCTGCTGCTGCTGGAAGTGGGTGCACGGGATCGCAAGAGGAACGTAAGATTTCCGGGTGGAGCTGGGATATGTGTGGGGAGTTGGGCTCTGATGCCCGAAGCAGGGAGGTGCCTGAGCCATCTCCACCCTCACACCAGCTGGTTTAACGTGGGATCAGGCATCCTGTGGGATCAGGCATCCCGTGGGATCAGGCATCCCGTGGGATCAGGCATTCCCAGCACTCCAATCCCGCTGCAGCATCCACAGATGACCCCAAGCTGTGCCCTCTGGAGAGGTGAACCACAGCCCAGAGAAGGAGGAGGGGGTTAACTGGGTTGGGGTTTGCTCTCCTTCCCACGGGGTATCCCCCTCACAAAGAGGCCAAGAAGGGACCTCTGCCTGCTGCGTGTGGTGTGTGACAAAAACAGCAGCTCCGAGGGACAGCCCTGGGCAGCCTTCAACTGCACTGAAGGCTGGCTTAGTGAAAGATCTTAGATATCTCTCTCTCAAAAAAAAAAGGGGAGAGAAAATGGAATAATGGAAGAAAAAAACCCCAAGCAATCGCTGTATTTGATCTTTTTCCTGCAGTGAGTACGGATCTGATTGAGGGGAGCACGGCCCCACACAGAGCACCCCACAGCACCAGTGGTGTGTCCAGCCTGCCCTGGCAGCCTGCAGGGGAGGGGGCATGGAGCAGTGACCTTGAGGGAGCCCTATTTAAAGGGCTCTAAGACCCTTCAGGGTGAATGCTAAAAAAGAGAAGTATCAGTACAAGACAGCCCTGCACTGAACACAGGGCCACGGAGGCAGCAGTGAACAGTACACGCTCACCCTCCAAGAGAACAGGATGCCTTTTCTCCATACATCCTTCTGAGTCTCTCTGAGCCACTACATTTAAGGAAACTGCATGAACCAACATCTGCCTCGAGGCTGGAGAGGCCTCCCCTCAAATCCCTGTCAGAGGTACAATTCACAGGTTCCTCCTCGGGCTTTTATGAAGCCGGGAGCCTGGGTTACAGAGCGCCTCTCACACACCCCCTTGGAGAGACCTCTGCTTTTCTGGCTCACGAGCCTTTTCTGCCCCTTGCACCACAGTAATGGCAGCACCACTGGTGGCAACTGGAGCGAGTCAGTCAGGATTTCCTGCTCCCTGCAAGGCAGGCAGGAAGCTTTTGTACAGTCATTTGAGATTCTCTAACTGGAGCCAAAGGACTGGATAGTTTGGGACTGCTAAACCAAGGCGTATGAACCCCAACCAGACGAGGGTGGTGGTTTCAGGAACAGGACATGCCAAGAACAGCCTCGTGCAGTCACTTTACTGATGTAAAATCAGATTTGCAAAGCTCAGGGCAAAGGCAGAGGCTATGGCTGTCCATACATTAGCACAAACAGCACCTCAAAGTGCCAGAGGCACCCCTAAAGCACCCTCCCACCCCCAATAACAGAGACAGATGATGCCAAGGCCAAAGATAACCCAGCATGTGTGACTTACTGAGGAGAGGTTCTCGTCTCGCCGCCTGCCCTGGCTGTGCCGGCTGATGAAGGACCGTGCAGAGAGCTTGTAGTGGTTCAGCAGGCACGTGATCACCACCACCATCACCATCATCACCACCACGATTATGATTATCTGTACAAACTCCAACTCCGCTGCAAGAGAGACAGACAGACAGACTTTGAGCCATCAGGAGCAGCAGCAGGTAACCGAGCACAAGCACAATGAAGCGGCTGAGACACCACTGACAACACTGCACCCTTCCCATTACAGCTCTCACAAGTGGGCCGTGTGTGCCCTGAGCCCACAAAAACCTCATTCATTCACTTTTTCAGTGTCACAGAAGAGTCTGCAGGAGGGATCTTTACAAAGGCAATCTATACTGCAGAGTGCTCCAGGCTACAGCACAGACTGGACTTCCCAAAGCCCTCCTCAGTGCTGGGGCACAACACCAGGAGCATTCCAGTGCCTCACATGCCTGTCCCTGGGCTGTGGAGCCGTGAACCAACGTGAGCCATCCCAATGAAACAGTTCACCTAAACCCAAGCCAAATTTCTGCAATTCTCTTCCCATCCCACCGCTGCTTCCTGCAGGGAGGACAGGACCGAGTCCTCCTCGGCACATCCCCGCACAAGCACACGTCCCCTCCGCCCCAGGGCTCAGACAGGGGGGCCCAGGGGACAGCAGCACGGCTCAGCAGGCAGTGGCAGCCCCCCCTGTCCCCGAGCTGCCCACCCTCCACAGGAAGCAGGCGGGGAGACCTCCTGCTCTGGGGTGAGACGCCAGATGGGTGCGATGCGTCTGCCACGGGGCCGCATCCCGGAGCTCCAGACAGCCCCGAGCCCAGGGCTCGGCCAGCTGACAGCGGCAGCTTGAGTGGCTTGAACTGGCAGAAAGGAAAACTGCCAAAACCCCTCCAAACAAACAACAGACCATCCCGTTAACTCTGCAGACACTTGGCAGGAGGCAGCGAGAAGCCACTCCTAAAATTTCCTAAGGAAATAATTCCTCACACCTCTCCGAGGCTTAGGAAAATTGAGTACTGGAGGCAAACATAGCGCTGGGTCATTATTTCCATGAATTTGGTGCCCAGGGAGTACATGCCATTCCCAAACTGCTCAGTCACTCCCCCCCAGCCCCCTTCATGCCAGCAGTGCCCAGGACTGGGCAGCAGCAACTCCAGTGCCCAGCACAAAGGAGGGGCCAGACAGCCAAATTCAATCATTCTGGGGATTTACACTTTGTTTGCTTCTCAGCAGCGACAGCTATAAAATCCAGTTGGGGAAAGCCGTGCCTGAAGCTATCATGGATGCTGCCATCTGTATTTAATCTATACAGACACACACATATAGATCTGCAGATACACAGCAAGGCCCAGCAGACCTCAAAGGGCACCACTCATACCAGCTGGGGTGGCTTCTGCTGAGTCAGGCAAATTTATTAGATTTTTTTTTCTTTTTTTTTAAAGGAAAGTTTTCTCCTGACAGGTGGCATTTGAGTGCCAGTAAAAGCAAATAAATGTCAAGAAAACAGTCCAGGTGGTGAGTGCTGCCAGTTACCTTGGAGCTCTTTCTGCTAAACAGCAGCTATTTCTGCCACTGCCCAAAATGCTCCACCAGCTCTGCCCACCGCCTGCAGAAAGCAGAATTATGCCTTGAAAGCAGGAGCCTTATCTGGCATTTGGAGTTGGATGGATGAGGGACTTGGAGCCCATATCCTTGCAGCACCCCTAAAACACAGCTGCCTCTACTCTGGAAGGCTGCACACGGGGTGGGGAGAGAGGGATTAAAAGCCAAACACTGTACAGGAGTTTTGCCTTAGGAACGCTTTTTAGCTAGAATAAAAGACAAGCTCTGGGTCTTTCACAGCAACCCCAACAAGGTGCCCAGTGCCACTGTGAGAGGAAGAGCATGGAAGAAAATCACATTCCCAAAAATCTGATCCAGCCCCAAAGCAGCACAGCTCATCTCAGGACCCAAAAGCTGCCCCTGGTGCCCTGTGCTGGAGGAACTGGAATAGGAGCTCGTTGCTTCTGAGCAGAACCCAGACTGACCACAGGCACAAACACACCAAAACCTAAAGGGCTGTGAAAGGGGACAATGCAAAACCCTTTAAAAAAAGGCACAGTGACTCTTTCCATGGCACCCCCACTATGTAGGGGTGTCCCTACACACCCCAAAGACATTCCTGGTGCCAGCTGTAACTGAGCACTGACAGCATCCCCCTGACCTCCAGCACCCAACCACCAGCAGGGCACCCCACAGCTCCCCTGGGTGCTCCCCTGGTCACCCATGAAGAGCCAGATCCCAGAGCCCCTGTGCCTGCCCTCCCCGTGGGCAGCAGAGCAGCCACCCAGCCTGGGTGCAGAGCCCATCTTCTGCACAAACCATTGCGGAAAAGAAAAAAAACTAAACAAAAAACCCCCAAAGGTTTTTAAGAGGATGAGTCACTTCAGCCTCAAAATGCAGCATGTGCTTTGGCCATGGTAAGAAAACACAAGAAAAAATATAAATTAAACCAGTGATGGAAAACTTCCTTTTCTGTTAAAAGGGGTTATATTTCTGAAGAAAAACAAGGCCAAAGCAGTAGTAAAGAAAAGTTCCTTTCCAAGGACAAGAGACCTCTTAAATGAACCAAACCTTGCTGAATTGGTCCTGGTACTTCAGGGACACAGGTGAAGTTTGGGCCACGGGGAAGTGCTGCCCTAACTCCTTCCCAGGAAGGAACACACAAGATGTGTCACTTACAAAATGACCTAAACCAGGCTTCCTGCACACATGGACACAGCACCAGCAGAGCCTGGAGCAGAAGAAAGGGTGGGAATTCCATCAGCATCCAGGGCAACACACCAGTGTCTGATCCACCCCTCAGAGCTCTGGGACTGCTGTAATTGGGGATTGCACAACACTCGCCAAGAGGTGCAACAGGAAGGCCCAGGATGATTACCAGAACAAAGGGGATGCTGCTTTCCAGCAGGGATGCTCCTCCTGCCCCGTCTCTACCCCAAGCCCAGGCTCTGGGGAGCAGCCCAGCCTTACCACGCCTAGGAGCAAACTCATCCCGTATGCAGAGACGAGCTTTAATCCCAAGAACACTCAGGTTGCCCAATCTGGCCTTTGGAAAAAATAAAATAAAAGTCAAACCAAACCTAAAAAAAAAAAAGCCCACACACTCAATTTGTGCTTTTCATGTTTCACGAGACTCATACCCACTCGAGGCACTAAAGTTTCTGCCAACTCTCCCTCTGTTTTAACTTGTCTTCATGGGCTTCTTTTCTGCAGAAGGGAAAACAAACCCAACACACTGGAAAGCTGGATATACACTCAGTAAGATTTTTATCCAAGCAGCTCAGTTAAACTAATGAAGAAAGATCATTAAAAACCCAAAGTTTGAGTTAATATGTTATTATACAAGTGCAATTCAGCTGCTATGCTAATAAAAAGCCTTTGGGGAATGAAAAACAAGCCAAACTGCAAAGCACATAATTTATAATTCTACTGGTATTCTTAAAAACACACACACAACAAAACAAGAAAAAAAAAATACTCAACACATTTTGTATTTGGCTTCCTAATCATTGTCACTTTTCAATTAGAAGAGACCTCATTCCATTTCTCTCTGTAATTTTCCCCAAGGGAAGTGTTATAAATGCACTAGGCTTTACAAGATGGGCATATTCCGCCTCCAAATGCAAAGCAAGGTCACACTAATTTAATTTTGCATAATTTTTATTCCAGAATACGTTTCAAACTAACAGGTTCAGACATCACATTTCAGTGACACAACCTGCTTTTCCGTATTTTCTGTCTAGACGCGGCAGCTCCGGGAGCCGGGCACCGTGCGTGCAACTCTTCTGCGAGTAAGCATTTCTTCCCCCCCCAGATTCTCACCACCCTGAAACGGGGTATTCGTGACCAAGGAGGGTGACTTGTCACGTCCCATTCTTCACTGGCTGCTCGCTTGCCACTTCAAACCACGCCGTGGCCTCGAACAAGGGCTTCGCAGAGGATTATGTGGATGTACTAACGAGTGATGGGGACTCCACTCTCCTGTATTCAAAGGAGATCACGCCCTTGCTGCCCACCCTGCTGTCCAGTCACCAATACCATACAGCTCTAAAGTGTCTGAAATGTATGGATTTATGTGTGGACCCCACAAAAGAGGTGATGGCCACGCTCCTCCCACTGCAGACCACGCTCACGGCTCCACAGAAGTTGCTGCAGGAAGGTGCATCTGGGAGCTCCCTCGAGTCCTTATAAACAAAGCACTGGCGCCCACAGGTTTAAATTAATTAATATATTTACAAGAAGGGAGAGTGATTTGAGTCAGTGGTGGTGCTGGGAGCACCCTCACGGCCGTAGGGGAGGTGAGGCTGGGTTACACTTTAAACGCATTGCCTTGCCTTTTACAGCTACACTTCAGTTCATAAAATGCTTCCTATAAACTTTATTAATGCTCTTCCTTCCACACAGAGTATCTCTGCAGAAGACAAACTCTCCAAACCACCACAAGTATAAAGGAGGAAAAAAAAACCCCCACCAAAATCTGTATTTTGCTGCGATCATTTCAGACACTCCAGCTATCATTTACAGGGGGACAGAACAACTTTCAGGCAGTGTCTCAGCCAAGATGACCTTTGCTTTCAGCCAGGTGTAACACACATCTGCAGGTCAAACCAGTCACCCCCAAGCTTCAATTACCATTCCTACGTGTACTGGAATTGTGTATCGTGTGAGAAGTGATGAGAAGAAGTGAAATTACTCAGGAGATAATGGCTAAGCTGAAGAAATGTAGCTGCACTAGCCACAATTCCTAAGAACAAAAGTTAAAAAACCTCACACTCTTACACAAACACACAGAGTTACACATTCTTAACACACTTACACACACTCTTACTCTCTTTAAAGAGTGTTCTCCCTCTCAGAGGCTGTGGACAGCAAAGAGGAGATGAAAGAACAAAGAACTTCAGACGGCAGATTACTCAGCCTCTGTCTGCTAGGTCATCTCAGAAACAATCAGAGCAGGCCAAGTCATTACTGCACTATTTTTGTATTAGCATCTGCTACATTTATCTTCTAATGCCTCCATAAAACCAGATAGGAAGGGCCCATCAGATTGTCAACAATTGTATTTGTTTACAAGACAGCACGGGAAGCACTGCAGAGAGATACAGAGTATGATCTCAATATTGATAGTGCCGCTGCTGGCACTGACTGGCAGCACCTCGAAGCTGCAGCAGCAGCACCGAGGCATCAAAGGGACCAGGACAGCTGGGAAGAGCTCATACTGGGTCTGCTTCACGCATCAGCAGTACAGTTAACAGCTAAACTGCATTTCTGGATTCAGCACAGTCAATTCTGATGCAGCGAGCAGAAATGATGCCGTGTGAGCCAGTGACGACAGGCTGAGGTGGGGCAGGAGGGCAAGGAGCAAGAGAGACTCAGAAAAGGAGCCAGCTGAGAAAAAACATCGCTGGAAAACAGGGGATAGGGCCCCAAGAAGTCCTGTTCACAGTGCCAAGCCTTGGGCCATAACTGTGTTTAATATAGTTCTTCTTCTTCATCTGTCACCCCAGGTAATCAAGCATCACATCCTCTGAGTCACCAGCAAATGATGGCCTCATCCCCCCACCCCCATATTTGTTTGTTTTAAAGGAAACAGCCCCATTTCATGCTTTATAGTCACAGAAATATCAGACTGGTTGGGCCTCAGAAAATTTTTTAGTGCTTAAAAACCACAGCAACTGAGGTCAGTCCTGGCCACAGCACTGGGTCTGTTTTCAGAAGGTGACCTTCCTGATCTCACACGGCTCAGTGGCAGCTGTGGGGAGTGGGACATGCACCCAAGGGCCAGAAAGGCAGGATCAGCACGGCAGAACTCAGCTTTTACAGGGAAATGGCAAATGTGAGAGCTGGGGTCAGCAGCTCTGTCAGCCAGGATACCTCCCGGCTCTGAGCAGAGACCTGTCAGCCAGAGACTTGTTTAGAGAAACTCCTGAAGACACGAAACAGCTCCCTCAGAGCAATGAGAAATAACAAGGTTCTTTGGGACATGCAGACTCTCTGAAATCTTGCATATGCCAACCCCTTCTCTCTTTTCTGTGCCTATTTCTCTCACCCTCCCCTTTTCCAGGATTTTTAGACAAGGTATTTCACACACAGCAAGGCTGATCCCAGCCTACTGAGATGACTGGAAGGAGTACACGGCTTTTGAAGTTACTCCCAAGGGTGAGAACAGCTAAACTGGATTAAAAGAATAAAGTCATTTTGATTTTGCACTTAAAAGACAGGTAAATTTGCTTGCTCACTAGAAAATGTTGAGCAGGGCTCATGGCCCCCACCGAGCTGAGAACATGCAGAGCATCTCCTGCTTCCCGAGAGAAAGCACAGTGGCATCAGGCCTGGATGATGTCTGGGCAGGGGTGAGGCCAGAACATCACCCACCCCTTTGAACATGAGCATCCAGAGAGAGGGACACAGGAACAAGAGTTTATCATCTGCAATCATAAACAGCCTGAACCAGAAAAAAAAAATCTACCAAATAATGAGTGAGAAAACACAGCACACAACATCCGGATCAAACCCCACCAGCTGACCCTGACAGACCAAACGGGTTTTGTTTGTCAGGGGTATTTCTAACAGCCGGTAAAAATAAATACATTAATAAATAACTATTTTCATATACCCTGGAAACACTCCTGATCAATATGTGGCTTGCTACTGTAGAGGTTTTTTTTTCCCTTCCACCCAGCAGAAACTCATGACAAAGGAAAGCACATCTCATTTATGAACTTAGCTATAAATACTTTTGCTAACTGCCATTTAGGAATTTCATTTCCTGCTTGAGCAAGTCCTGTTGAAAGAGGCAATTACCAAATTTGTTTCTAGTTATAGAAATAGATGTTTGTCGCTGCCCACATCTGTTTCCACAGACAAATTGCCAGACGCGGACGCTCCAAGGAGAGCAAGTGCTCCATGCAGGGAGGGCTTTGCCCCCTCTCCAAACGACAATTACAGGGATTGGGTTTCTGATTCCAGCTTCCTCTGAGCCCTGCCTCGCACTGCAACGGAGCTGCCTCGCGCTGCCGGGGCACCTGCAGCCTCCATCAGCTGCATCCACCTGCGCCGCGTCACCCGGCAGTGCCGGGGCTGCTCCCTCCTCCTGCAGCCGCGGAGACACCGGGGGACATGGGGAATGTGGGATTCGTTTGTCACCCAGCCCAGCACAACAAGGCGCCCTGAATTGTGGAGGTCACGAGGAGCCAGCAGGCTGCACTCGCTGTGCACACACAGAGGCAGGCAGCAGCAGGGCAGGGACGTGGCACAGGCTGTCCCGCTCAGCGTGGGACACAACAGCCGGCGGGGACGGCACGTGGGGGTGGAGATGGGGGTTTGTGGATGTCACCGGCGTCAAGCACAGCCTCTCCAAGCTGAACAAACACTGTATACACCGGGTTTCACCAGGTGCCTCTCCACCCCGGCTGTCCCCGAGAAAGTTCCCATTTCCACTTATTCTTGGGGAAACCATCTGTGGGTCAATTCCCAGTGCGCTCAGCCATGGCCCTGCCAGAGCCCAAGGCAGCTCACACACACCCAGTGCCAGCATCCAAACCCTGTCACGGTGCCCAGTGAGTCCCTGTGGGACCAGTGCTCATGCAGGGGCACCTTGAGTGAGACACAGACAGCAGCAGTGCCTCTGCCTCCCTGCCACAAGCATGACACCCAACAACTCACACCCAGCACTCGGCTAGGGACACCACTGAGGTGCAGAAAAGCCACATAACACCCTGAACTGTGGCTGGGGAACCTGTGCTCCTGCAGCATTTCTCCTCTGTACCAGCACAGCTCCCTCACACCACCTCACTCATCAACCAGCACAGCCCCGAGGGGCCCTGTGACATTTGGGAGCGGTGCTGGGGACCCTGCCGTGCCCCTGTCCTGAGGCTGCCTCTCCCCCGGGGGCTCCAGGACACGCAGCCCTGGGCAGCAGCGCCACAGGGGCTGCCCTGGCTCGCAGACGGGTGTCGAAACCCAGGTTGAGCAAGCTGGCCAAAGCCACACAGGTCATGACAGGGCTGGAACTGCGACCGGATTTCCTCAGCGCTGTCCAGGGCCAAAAAACGGGAAACGCTCCCTGCCCTGCCTCTTCCCTAGCGCCGTTATCATCCCTGCCACTCTGCAGCTCCCGCTCACCAGAGCAGCGACCTTTCACAAGGCAAGGTGCTCCCAGGGAACAAGGACAATCTTAAGTTACAGGCAAAATTATGCATCGCAGGGAAAAAAAATATGCAAAACGCATGCAAATGCCCAGACAGGCACACTGTGTCTGGTCACTGCAGGATTCAAGCTCAGTTCTTGAACTGGTCTGAACTGGTCGCTACCACCAGATGGGAGCGAATGCATGTGCACACTCTCAGAGAGATGTGAAAAAAAATTGTATTTTTATATATATATATACACACACACACCAGAGTGAATGGGGGAGGTGAGTACAACCGCCCCAAATCTGACAAAATTAAAGGTAATAAATTTACTTCCACCTCAGCTGCAGCAACAGCCTGAGAAAGGTTTTAACTCCCACAGCAGATCTGCTGGGAAGTCTGTTTCGTTGGGGGGTTCTGTACGTGCAGGTTTTAGGGCGCACACAAAGAGAAGGCCAGGCACAGACAAGATTTGGGGCCAAGAACAGGGCTGGGGTCACTTGCCCTTCCTGAACATCTTTGTCCTGGGCTTCCCCGAGCATCCCCATCTTGGAGTTTCCTGCCCTCCCTGAGCAACC
>VZTH01016977.1:0-84312 GCA_013397815.1 Aleadryas rufinucha
TTCTGTGATTCTATGATTCTAAGCTTCTGCACAGATGGACATTTCTGTGAGTGTCGTATTTGGATAACCACCTTCTGCCCTCACTGGGATAATGGGAATGGGCACAGGGTTAGAACCCCTTGAGGAAGCCCTCTTGAAACCTCCCTCATGCCTGTGGGTGTCTCTGCAAGAGGATTAGTGAAAACCTTGGAGTTATTTTGAAACAACCCTTTTATCAAGTAACCGAGAGCAGAATACTTATGGCCAGGTTGCTTTGGAGTTCTTTTTTTTTTCTCTGAACACTGTTCAAGCTCAATGTCGTGCAGTACCTCTTACGTTATGCTTTATGGGAAGAAAGTGAACCTCACAAGAAGTTCCTTGGGTTTCCTGCAAGTTTCAAGAAAAGCAAGGCATTTTTGCTGATTTTCACTGAAAAACTTCACCCATCTCTACAGTCTTGCAAGGTTAAATCCTTATTGTTCAAGGCACTGCTGGAAATTAAGTGATGCATTAGCAGCTCATGGCTCTCGTTCTTTTCTGTCCATTCATCTTGTCTTAAGGGGGAAGATGATGTTGCATCGAAGGAAGCAACAGAGTTGCTGTTTGTATTTAAATATAAAATAAATAATTTGAAAATAGGCATACATTTATATGTTTCTGCTGCTGAAAAAGTTTCCCTACCTTATTATGAAGATTTGAAAAATTATATTTCTTATTATACTTTTCTTTTATTCAGAATCAGAGTTGACCTGTAAACTTTGATTAGAAAGGCATTTAAAAGAAAAATAATTATTAGGAACACCACTGTGTTTTCCTGGGGAAAATGTCTTATTTTCACAGATTTGAAGCAAGTCACAGTGTTCTGTGAATCGTCATGAATTGTCTTGAGTTTGCAGGGTTCGGGGAGTCCTGACTTCTTTTCCCTTTTCTTTCCTCTCATGGGACAGGGTTTATAGAGAATGGTTTGTCCCATTGAGTGTGTTTGGAGGTTACAGTACCCTGAATTTGTTCCACCCTTTTGCTCACAGAGATCAATAAGATAATCATCAACACTGAGCTGTATTTCCCATGAAGCAGTGGAAATTATCAAATGAACTTAGCAACAAGATCAATTCAATGTGCCAAAACAAGGTTCTCAGATTCTGCAAATGCTGAAGTGGTTCATTCTGATATTGCTCAAAATTATACGTCTCAATTTTTACCCTGGAATGGGATGAGAAACTTGGGTTTAAGGCCAGCATTTACATTCTGTATCTTCCAGACTCAGCTAAGTTTGGTTTGGGAGAACAGCCCATGTGGGAGTGTCCATCCAACATCCTCCCTCACCTTTGCAGTGCAGATTGCAGTGAGTCCAAACCACTAAATGTCACTGAGCTTTTCTCAGTGCTCAGTTATCAAAGAACATGTAACTTCTGTGGTTTCACAGTGACAAGTGATGCCATGTGTCTGGCAGGGTGATAAACGCCTGTGCCTGGGGCCACTGGCACTGTACTTCAGCTTGTACATGGTCATGCAAGAAATAGTCCCTCCCAAGACCCCTACAGGGATCAGCCCTTCTCCTGCTCACTTGAGTGACTGCTTGGTCTCCAGTTTCACCCAGAAAATGCAGCAGAAATAGCTACTGGTTTTCAGTGAGCAATTACCCAAAGAGCAATGCCTTGGGCATGGAAAGCTGAACAGATTTTTGCTTTTCTAAAACAGCACAGAAAGAGTTCCCCTTTGGAGCTTTTATCAGGATCATGTAAGTGGTACTTCTAGAGCTTTGCCTAGTGCTTTTTTTCCAGTCTTCTGCCTCTTGGTGGTGTGTGTCTGCTATGTATTTTGCTCTGATATGTTCTGAGAGCCACTCAGCTTGCTGTCTATGCATTATCCTTATATCTGCAGTGGGAAACCCTATGACTGAATGAATCAATATCACATATGGCCTGATTCTAGGGAGGTAGATTTAATTAGTACAAGCCATCACTGATAATGTGTTTTTCCATTGTTAGGCCAAATCTGTCAAATTTTAGTCCAAAATTGTCAAATTTTAGTCCAAAATTGTCATTGTCCATTGTCTGGGACTCAGTGTATGTGGTAATGGTTTTCTCAAACACTGACAGAAATTTGTTGATCCAAATATGAGCCAGTCTGTCTCTCAGTGAAAAAATTCCCAGGCTTGATCCAAACAGAGGGAAGTAAGGGGGGACACTGAGGTTTGAACTGCAAAATAATAAAATCGTTGGATGTACTTAGTTCAATTAGGCTAACGGGGTCTTAGGGTTACATCTGCAGAGGCTTCCACGAGGATGTGGTGCTTAGAGTTTGTGGTTCTGTTATTCTTTGCACATGGTCATTACTGCAGCAGCTGTCTCTAAATAATTCATGTCTGTTTGCATGTTTTATGGGCTTCTTTTGAAGATGTGGATCTCTCTTAAAGCAGTTAATAGAGGTATGCACAACAGAATCTCTGTCACCCTCTGAGAAAAATCAAGGAAAAGACCCTAAAGCTCTCCAAGATCTGCAAAGCCGGTGTTTGTTCCCTCAAGGCAAAGTGAGCCCAGCAAGGGAACACCAGACAGAGGCAGTCCTGATGAAGAAGGTGTGCTGTCCTTCATCCAATCGGAGCAATGCTGAACACTCTTCTCAGCTTGTTTATGTCTTCACTGTCCTAGCACCAGCACCAGTGGCACACATGGGTTTTCATCAGGGACTGGGTGGGTAGAAATCTTTGAAAAAATCTCTTCCTGGAAACATCACCAAAAATGGGATTGTTTTAATGTGTTGACTTTATATTACTATAATATTATACCTTCACATTATAAAGGAATAAATGGATAGGACTCACTAAATTCTAACTTATGTGCTATAGGATTTTCAAATTAACTAATATTAATTAACTAATGTTGTTTGGTTTGATTCCTGCAGTAATCCTTGGCACATGCCAATTGATTACTCTAAGTGGAGGTGATGCCAGTCTTGTTTCTACCTCAAAGATGAGCAAAGCTTCAGAGCAGCCAATCCCAGACCCAGCCTGTTCCTGGTACCTCAGAAAGGATCCCTATGGGGCAGCAGGTGGCTTTCAGGGCAGAGACCAGACTCAGGGAGCAGACAGGAGAGTAAAAGTGTGTCTTTAGTCTCAGCTGCTCTTGAGACACAGAGCAGTTTGGTCATGTGTCCTGGGCATGCAGACAGCAGCAACAGCCTGGCCAGAGCCCTGGGAAGACTTGCCCCTCCTAAGTCATTGGCAAAGCAGAGGGATCTGACAGGGGAGGGTTTCAAGAAAGAACAAAAACCTTCAGGGGAGGGCAGACTCATGTGCAAGGTGGGCACTGACTGCTGTGTGCACCCTCCCTTGCACGAGGGACCAGGGTTTCTTGCCACATATGAGGCCTTCAAGCCGTGCAGGACTGCCCCAGTACAGGCTGCTTGCTGGTGCATGCAGACACCATGGGCCAGCAGGGCACAGCAAACCCAGGGCAAGTTGTATGCCTGGATGGAGGTGGCCAGCACAAAGGCCAGGTGCAAAGGTCTCATTTGAGAAGAGGGAGGTCACCATCACATGGTCCCACAGAAACTGAGGGCTGGTTGGAAAGGACCCTGCCTGGAGTCCATCCATCAACCAGCTTTGGCATCCAGCCGTGATACCTCTCTGCCTGTGTTCACTGTACCACTTTGCCAGAGGAGCAGTAAAATATGTGCAGTAAAATTACTTTCAAGAGTCTCACAGGACTTCATGTGCAGGAATTTCATTAGTGAGAAGCTGTAGTATTACCCAAAAAATTCTCACTAAGGGCTATAAATCAACTCAAGCAACTTCCACATCCAGGGAACCAAATGGCTGTGAACCTAAGTGTCCATGCCTGCAACAAGCTGTGTTATGGCTCCTCACCCCTGGTGTGGAGGGCAGACATCCCACCCACAGGGTGAGTGGGACAAAAAACAAACTAGGAGAGCAATTGGATCAAAACCTTTTCTTCCATAACTGGGCAGCAAAATGAGAAAATGAGTTTTCTGAATAATTTTAAAATATTATTCCTGGAAGCCCAGGGTCTTCTTAACATGTAAAGCAGGAATAGCCTCTAGAATTTGTTTTTCTCTTTCAGAGAAGTCTAAAATTAGCTGCTGAATTATTCTCCTCTGTGCTGGCTAAAAAAACACATCCAAAGATTACTCATATTTGACTTAATTTGAATAAATGTACTATCACTGACATGATTGCTAATTATCCTTGTACTCAGTTCCCCAAATTAGCATCCTATGAATTGATCAAAATGGATGAGCTGTGTCAGGGAAAATATGTTTATTTGCCTAAACCTGTGGTCTTATTCTCGTACAGATAGCAGCACACAGCAGCACATAGCAGGGGTTCATCCTTTGACAGGGTGAGACCATGCTGCTGTTTCACAGTATTTAGCAGTTTTCCTTCCTTGGGGTGAGGGGAATGAGGTTGGCTGCCCTCCCTCCATAGCAGATAGCAAAGGGACTGGTGGTACCCTTTTCATAGGACCTGATTGGGGAAAACGAGAGGGACACACTCAGCTGCTCAAGCCCTTCTGGTCTTGTGTTCTTTTTCACTTCTTTTCCTCATGTCTTAATCTCATTATTACATTTCTTCATGAAACAACATCACAAAGAAAGAAAAGAAGTTGAGCGATACAGAAAGAAAGATCAGGAAAAGAGCCTTGGAGGTGTTTTCCCTTTGTCTGACGAAAAGGGCAGAGTTTCCTCAGCAACAAGAAATACAGCAATGTGCTGAGACAAGTCAGGAGAAGAAAAAGAGGGAGAGATAATGAGTGGAAAATTTACACTGGGGCTAGGCTAATATAAGAGGTGAAGACACAGATGGAGGTGGTGTGAAAATGAAGCAGAACCTGTTTGTCACAGGGTGGAAGCAACTAGTGAAATGGAGAAGGGGCAGAGACAGGGAGCCAGAAGTGAAGACATTGTAATTTTGGAGTCCCTGGAGAAGCTGGAGCCCCTCACACAATCCAGCTCTGTTTCCAATGTGCCTGACTTACTTGGTGAGATCACTTAGCTGTGGGAGACCATTTGTTGTTTTTCTTTTTTTTCCCCCATCCTAAATGTATGACATCACTTACTGCAGACCTCTTCCAACAGGCATGAGACCTAGAGGGCTTTGACCGTAGGAATACAGTCTCACAAGATATCTATAGCTAAGTGAAATCATGAGTCACTGCTTAAAAGCAATTTAAACATACAAAAGCAAAAGAGCTCCTATCTTCTGGGAGAAAGAGCAGACTAGTCACTGTGTTAACTCTTGCCAACTCGTGGTTCCATGGCAAAGCCATCACTTGCAGCTTTCAAGATGTCAGTGGAGCTGCACATAGATGCTCAGTATCTTTGAAGATCACACCTTTAACAATAACAGTACAAAAATGTTCCTACAACGCTATCTAATTGGTCCTTCACTGAGTTTTTCTTTAGTTCTTATTTAACCTGCCATAAGTGAAAACTTGGCCTGGGGTTCTTCAACTAGAGTTCGGATAAAGAATAATATTTGGTGTGAAGTAAGACTGAAATTATCTCACTTTGATAGAGTATCTTGGCTATGTACAAATCAAAAGAATTAACACTTGCTCCTAATTAGCCAAAGGGGAAATGTCAGTGAACATGTCATGAAGAGCATATCCTTTTAAGTAGTCTCAGTTAAAACGCTTCCAGCAGCCATGCTATAAAGGCATGGTGCCAGGTAAAACAGACTCAAGAGTTATAAAAGGCATCCTAGAGATCTGAGCCTTAGAAATCACGAGTTACATCCTTTTCTGCACAACTTTCCATCACCTGCTCTGGTGAAATGAAATCATCATTGGCTCTCTTTTCCCAATATTGCTGTAAAGAATTATTTTACTTCAGATAAAGACTATTTGAGCAATATTCTTAAATAGTTTGATTATGTTTGCCAACCATTCCTGGGTTTGTGTAAATAAGCAATTATATCCAACCTCTAACAATCTTTCCCTCCCGCCATTTTCACCTTTTTCCTTTTAAAATTACTAATTGTCCTTAGCAATATTTCCTAGTATAGATCGTAAAATATATAACAGCACAAAATATATTATCCCCAAGGACCCTTCTGCACCCCGACATGCTCCAGTAGTGAGAGGAGAAGCTGACTTGTCCTCTGATGATTGATGCATCTCCTGTATTATGTAAACAGTCAGGAAACTTGAAATACAACATTACTAAGGGATCGTTTGTAATCTGTTCACTCAATTTTTTGGCTAATCCAATTAAATTTGCTGATCCTGTTGAAGTGTGTAAAGCCCTTTGCCTGAGTTACCTTTAACATGAGTCTCAATTATTCTTTGTTTTGTGACCTGAGCACAATAATGCTATTTAAGCCCCAGAGTGACATATTCCAGTGTCAAAGGTGACTCTCCATTTCTATATATAAATCTAAACATACATAAACCTGCACTCAGCTCTTAAGAATTACTTTAAGTCCCCAAATAAAACCTCTTCCATTTATCATTTATAATTAATGTCCATTACTCTATTTAAGTAAAAGAGTCAATTCAATTAATTCTATTAATGGTACTGTGTTTGTTAAGCAATGTCATAAATAAAATACACTTTCAGGGAATTGTGCCAGTGCTTTTTCCCATTAGCTTTTTTTACTCTCTAGAAAGCATCTTTTCCTCAGCTGGTCTAAAACTGCCACTCTTCCCCCATTCCTGTCTTCTTTGGTGCTGCCATTGCAACCACCCCAGGGGAGCCATGGAAGAGCTTGGTGGTGATGAGTACAATCACCACACTTCTCCCCGGGCTCTCAGCATCTTTACTTCCAGTTTAATCTTTGCCTTTCATGCTTTGCTGCTCCTGGCTGGGTTTGCCAGACATGAACAGGATCAGCACATCCTTCCTTCCTTCCTTCCTTCCCATTAAAAGGCTTGTGGCAAAAGTTCAGCTCATACAGGATTTCACTGATGTTAAAAGCTGTTCTGCGTCTGTCCCCAGGAAACGTAAACCTTTTCTCTCAAAGCAAAGCAACTGAGCGCTCACAGAAAAACTCCTTTCAGTACTATATGTCACAGCTTTAATTGAATCTCTCTCATTTCAGCAGGACGTCTCATCAGCTTTGTGGACTCAGTGAGCCGATGAAAACTTGGGCTGGAAAAAGAGCTTAGTGTGGCTGCTGGCCAGGACAGCTCTCCCCGACAATACGTGCCGCATCACTGTGTTAAGACAGGATTAATCCAAACAATAACATTCTGCTTGTGCGAGTGTGGCTATTGTGCAAAACAGCCACATGACTACATTGAAGTGCAAGCTCATGTTTGCATCTGGTATAATTCTTAGCCCTGGAACAAATCCCAGATTATATGAGCAAGGTAAAGCTACCACGTCTATATTAGGCCAGCAGGTAAAACTGCAAAAATCAAACCAGTGTTCAGGTACACTAGTTCTCAAAACCATGAAGGGACAGGAAGGGCCACTTCAGAACCTAAAACAGGGTTTCTGTGCTTAAAATCTTCTTAGTCTTCCAATTCTAGCCAGCGGTCTCCTGAAGGAGAGTTATCCTTACCTACAACAATTTGGTTCCCATACGCTCCTGCATAGTGAGGTCTACAGTAGTACTGGGTATTGCCAATTCATTTGTGCCTCATCCTACCATCCTTTGGTCTTTGGAGCCTTCTGTCCTGGAGCACGAGGGACATGGCTCCAAGAAATGGCACCAACTTCCCCAGCCTGGAGCAGATGCCTCCACAAGAATGTGGGTCAGTGAGTTGTCCCTCAAACCTGTTTCACGGCAGCATTGAAAGGTTATGGATCTAAATAAGGTTGAAAAAAACCCACTGACATTTACTTATTTCCTGGAACACAGACTGGTTTCTGAAATTAAATACACATTACTGCACTTGTGAACCAGACATCTAGAAATTTTTACAAGGGCATGTAGTGATAGGAAGGGGGAGTGGCTTTAAATTGTAAAAGGAGATTTAGATTAGATGTTGGGAAGAAATTCCTTACTGTGAGGGTGGTGAAGCCTTGGTTCAGGTTGCCAAGAGAGGTTGTGGATGCCCCATCTCTGGAAGTGTTCAAGGCCATGCTGGCTGGGGTTTTGAGCAGCCTGGTCTAATGGAAAGTGTCCCTGTCCATGGCAGGGGGTTGGAAGTAGATGATCTGTAAGGCTCTTTCCAAACCAAAGCATTCCATGATTCTATCAGTAACACCTATGGAGCTGAAAGAGTCTGCTTCACAGAGTGGCTACTTTGGCTCCTGAGCACCCAGGTGGGACAAGGCACCCCTTTCACTTTGTGACAATTCTGGGTTTCCCATAAACCTTGCCTCACTACAGAGCAACCCATAAATTCCTTCTTTCATCTGCATGACCAAAACCCCCTCATTTTATTTAAATCTCCACTGAAAGGCCTGATTTAACTCCATTTTTAATGGTTTTTGCTTTATACTCATACTTTCTGAATTCCAAAGAGCACTTCTTGTTCTTCGCGGGCTCACTTCATATTCTATTCTCTTTGAGGTGAGTATTCACCTCATTGTGTAGTATTCACCTGCATCAACAGCTGCAGCTCTGATCTTACAAGCATTTATCACCTTCTTGAGATGCAGGTTCCAAATGTTGTTTGTATTTTTGACCTGAACAAATGTCAAGTTCTCTCCACATTCAAGACCTTGATTCCTCTGCACACTTGGCTGAACTAAGGAGGTCCTTTCATTTCTCAGTACATTGTTTGCTAGTCGAGTCTTGAAGAACGAGAGGCATTTACAACATCAAGTTACTAAACTATGGACATGAAAAAGCTCAGTATTCAGTCTGCCTCTGAATGAGTGAGTAGCAAAGGAGGAAGATAAGAAAGAACTGGGTCTCAGGAGTCATTCTTTGTCTCTTTGCTGCTTGACTTCCATGCATTAGATTATTTCACCTAGAGCAGAATGCAACAGTAGAGGGGAGTGAGGGAATGTCAGGAGTATATCTATGTCGATCAAGTAGATCAACAAAACTTCTTAACACAATTTTCCTGGGTAACAGAGTAGATATGATAAATTGACTGGGGCTCCCAGGACAGCTGGAAATTCAGTGACTCAGGAGATCTATAGTTGAGGCTGCTGCAGGGGAAGTTGTCCAGAACATTATGAATGGGCTGAACAAGTTTCTCATCTTCCATCCACAGAAAGGCAGGATGAGGGGCACTGTTCTCCTGAGTTCAGATGTACACCCAAAATAAACATGAGTCCCTCATTCTGTCCCCATTGGCCCCATCTCTCAGGCCTGGCTGACTAAGACCTGGTCTGGTTGTAAAAATGCCCTTTGCAAAGATCATCTGTTGGTGATCATCAGCCTGTTGACTGCTCCATACGTTTTCTCCAAATCATAGCCAGGCTAACTTACTTATCTCTAACACTGTGCCACCTATAGTTTGTCTATCAAATTTCTTCTAAAGACCCCTGCTGTTCTCACTGAGCACCTCTGAAGTGGCTACTGTCAGCCACAGAAAAAAACTAATCCTGTGCTCGTCTTGAAAGAGTGGTTTCCCCACTGCCTTCAGTGCTGTTACTTTCCTGCCATCCTCTTGGTCTGCTGGTTGCCTCCCTCAGTGGCCTCTGGAGAGTCAACCCTCTCTGAAGGCTGGCAGCCACTTCTGTTGTCATGGCTGCTCCAAGGAACCTCATTAGGAGCACAGCTTCCATGTCCATGACCACTGCCGTCACTACTTGCATAGTTAAATGCATTTTCCAGGTGCTTGTTGGAAATAAGGCTCTGGTCCTCCTTTCAGGCACCAGTCTCAGCAGTTTAGTGCTCAGCTCAGGCTATTCTCTACCCTCCTCTCTCAGCTGCTTCAGATAAGAGCCCTGTCTTGACTTTTGCTTAGGTTGAAACTGGATGTGCACCCGTAGAAGCACTCCTGAGATGCTGTTGCTCAGATCTTGACAAATTTCTTTTGCCATTTTCATAGCCACAAAGGATGTTGATTTTAAAAATAATTTCTAAGCACACCATTTCAACCATGCCAAGTCTTTCTGAACATCTGCCTACTAGGTAATTTTTGTCTATTACATCCAGTGTTTTCAAACCTCTTCAGGATTTACCTCTACAGACACTGCAGCATTGTGAAAGTAAACACTCAGTGGCAGAGCTCAAGCTCTGTTCATACGTGCGTAAAAGGAGAAAATATCAAATTGAAATAACTCAGACCTGTTGAAAATGTGGAGAAATACCTGCAAAAACCTCACTGATTGTGGCGGTGGCCCAACCCACTTTCCAGGTGAATGACAAGTGGGTTGATTTCCCCGCCCGAGACTCCACCTCTGAGGGCGGATCGGAGGAGGAGATAAGGCTGTGATGCCACCGCCTACTAGGTGTTCCCTTGAACATGTCTCCTCCCTGGTTTCTAGAACCCTCTCTCTCCCCCGGTTCCTTATTAGTTAGTAGAAGTTATGTTTAATAAGTAGNCGCACCGGGACCTCCCGGAGTGTCCAGAGCAAGAGGACAGCAGACGCCGCCTGCCACGCCACCGGGCGGCTAGTGGTCAACGCGGCAACTGATTTTAACATTTTCTGAAGTACAGAGGGAGCTTTCTAGTTCAGAACACACTAGTAATCCCAGAAAGTAATACAGTAAACTATGCAGAACAATTTTCCTTGCAGAAGGCCATGTCAGGAATGTGATGCCAAATGTCCCTAAAACAATACATGCAATATCCATTTTCCTCCTGAGATGGGAACTGCCCACCCCTGGAGGGGAGAGGAAGGACTGTTCCAGGGGGACTCCTAGCTGGAGATTGATGGAGCAGTTGCTTAACTGCTGAATTGAGAAAAACTTCCCCAAACCATCTTGGGTAGAAAGGGGAAAAAAAGAAAAAGAACTTTTGTGGCATCTAAAAAGATACCTAAATATACAAAATGATGCTGTAGAACTTGATAAGTGAAGTCATCACAATGCAGAGGCACCCTGTATTTATCAGAATATAATGGGAAGCCCTCTGCTACAACTGTGCAAATGAAAGCTTTAATTTTTCTTGTTACATCCTTCCTAATGCCTATTAAGTCTTGAAAACCAGAAGTCTATGGTGATTCACAAACTGGGGAGTGACAGTGCAAATGAAACACCACACACATAGAAGACTTCTTGGCTGAAGAAGCACTAGGAAGAAACACAGGTAAGAGGTCTTTTGGTTGGGAGAATATTTTCTTACAGGAGCAGATATTTTTCTAGCTGTAGTTGCTGGAGATGTTCTTTGTTACGTGAACATGCCTGAAAACCTGCTAGGACTGTTAGACAGCTGTCACAGTGTTCAGATTTGAGATGTGAGAGTGTAGCATGGGTTTTATATTCATCTGAGCAAAATGGCTGGATAACGTTCTGCAGTAGTACAGCATATAAATAATTCAGCTGCTCAGAGAGTTTTATAAACAAAAATAGAAATTATTTAACACCACTTTTTAATTTGTAATGAGACCAGCTAGCCACTCCTAAAGTCCTTGGCTCTAATTTAATACATATTTTTTCCTTGTGTCTCTCTTTTTTCATAAATGATAAATGTAGGATTTTTCCTTCAGGAGTTAGTGTGTTTGCTTTGACATTGATAAAGCCGATCTCTTTTGCTAATTTTTAATTAAATGAGCAGAATATGTCCTTCTGTCTTCTTCGTTGCTGCAGCTTCCTCCAGCATTCACTGTATGATATTAGAGGAAGAAAAATAATTCTGTGTCAGAAATGCATTTAATATGTATTTACCAATGTCACCAGATAGTTTGAGTTCCAATTTTCTTTGCTTAAATTTTTAGACCCTTAAAGAGCAGGCAGTATATTCAGATAAGGTACTGCTTCCCAACTGTTTTTGCAGGGTGCCAGCCTAAAGTTACCCCTCTGATTTACCAAGTTGTTAAACACCAGCTGGTGTTAACAATCATGTTCACACAGCTCTACCAAAAGTGGTTCAGATGGCTATTGACACCTGGAAGCCATTTCCACCAGTGCTGAAAACATTAAATTTGTGTGAGCACTCTCAGGCTTCTTCACAGCAGAGTAACCATAAATTGACTCAAATCACCTTCAGTGTCAGTGGTCAGGGAGCGTTGGCATCAGGTAAGAACTGCCGGAAGGTAAGATAAATTATTGCCTGCAATTACCTTACATTTTTTAAAGTTACATTGAATAGAAAGCACTTTTTGAGTTATATCAATTAAAAGAGGAAAACGAAAGATATAGGGTCACCAGTATGGGGAGAGAGGGGCAGTTTGAAAACATTCTAGCCATGGTCCTTACCTAAAAGTTTAGCGTTATTTTTTTTTTAAGTGGAATACTTCTGGATTGTGATGACAAAGGCAGGGTGGATGGTCAGAAGCGGGCTACAGAAAGAAATCTGTGGAAGGACTAAAAATCAGCTTCGTGAGGAAGGGTATAAATCCAGTTTGTGCAAAGAACTGGCTTCAGAAATGGTGGATCTGGTAGAAAGAATCTCAAGTAGATCTCTTGAGCTGAGAGAGGTGATTAAGAAAGTGAGCCAGGCAATTGAAAGTGCGGCTTAATATTCCTGTTAGTTTTAAAGAGGCTGTGAACATTATTTATTAGCACACAGCCAGTCTGTATCGCTCTGCTGCGCTAAAGGTGACCCAGCTGTGTCCCTGCCTTTGCACAGGCTCAGCAAAAGGCAGCCAGGGGCACAGGGTATCCTGAGTCCATGGGCTCCTTGTGGGCATCCTGCTGTTATCTCAAAGGATGCACTGGTGTGAAATGATAGGCCAGGAGCATATGGAAACTGCAGTGCTACAGAGCAGATTGAATTTGCTGCTAGAAAAAAAACGCAATGAGGAGGAAATGAGGACAGCTGCCAAACTTACTGACTAGATTGAGCACAGGAAAACACCCCAACAAACGTCCTTTATGTGGTTAATAATGTCCCACTTGATAAGCTTTTATAGTTCCATCGCAAAAACATCAAATACCATTTTATTTGTATAATGCAATCACAGAGGTACATCATGTATTTCCTGAGCAGCTGAGGTTCACCATGCTGCAGCCTGCAGCATGACCTCTGCTTGTTGTGCTGCAGCCTCTGTTCGTGCCACCACATAACTGATGGTAGGAAGGTTTTCCAGCCATCCTGCAGTCTCAGGATGCCTCACAGCAGGAATAACCCCTTGCACATCTGCTTTGTCTTATTTTCACTCATAATTCCAATCTGGAGCCTGACTGACTCAAAAATAGCTCAGGAAAAAAATTGTATTTCTGCATCGGGTTTTGCCAGTTATTCCCCCAAATATGAGATGCTTCTCCCCTCCTCCTCCTCCATGTTCTTTTTCAAATCTGAAAATTGTCATCTCAGTTGCAAAGGGAATTTTCTGGTTTGCACATCCTTGCCCTAAAGGTGGAAAACGATATATGTTCAGTTTGTGCTCTCATCCCTTCTCTTTGCATTTGCATGCACACATCCCCTGCAAACTCTTTTTACTAATCTATAACCCCTGCAGAAACCCTCCTCCTCTCCTCAGACCCCGCTTCAGCCCATTTGCTCCTGTGAATAATTCCTTGTTAATGCCACAGTATTCTCATCCCAGTCAAGGAACAGATGGTTGGAGTTTATAATGATATGATGAAAGAAAACTCTATTTAAGTCAGTGTTTAACTTTGATTCCTAACTTAGGGTGTGTTCTAATTACATTTTCCATTTGCAGCTCTGTGTTTGTTTTCACATTTGATTCTAAATTGGTTCTACCATCAGTAATAAAATGTCATCTTTTCAGCTGCTCATCTGGATTCAAGAGTCCTTGTGGTTGTCATGGACCAGTATTGTGTTTTCAATTTATGACCATATATCACAAACCAGAGAGACCAACATTACCCTAGTAATGCTTTGTTTAACTGACAATATTATGACATGTTGGAAAATAAGAATAACAGTATGATCTATTTGACCGTGAGGTATTAGTTACTAGAGCAAGATGCAGAGCACACAAACCACTCCTGATCTCCTTTCTCTTTCTTTGTTCTGATCAGTTTTTCATGCACAACGAGCATGCCTGCAGCCCAGCCTCAGCTGTCATGGGACCTTTCTCTCTATTCGTAGGAGTAACTATTGATTTTGGGATCGTAGAAGATTGATCACTGCTGAGTCTGTGTGTGGGACTGAGGCACCAAAATCTAATTAACAGGTTTCGGCAACCTGGGATGGTATCCTTCAGTTATAAGCGAAAAACAGTATTTTGTTTCTATTTTTCAGGTAATCGCTTTTATCTATCACAGATTTTGTTTTCATTTATCCCACTCCCAGAGGAGAGTTGGGTTTAGTCTGTTATGCTGGCTGATATACATGTGCATATATATAAATAAATATACACACACACACACATTATGTATATGTATGTATACATGTGTATATCTATATATAAAAAAATACATATATTGTGTTTTTTATCAGTAAATCAAAGCAATTTAAAAATGTGCTTTGTAATTGAAACAAGAGATTGAAGAAATTCCTAGAACACTTTTCCTTTAAAATTTCCTTTTAATATAAACTGGTTTTACTGTTTTGCTGACCATACATTTCAATGACATTTTAAAAGTCAGAATGTACCATTTAAAATTTTAATGACAAAATAGCAATTTTTGACAGTATTCTTGATTTAGATATGTTACATTTGAATATCAATTTCAAAATACTTTTTTCCACACAGCTTATGACTTTTTAATGTAAATCTAATACTTACAGAATAATCCACATGACCAAAATGAATAAAATAAACAGGAAACATCAAATCATAGAATTATTTAGGTTGGAAAAGACTTCTAGGATCATTAAGTCTAACCATTAGCACAGCACTGCCAAGTCCACCACCAAACCATGTCCCTCAGTGCCGCATCTACGCGTCTTTTAAATACCTCCAGAGATTATGACTCCAGCATTTCCCTGGACAGACTCTTCCAATGCCTCACCACCCTTTCAGTGAAGAAACCTTTCCTGATATTCAGCCTAAACCTCCCCTGGCCCAATGTGAAAGCATTTCTGCTGAAGCAACATAATGTAAACAGAAGGAAAAGCTGAAACATAATGTTTTGAATGCTTTCATTTGTTTCAAAATACAGTGAGAATTTTTTTTCTGTGACATTAGCATTAATTTATCTGTATAGAATATGTAATATCTTTATGTATTATTTTAAGTGCATTGTGATTAATGTTCTATGAGTTTCAGATATTATTTTGCTCCAACTTTCTGGAGGTGGAAGGTTTCTTGTTAAAACAAGTGCTGAGTCCAGATAAAAATATATTTTAATTATCTCCATGGAAATGTAAAAATTTCGGCTTGGCATCCAGAGGTGGAAGAAAACCTTTTAATCAAGAAGAAGACTTGATTTTTATGTACAAATGAACATCTGATCTGTGGTTAGTTCTACTAAGCTTCTAGTAAGCTTCTGGTTCTAGTAAGCTTCTGCAAGATGACAGAGGCTGAAAAAGTCTGCCTTTCTTGGCTGTGCCACAGCAGCATGGCTGTGTAGGTAGTCTGAGCAGCACTAATTGCCCTGATCCTTCCATTTCAGCTGCCACTTGCTGTCACCCTTTGAGGACCCTCTTCTCCCACCTTTGCCCTTGGTGACAGCAGTTTCGAATAGTGTAAACTCAATACAAATGAACATTGTATGAAGTACAGCTGACAAGCAGGTATGATCCAATTGATTTTATTCTGTTATTCATCAGGAAGTTCGTGCAAGATATTTTTGCATCAGAAATTTAGGCAATTCAGCCAGTGGATTAAATCTCAACCCTAAACATTCATTCATGCACAAAGCCTTTCGGACCAGGATATTGAAAAGATCTCTTGAACATAAAAGCTCAAGACACAATGAGCATGTCTTGCTGCCTAACTACGCACATTTCTGAAGACAAGAAAATTTCATGAGCAGCTCATGAAACTGTTTTCACAAAGAAGCTCTTAGGGGATCATGGGTAGAATTTTATAAAGATAGCTGCCTTTTCTAATGCATTTCCTTTGAGTTAGAAAGTCTCACTCTATTCTAGAAAAAGGAAGTGGTGGCAACTAAGATGAATAATATAAAACTTTGATCCCCGGTTCAAAGGACACCAGTAAAATCACAGTGAGCATGTAGCATTAGTGTCATGACAGTGAGTCCTACTTTTTTTTGTCAGTAATACAGTAATTTAGGATATTCCTTGCAAAGTGAAAAGTTTTGTTAAAATGAAAGTAGTTGGCTGTATCCACTGTTCAACTTACTGCTCTTCAAAATTCTCTGGCTAAAGGGATTGTTATTTCTGGAGGCAAATGTTGGAGGAAACCATGGGAGTCTTCAGAACATAATAGGGATTACTGACAGGCAAAAAGCCTTCAAGCTACGAGATTCTTCCACTGAAGACTTTTTAGTGCATTAGATTCTCCAAACACTCTGTCAAAATCATGCTATAAATACATCTGAGAAACAGAGGATATGAAGTGTATAGCTGAGGAAAACTGTACTTTTTTTTAAAAAGTCCTGGTTTAAAATCAATAGATCCAAATAGTTATCCAGTGAATCTTGGTAGGTTTTCCTGTCTCTTCCTGAGAATGTCATATAATAACACACTTTTAAATAATGGACTGAATTATTGCAGCATGTTATTTAAGGGCCAAACAGTCTGCTTCCAGATCAGTAGCCATTGCAGATGAAAGAATAATTTTGCCAGTGGTACACTCTCTAATGAGGATATGAGACCTGGAGGTGGGAAGGGGAAATGTGTGTCTTCTCAGAATTTTTATTATGGACTAAGATCTCTTTTGAAGAGCCTGCTTCTTGGAATTGCCCCTGAGGAAGACTAAACGCCAAGTGTGGGACAAGCAGTGTACATAAAACTCAGGAAGAACCCAATGTTCTTGTCCTTAAAATGACTTATTTTATTAATTCCTGGAATTAGAGGTGTCTAGAAATTATCTAGTTGTTGAAGAGAATGGTTATTTACTTGCTCTCACAATCAGATTGCTCTGATATTTGAGTGATCTTGGGTAGAAAGAGATAAGCACAGGCATTAATCAAAACCACTTAGAGTTGCAGAAAGCCTGATGGAAGAAGGAATTACTGCCACTGCCACCTGTCACTTCCATTCCTTCAAACTGGGCATGTATAGAAACAGCTGTCCAATTGAGATTTAAGTACCTATGGCAAACCTAAAACTGAGTGAAGTAAATAAAATCGCTTATTCTGTTTACTATTGAAGTTGCCAGCTGGAAAATTCGCTATAATAGTTTGGAATGGCTACAAATTGGTTTCAAATTATAGGAGTGGAGTGGAGTGGAGTGGAGTGGAGTGGAGTGGAGTGGAGTGGAGTGGAGTGGAGTGGAGTGGAGTGGAAGGTAGCTGAACTGGCGGTTTGGCTGGAGAAAAAAGTGAGCAGCACATCTGGGTCAATCCGTGCTGGAGTCACCTACGCATGGACTGGCTGTCACTGGGGGATCCCACTTAGCTTTAGCTTTGGTGGAAACCATCAGGAATGGATATTTTCTCATCCCTGTAGCTCTACTTTGTGTTTTCCCACTGTGACAAGTCTTGATTCTGCTGATCACCACCATTTTTACAGTAATGTCTCTAAAGAGATATTTCCACCTTCACTGTGGATTTGCACAATTTAGAACCACTTTCCCTGCTGCACAATATGCCTTTGGGTGCCTATCTATATGTAGACTTGCATTCAGAGTGGGCAATTTATCTCCCCATTCCCCAGAATGATTTAGGCTTTCAGGGACTTTGTGAAGAATGAATACCTGGTAGTGGCTGAGTCTCGACAGCAACAAAATTCAGATCCACACCCTGCAAGTCCTGCTGGTGGATCAAATTTCTTGGTATGACCAACCTAATCCCTACTCAGCTTTCTTGCTCAGCTTGCCTTTCCCTTTCAAATCCTTTCTGTGGACAGTTTGAACTGATGTTCAAGTGACTCAAAAAGAGTTTTGCCATTAAATTTTGGTATAGGTATACCTACAGAAAGTGAATATAAAATGACTAGGAACTTAGTAAAAGCACATTTATTTAATAAAACCATTTCCTGAACAGATTCTGTGGTATTTAGGCATTTAACATTTCTCAAGCTTGAAAGGAGATGTAATGGAAAAAGTAACATCAAAGACATTAACAGTCCCCACAAAGAGAGGTTGGAAAATGTAATGGATATTTCTCCAATTATTTGCTTGGGAAAAAAAGGCTATTCATATTTTATTCCTTTTTTGGAATACTATTATGTTGTGTCATGATGTGATGAGGTTAAGGATCTGATTGATAATGATTTTTATCCTGTTTGGTTACTGTTTGCTGGGACCACTGTTAGATGAACAACATGACTATCAGCAGTCAGGAAGGTGGTGTTTGTAGCAGTAAAGTAAGTGTGTGTGTGATAATGATTAAACTTTTCTTTCTTTTCCCTTATCTAATTCTAATATCCATTTACCTCTACTTTACAACTTATTCCAATTATTTTTAAATCTTTTACTGCTCACTTTCATTGCTGGTAAAAAGAGGCTGACATGGCTGAGTATTACCAGGAGCAGCTGTGGAAGATTCAAACTGCCCTAAGGAGCACTGTGACCAGGAGCAGTAGGATCAGCTAGGAACAACAAATACTGAGACTTCCCTTAAAACAAATTGATGTTTCCATTGTTGTTTTCCTTTTGTGCTAAAAAAGTCACATTATAATGCTGTCAGATTACAGCAGCTCTGAAAAGTGTGTGCATTGGGAGGCAAAGAAAAACAGCAGGTTTTCTATTTCTTACAATCTGTACGATTCATTTGCAAGCTGGATTGAAAAGCAAGAAGTAGAAAAGTAATGAAATGAAAAATTAATCAAAACTTTGCTTCAATTGCAACAAAATAATTATAATAAATTAGTCATTTTGCAGGTTGCACCTCCCTGACCCCACATCTGGATGGCAGGTAGAGCTGAAACCTGGGCCTTCCTTTGCGCCCTGAGACCTACTCCACTGCCTGGAGTCCACAGGGGATGTACACCTAAGAGAAACATTGCACCCAAGGTGTTCAGCTTTCCTAAGACACTGATTGATCTCTCCAGCACGTTCACAGTTCGTTACATACAGAGTTACATTTCTTTTTCTAGGGCCTTTAGTTTGTCAAAACAGGCTTAGAAGGAGTCAGAATGATTTTTTTATTTTAATTTGTGACCTGATTAAAGGCTAAATGCTATAATCCCAAAGGCTCAGTGAGAATGAGAGGATGACTGACAAGTGGAAACTCCCACAACCTGCTCAGAGTCACTACTGGCTATAGCTGGGGAGGCAGAGTTGCAGGAATGCCCAGAGCCAGCTGGCAGCAACAGAAAACCCCTGGGTGCTCAGGTTCACTGGATCCTGCAGCCTCTACCAAAATCAAAAAGCCAGAATCTATGTATATTTATGAATGTTTAGTATGCATTACAATTTTTCTTCAATTTGACATTAAAGTAACAAACATAACTTCAAAAAGCCCCTGCAATCACAGGCAGTGTCGGAGGACAACTTATTTCATTTGAACCTATGATTTCATTTGAACCTATGTCACTCTACAGCAGTTTCTATGCTAAAACTATATTTAAGTATATCATACTGAGGTTGGTTTTTAAATAGTAATTAGTTACTCTTTTGAGCATAACGCTTTGATGTCTGTCCATTTATAATTTCATTTTGCAGGCTGCAAAAGAAGTAAAATAAATTTTTCATTATGGTTTCATGTAGATTTCAACATGAAAGTTGGAAGTTGACTAAATGGCTATAAATATAAAAAATTATATGTTTTGTTAGTATCTCACTTTCAGAATTGAATGCTTTACAGTCCCCAGGAACACCAAAAACATTTTCCTGTAATGTTTAAAGTCACTTTTAATGTGAAAAGTCTTTCCAAATCTGAAGTGTATTCAGCTGCCTGATGTGCCAGATAGAGACAAGAATTAATCTTTTGTTCTCGATTTTTTTGAAATAAACAGCATGAATTCACAGAGGCAGCAGACATATACACTGTACACAAAACCAGGGCACTGAGTTTATGATATGGTTGCTGTTCTCCCTCCTGATAATTTACTGTTATTATCTCTATTTGCCAGGATGTTCTTGCCATTTTGAGATAAATCTTGCTTTCAGTTTCAAGACAGGCATAAATACCTCCCTTTTACTATCTTTAAGGCTCTCAACAGCTTTTCAACACTTTTAGACTGTATCATCTGAAATTTTCACCTATATGAGGGGAGCAGCTATTTGCATCATAACTCTGTCTTGTAATTACCATATCCCTCAAGAATGTGATTGCTTCAATTTTTGTGTGTGTGTGAATAATATTAATATTTTTGAGACTTAGAAGTAAAAACTGAAGACCTGCATTGATTTTGATTTGATTGATATTACTTTGAAACGACATTTAGGCAATATCCCTTTGCTCAGAAAAAATTATCAGCACTCTCCCAAACAGTGTATTCTAAGGTTCTGGCAGCAGCCAGAACTCACTGTTTTGCCTTGTTTTAACAATTGTGGAATCACAAACTTTGTTAAAAATGGCAAAATCCCCTGCTGCTAGGATATCAACTACTATATGAAAGAGATGAGAAATGCAGATACGTGTTGCAAACAACCGTGTACTCAAATAGGATGTTTGGCAAGTGCCTGAACAAACACTGAGAACAAGAAATGCATATACAATATTTCTTTCTAATATGCTCCAAGCTTCCAACTGTTTTCAGCTCCAGAGACCTCCTTAGGCTGATGTGGTTTCTGTGTAGTTAGGAAACCACTAGTTTACCCTTCCATGAAATTATTATCTCTCTGAACCCATGTGAATTGTTGCTATCTTCAGCAAGCTGAAGCAAGGAATTCAGAGGTTTACCATGTTTTCAGTTAAGAACTCCATGCATGGCTGTCACCTAATCATGCCTGAGCAACACACAGCTTTTCCAGCTGCTGTCACCCAGAGCAACAAAACAACCGTAAGTGGAGCATCATATGCAATTTCTGAACTGCCACTCCACTGGTAATTAATTGCACACTAAAAATCATGCAGTTCCTGAAAGTCCTTGCAAATTTTCTGTTTCACCAAAAATTCAAGAAACTTGAGGCCTTTACAAACAGTTTACTATTTCCTTTTTAACAATGCTTTATCTTCTAATGCTTTGGAGGGCATCCCATCACCAGAGTTGCCTCTCAGATAAGGAAATGCATGAAGTGCAGTTTAATTTGAAAAAGCAAAAATAGATAAAACAACCAGACCAAGCATGCTGCAATTTTGGTTTGTAATTTTCTTTTTATTCTACATTTTTGCAGCACCCTTTAGTCTGGTGTGACATACGGATTTTTCTGCTAAATCTTAGTTTGCTTTACCAATCATAGAAACACTGAAAATTTCTGCCTGAAAATTCATCCTTCACGCAATCTATTTCTTACGGGTTTTTTCACAGTGCAAATTCCCTACATATTGCTCATGACTTTTTTCATTTAAGCCTTCAACATTTTGCTTGGCTGAGTGGCAGGAGGGGAAGTTCAGGGAAGTTCAGGGAAGGGAAGGGAAGGAGTTGGTTCCAGTGTCATGTCTGGTCCAGGTCCATCGGATGGTGGGTGCACACACAGTCTCTCTGAGTTGAGTTATTTATACCGGTCCCCACAGATGCAAATTTTGTCGTTTTCAAACTTTTTAAAAAGAGGTCAGAGGGTCTCTGGTGGTTTTGGCGTGCCTCTTGCTTGTGAGAGACTCAGGTGCAATGCTGTCTCAGACCTGTTTTTTGTTTAGTTACCCAAGATAAGGAAGACAGCCCCAGAAAAGTGCTATCTTGCTTCCACAAGATCTTCTTTTCTAATTGCATCCAGTAATCTTGTTGACCTTGTAATGTTCTTTTGCTCTTCTGCCAAGTGTTTGAGACATTAAATATTTCAGGTTTCCAGTCTCTCACAACAAGTTTGCAAGAAAACGAAGACTCTTCAGAAAATAAATGTTTACAGAAAGAAAAAAAAGAAAAACTATATCTGCCCCAATGTCAAACTTGTTTGTCAGGACCAGTCCTCTGTTTCCATGAAAATCCTGTGCTATGGACTCTCCCAAGGCTGGAGACCTTACAGCTTCTAAACTCCTGGTCATATTGTCAAAATTTGGATAACTCAGAAATCTGGCTTGTCTGGACACCTGGAAGCCTCATGTTCCTCAGCTAGTCAATGTCAGCCCTAAGCAACCACATGTGGAAGACATAGGCTGGAAATCCTAGCTTGGCTCATTTATTTGCTGCCACTCTGTAGGAGAAGCAATGTGACTCAAACCAACAAAGAAGTAAATATTAATTAGTGTCTCCCAGAAGACATTTCAAACATAATTTTTCTTAAAAGAACTGTAACTTGTTATTTTCAGAAGGAGGTATTGTACCACCTCAGCTCTTCCAAAAATTTTCTTTTATGGTATTTTGGGAAAAGATGCTGAGGATTTGTCACAAGTTGGGATATGACTGCAAAGACATTTGGAAACTGCTGGTAAGCTACAGATGCTAGGGAGTTTTTCCCTGGCCAGCTCTGATGCCTGTGTAATTTTGGTGTTTAGATTATTAAAATGTATACCTAAGTCACTGTCCTGAACGGTCAGAGTGGAAATTAAGCATTGTTTTGCCATAATTCATCCGCTCTATGTTAGAATGTCTCTGTAAGGACAAGAAGAGCTGTGCTCTGGATGTGCTCTGGACGTGCTTGTTTCTTTTCACTGATCACAGAGGGAGCCAGGGATGATCAGATTCAATGCAGATGTGCACATTTCTCTAGGTAAATTCCACCACTACTTCTCACACTTAGCCCTTGACATGACCTTAATATGTTACAGTACTCACTCCCAAAGGGAACCCTGACATGTCACAGTCCCTCTTGACCTTATTTACATCTTTGCCATGAGCGATAAGAGCGAGGTGTGTTATCATATTTGAAATGGCAGCTAAGCCTGCCAGAGTCCATTTATCTGGGGAGTGATGCTAAGCTTGCTTAGAGAATATCCAGGTAAAGATCTCCTTTACATTTCCCCAGCAGCATGCTACTTTCTCATCTGCAATACCACAAAGCTATAGAAGACCCTTCATAGAATAACAGACAATAAATACAGTAGATCTACCTAAAAGAGAAAAGCAAGGAGCAGCAATGAGAGTGAAGCACAGAAGACACGCCACTGATTCAAAACTTGCAGGGTGACTGGCGGTAAATGAGCCAGGCGTGTGTGACCAGCAGGGTTGCTGAGAGATCTTTCTGGCTGACAGAACATTTACCTCCCTTCTCAACCAGTGGTACCTGTTCTCTCCTCCCCCTCAATTACTACTGCTGCACTCAGAGGAACTGCCCAATCTGCATAGGCTTACTCAACAGCACTTACTGCCAGCATCCCACAATGATGGGACGCTAGACAGGTTTGGAGAGATCCATTTTCTCTGTTCCTAAGACATGCAACAGTGTCCGAGACATGGTCCAAGGGATCCACATTACCAAAGTGACAGGAACACGAAAATGATTTAATGGCTGGAAAAGTACCTAACTGGTTGCAAAATGTATCAATTTGATATCAATACTTCTTAAATGTGTATTTTAAATTAGGTGCTTTTGAGACTGAAGGGCTTTTGAGTCACAGTACATGTTAAACAGCCTTAAAAGAAACATTTAAAAGGCTTGTAAATCAGTGTTTAGCCATAAACATTTTCATTAAATTTAGATTTGGTCTTAACCCAAAACCCCAGCGTCCAATTTTGCATATCTTTAAACTTAATCCCTTTCTATTTGAATTTCAGTGGCCCTCTGAATTTGTATCATTTGCAAGCCTGCCCTCAAAAAGGTTGTGTTGGCTAGACTGCAGTGAGGTATTTATTTTTAAAAAATCTTAAGATTATTAAAATAATATTTTTTTACAGTATAATCAAGCACTGCTAAGGAGAGACCAGTTGTGCCTGTCTATTTTAGCCATGTGAGTTGGGATGCAAAAATCACCATAACACTATGTAATGCTGTAATACAAAATAACATCAAGGAATTAGTAAAAATTTAACATAAGAGACTTTTCTGCAGGATAGTGGGAGCTCATTGAAATTTTCCATCAGAAAGAATAGTCTTTCTGTAGATATTTCTGTCAGGAAAATCCATGTGACCTATTGCATGAGTAAATTTTCATGCCCACCTTAGGTATTTCAATATTCTGTGCTCATAATCCCATTTCTGCATTGATTCAGCTTTCCATTACATGCCCATGAAATGGTCAGTCCCCATCAGACTGGACTTGGTGCCATCCTCCCTTCTTGAGAGGTACCAGAGAGGCAAGGCTGCAGATGAGACCACAGCTCACGAGGGAAGATGTTCTCCAGGAGGAGAACATCTCATGGATTCCTGAGGTGTGATTCCTACCGGAGTGTGAGCTGGCTCTAGAGCTCACACTCTAGAGCTGGCTTCTTTCATTTTCTGAAACCGAAAATGTTAAAATGTAGCTGGTTTGCTATTTCACATATAAAAGCAAATACACATTTAATACACTAGCTATTTCTGTATTTTAACTTTCCTCCTTGTGACAGAAAATCAAATAAGAAAATATTGACATGCCTCATACAATGGAAATCTTGGAAGAGTTAGTCTCATGCAGTGGTATCTTTGCTGTTTTACTGAGGATATCTTTTAGGAATATGACATCTGAGATCTAGACAAAACCTTAAAACCAGGCTGAATCAGGTACAGACTCAGTCTTTTTGTGTCTCTTATTTGCACCATTTCTTCCAATTTGAATCTGGGCGAGCTAAAAGAATGGTGTGCAAAGTTAGCATTGGCAATGGTAACTGGACCTTCTGCTTTTGTTACCAGGAACAACAAGCAAATATTAAAATAATGGAAAAGTGATAAAGCCCATTCCACAGGAAGTATTGTGGCAATGGAAGGAACTCTGCCAAAAGGTCTGCACAAACATAGGTGGAGCCATTGGGACAGGACTGCAGTCAGCTGCAGCATGGACAAGGACATGAGAGGCACAGCTACAGTGACATACCACCTGTGCGTCACAACGTATGAAACTAACAAAGACGAAAGTGAGATATAGATGCTTTTTTTCTGTAAATAATGATAAAATTTCATCATATTTGACATATGCACCATTTATCAACAAGCTTAAACATATAGGAAATTTAATGCATCTGTGCTATTCCATTACTTAGCTCATTTGGGGTAGGAATAGGGTCTGACACAGGTGCTAAATTTCTTAGAGGGTTCAGTTTCTGAACTGTTAATTTTAATTCCTAAACTATCTAGCAGATTGGACTGTAAAATCTCACAAATTCATTCCACTCACAAAAGGGTATTAATACTGTAAGGGGAGGTTGTGTTGTATCTCTCATACATAAAAGAGAGAATGAATCCATTTTAAACAAAAAAAATTGTTATACTGTTATAAATCTGTATTACCTTTCAATGTATTCATGGTTTTATTTCCACAATTATCTGAGGTTGATTGTAAACAGCTGAGATACACTCTCAGAAGAATTAGAGGTGAAAAATCCAGATCATTCTGCCAGACAAGTCACAGCCATTTTCCTTTGGACTTTATGACTTACACATAAGCAATCTCACTTTATTATACCTTCTTCTTTTCACTTTGTAATCTCACTTGCACTATGTAGTCACATTGTCAAATAAAACCACAGAAATTCTGAAATCCCCAAAACTTTGGGTGTAGGATTGTTATTTGCCACCACTTCATCCTCTCCACTGCAAGGCACCATGACAGGCATACATCTTTACAAGGAAGATTGTTACGAGTAAAGATTTCCTTTTTTTCTGAAACTCAGATGAAGAATAAAATATTACATAGAATCACAGGATCACAGGATGACTCAGGTTGGAAGTAACCTTAAAGATTATCTAGTTCCAACACCCCTCCAAAGGGCAGCAACACCTTCCACTAGACCTTGTTGCTCAAAGCCCCATCCAACCTGGCCTTGAACCCTTTTAGGGATGGGGCATCCACAGCTGCTCTGGGCAACCTGTTCTGGTGCCTCACCACCCTGACAATAAAGTATTTCTTCCTAATTTCTAAACTAAACCTGCCCCCTTTCAGTTTAAAGACATTCCTTTTTGTCCTATCACTACATGCCCTTGTAAAAAAGCTCTTCTCTATCTCTCTTGCAGATCCCCTCTCCTGATGCGATAAATCTTTCCTTTTCAGCCTGCAAAGCAATGAGGTGGTTCTGCAAGGGCACGTCAGGCTTTGGGGGAAGCCTCTTCCTCTTGTAGGTTCTTGCTGTTGCAAGCTTCCATTCTTCTGTGTTATTGGCCCCCTCCCTCCCTTCTGTGTGTGCTGTTGGGGGAGTTTTTGACTGTTTGGCTGAGTCTGTGCTTGGACCTAGCTATCCAATTCCTTGTCCGCTTCCCTGGCATTATGCAGCCCTCTCACCACATCCTGCAGCTCAGCCACCTGCAGCAGGAAGTCCTCCACTGGGCACACGTTTTGCAGGCAAGCCTGCTGACTGTCCCTGCCCCAGGAGAAAGGTCTCGGCACCTCTGCAGCCTGAGGTCTGCAGGGCTGCCCCTCCCTTCAGCAGCTCCCTCTGGGTGGTGGCATTGGCCACCACCAGTGTAGGTGGTTCAGATTCCCCAGCCATTGCTGCAGCCTGTGCTCCTAGGCAAGAGACAAACCAGTGGAAGTTTGGAAGAAGATCTGGTGTTGCTTATTCAATTAATCTGCAATAGTACATATTTGTCTCATTAAAGAGAGGGTGTAAAATCCCCTAAATTAGCAAAAGATTTGCTAGTGATGTATTTGTCAGTGGGATCTGGTCCACAGCACACAGCAAACACTTCACAAAATAATGAAACAACAGTGGCAATATGGGACATTCCGTGCAATGAATCATAATGGTATTGATCACTGCAGTAATTTATCATACTTGCCTTGCTTCTGGCATTTGCTTATCGATGTACTCTGTTGGCAAAAAATAAAAATATTGATCACTTGTTATCACGGAAATTCGCAGAAAATCTAATTGTTATAAAATGCAGCACATTATTGTGTGCAAAGCCATGGAAAACAGAAAGATCACAAATAGAATAAAGTAATTTGCTCATGGATATCCAGGAGAGGGAGTACCCCTGCAGTTTACTCATAGTCATTTAAAAAAAATTAATTACTAACCACAGAAACAAACGTCAAAATAACTAAGAAGAGAGAAAAAAATGCAACTTCTTATATAGAAAAAAGGTACCGCTAATGTTTTACTTACTGTGAATTGATTTTAAAATGTCCATATTTCTTCTCTTTTCTATCTCATGACAGAGTTACCTTCATAGGACTTTTCATACAGACTTAAATTTCAGGTTTGATAGATCCAAAACTCTTTTAAGTGCTAGCAGTTTTCTTTGAACTTCAAAGAGGACATGTGTACAAGGGGGTACTGTATGAATTTATAAAGAGTAAAGCAAGACCTAGAATACATCGAAAACATAAACCAGTAAACCATGGTATAGCTTTTAAAGGAGAAGTTGGTAGCTGAAAAAATTTAAGAAATTATATCATTACTTTGTGTATTTTGTAATAAAATAATTCTGTCTTCCAGAATTTTAGGACCTAATACAATGGAAATACAGGGTTGTCATCAACATAGAATACAGTGGCTGCAACAGTTACTGTGCCATTGTCCCGGTGACACAAAAAAGGATCTTTGACAGTGTCTATTCAAGAAGCATGTTCCTGTTCGTTTTTCAGTAGAATGGTAAATTGTCATCACTTTGAATGCTGGAAATAATTACTACCTAAACTATTTTTAGCCATAAATTTGTTGTAGAGCTATGCACTCTAGGGGGGAAAAAAACTTATCATGGTTTACCTCCATTTCCTTTGAGTACTGCACTATGCTGAGATTAGTAGGACTTAGAGTGCAAATATGAAGATGAAAGATATTGCTATCTATCTCATACAGAGTGATTTGTCTGGATGTTCAATATTATGATAAACTGAAGATCTATGTCAAACAATTTTTCTTTCATTTAGAAGCAGGTTTGTGTGTAAAGAGTGGCTACAACAACTAGGACTCATGAGTACAAGTTTTTTCTGCACACTTGATGGTTGCTCCTTTAACAGACTGATAAAAAGTTTTTCCTAATATTTAATGTACACTTACTTTCTTGCTACCTTTTTCTTTATTTAAAATTACTTGTCTCGTGCACTGTTTGTATTTTTTCTACTCTTTTGATTCAGCTTCTTCTCAGTTATTTGAGTTTTTTGATTTCTGATCCTGCCTGTGGTTCTGCAGGTTTTATTTTGTAGGGCAGAAACAGCCCTTACTAGGAGAAAAGACCCATAGTTTTCCACACATAGAGCTTACAAAGGAAAAGGATTTAAGAAACTCTGAAAAACAACCAATCAACCCTCAACCAAAAAAACCCTGAATGCTTGTAAAAGGTGGATTAGGAGTTCATTAATACTATCCAGCACAACAATTGGCTAAGTACTGATGATATTACTAAGAAGTTCATTGGCAGGTTCTCACAGCGCATCCAGGTAGTTGCAGTAGTTAACAATGTGCTAAAAGTAAACCCTCAGCAATGCTGATATGATTTACCAAGACAGCACACACTGCTCTGGCATTCTGCATGGGGTAAGTGCAGGCATATTCTTGAACTCTGGTCACATCCTAGCAGGAAAGCCTACCAGAGAGTACTTTCTTGGTTTTCTTATTTCTGCTTTTCTAACATGAGCAAGAAATCCACAGCCTGATTCTGTTGTGTCTCCTAAGTTTGCCTTCCTCTTTATTTTTTAATTGCCTCTTGTAACTATTGCCTTTTATGATACTGTCTGCCTTCTCATCTTTGAGAAGTAGTGAGAAAGGAAGGCTTACCTCTTTTATCCAAAGTGGCAGGCTGTTAACTCGTTCCTTCTGCAGTGAGAGAGGCTGTTTGCTGTAAGTGTTTCTGCAGGGCTCATGCTGTGCCCCTAAGGCGTGGGTATATTCCCAGCTCATGTTCCCCTTCTCTTCTCACAGCCTTGCTTACACATAATGCTCCCCTGGTGCATTGCCATACATACAGGTGGGAAATGCCTTGAGGGAAGGGTTTCCCTCTGTCTTTCTTTATGGAATGCACAGGACATTTCTGGATGCTTTTGGTAAGCAACAAGAATTATTTTTTATGTATAACTTTAGGACACAGACTCTGATCATTTACTATTCAGTTTCAGTATATTTATTATCTGTCTGACAGATGAACAGGATTTCCACAGGAATCTATCAAACCATGAAAATTTGGTCATATTTTTATCAAAATAAAGCTTTCTACTGACCTCAAATGATACAGGGTGAGGCAGTACAGCCTTGGAAACATTCTCTAGTAGTTTATTTGAACTGAGTGAAATGCTTAAATTTATGAAACTCAGTAAACAAATACTCTATAAAAACAAAAAGTATGAGGGCTCAGTCCCTCAAGGATTTGAGAGCTGTGGTTTTGATCCAACGAAGCACAGAAGTATGTATTTAGCTTTAAGATATTTATGCCCCAGGGTATTCTCATGCACTCTGAGTTAAATACCTGTTTAAGTGCTTTACTGGCCAGAGCATTTTCAGTATCTTTTAAGGCTGAGTTCTTATATAAGACTTTCCCCTCTGAGATGTCAAAGCATTTCACAAAACATACTAAAGATGATTCTTCGCAATAATAAAGTAAAACTGTCATAGGACAGAAAATTGTATTATTCCCCTGGGTAGGTACAAGATTCCCATCCATAACTAACTCTCCTAGCTTTCTAAATCTGTGATACAAACACAATATCTACTTTTGCTCCATTTACTAAAAAGTGCCCTTCTCCAGTAAATACTGAGATGAATGAGTCATGTAAGAAAGGCAGGTTTTAAAGTAAGCCACAATGATGAAAGTCCCTAGCTACAGGGGTTTTGGGGTGTGTTTTGTTTTCTCATGAGAGGATGCAGAGGGATGTAGTTTATTTCTTTAGCTGGGAAGAATTAAAAATACTAATAAGATAAACTAAAGACCATTTATAACAGAAGCAGTAAAGCGTCTTAAGAGAAATGACAATGAACTGAATAAAATGTCCTGGGGTGTATCAAGCACAGCATCACCAGCAGGTCAAGGGAGGTAGCTGTTCTGCTCTGCTCTGCACTGCTGCAGCCTCACCTTGAGAACTGGGTGCCCAAGTTTCCAGGACCACAATATAAAAAGGACATTAAGCTAGCCAGAGAGCCAAATCCAAAGGATGGACACAAGGACGGTGAAGGGCCTTGCGGGGAAGCCATGTGAGGAACAGCTGCGGTCTCTTGCTCTGTTCAGCCTGGAGGAGACTGAGGAGAGACCTCATTGCAGTTACAACTTCCTGGTGAGGGGGAGAGGGGGGGCAGGCACTGATCTCTTCTCTGTGGTTACCAGTGACAGGACTCAAGGAAACAGCATGAAGTTGTGTCAGAGGTGGTTTAGGTTGGAAGTTTTTCATGTAGAGGGTGTTTGGGCACTGGAACACGCTCCCCAGGGAGGTGGTCACAGCACCAGCCTGACAAAGTTCAAGAATAGCTTGGACAGTGCTCTCTGGCACATGGTGTGATTCTTGGAGTGTCCTGTGCAGGACTGGGAGCTGGACTCGATGATCCTGATAGGTCCCTTCCAGCTCAGCTTATTCTATGATTCTGTGATTTTATGGAAAGATAAGATCCTTGTTTGGGGTACTGAACTAACGGCAGTAATGTGTGTTAATACTGCATATAAATCTCATTCTACATAATTAAGTTACAACAACATCAAAAGACCCTATCTAATTTCTTTGTGCAAGCAGTGCAAACACATATGGAGAGTTTAAATGTATTTTAAAAATTCTGCAGCACATTTGCCCAGGAAAGACAAGACCAAAAATAAAACTTCTAATTTCTTCTCCTTTTACTAGGAGGCATCCCTCCACTCTACTGGACTAGTTGTTTATCAGTCTGAAAACCTTGGTTCACCTCAGGAGGCATCACAAAAGCCTTCAGACAGGTCTGGCCATGCTACCTTCTCCCACTTGTGCCCTCTTCCAGCTGCGGAGGAAAAGGAGATGTTGTGGAGAAGCTCCCTGCTCCAGCCCCTAGGAAAACCTTAGGAGATCTGCCTGTGGGTATCCAGTCACTCAGCCTCGTTCCTTCTATAGCTTTGTCCATCCAAAATTCTCAAGGCCACCTGATTTTCCCTAGTTCTTCTGTCCCATTCTCTCAGGACTCTGTGTAGCCTCAGGACAGAGAAGAGGGGGAGAAGTCCTCACTCTTCATCCCTGTGGCCCTCAGCTGAAATCACCTCCCAGAGCTGGATGTGGAGGGATAGATGGAGGATGGGAAAGGCAGCAGTGGAGCATCACTGCCTCTGTCCACCTCCAGCCTCCCCAGTCCTGCCACTGGAACATACCAATACTCAAAGGTAGAACAGCTCTGCAAATACACCATTCTGGCTTTTATAAGGGGTTTTCATCAGCTGTGGGGAAATCTGTCAAAGGCATGTCAGGAACATACAGGATGTTAGTCAGCTGGAGAGGTTGTTGGCACTATGGTCTGTAAAGAAATTCAAATAACTGGGTTCAGGTAGCCTAGAAAAGAATTGAGTAAAGGAGTTTTTTGTATAGGTTGCAGTAATAAAGGAGTATTTTGGCTGTTCTCCGTGTCTACTAAAGCTAGAAGAAAAAATAATTAGCTTAATTTTCAGAAATGGAGGTATCAGGCACATATGAGAGGAAACCTTCCTTTTTTAAGGCTAACATAGAAGAAAGTGCTAAAAGGCTTTAACAGGCTTTAAGAAGGATAGTAAAATCCCCAGCTCTGGATGCTTGTGATTCAGCCAAGTATCTCTCAGAAGAGGTGTAATCTTGCTTGATTACTAGAGCGTATAAAAGATTCATTTTAGGTCCCTTTCACTACACATTTCTGTGATTTTTATGATTTGACAAAGCAATGGTAATTAAAATACTAGCCTTTTTCTATGATCTGCCAGATGGATCTAGTGATAAATCACATTCCCTTTGGCGTCCTTTTCGAAGCAGTACAGAATTTAAATGAGAGCTGACCTAGTTTACACATTCAGCATGAAAATGCTTTTGCCTATTTAAAAGGTAAATCTCTTTCTAATAACTTGCTATTTAATTCTGCCAACATAATTCCAATGGCTCCGTTTAAACAAGGAGAATAGTTTTATTAGCATTTTTAATATCTCTGTCCTTAATTTCCAAAGTAGGAGCATTTTCACAATACCTCTGGCATTTGTAGAAGGAGGTCCTAGTTGATCCTAAAGATTACAAGTACATGTTACTGTTTTACAGTGATTGCTGTAGTTTCTCTCCTCCCTCTCTCTTTCTTCTCACCATCCCCAGTCACTCTTCTTTGCCATGAGAGATTTATGCCTCCTTGACTGCTGGGTGCTTTATAACCATATTTTGTTTGTTTAAACTTTATAATTATGGATTAAGGTTTACCTTCACATTTCACTGGATGGGGATTTATACACAAGGTGCATACACGTAGTGCTATGAGTCACATGCAGACTAACAACTGGTGTAGGGAGCTGTGTGGTGGCCTTCTCTTTTGCATCTGAACTTAAGTACTTTTCAGAAAAGAGTTTTATTGCTTGTCACTTAGTTTATGAGCATGTCATGTTCCTCCAGCACACCACCACTTTGGATGTAAGATAACTTCATGCTGGGAAATGAGGCAATTTTTCTTTCAGGATTCTTGAAATGTAGAGATCATGCTAAAGGCATTGCAGACAGCTTGATACAATGTCTAGCTGGACATTATATCCACAAAATGTGCTATATTTTGATGTCACTGATAAATCACAGTGTACTCCTATTTTTTTTCTCTCTCTTTTATGAGAATACTCATTGAACAATGCAGCTTTGGGACTTGAAGGTGAACTGTAATAAACTGAATTGAGAGTCATCTTGAGTATATGAGCCAACTGAGGAAGAAAATAACAGTTTAGAATGAATTTTTATGGAAAAGGTATGAAATCTTCTTGACCGCATACATTCACACTGGCTCTAAAAATGCTGTAGTCTCAAATATTTACTTGCATATTGTCTTCAAGTATCTCTGTGGTGAGTGGGAAGAATTGTGATACAATCAATGTGATTGGTAATGCAAACTCCGATTTATTTTCAAAAAGCACATATATTTGTACCCTTTAAATCATACGATTTCTATCAGCTTTTCTCATTGGCTCTGAGCATCGTGCGTCAATCAATCACCCGTCTCAATTCTTCTGTTTCTTCTTCTCAGGGTTCTTCCTCATCCCGCTTCTTTCTTCTAACCACAATGGATACAATATTTGTATAAGCTCAGCTGTTTTCTTCCTTGTCAGCATATCTTTGCAAACTTGTCAGCACTAGTCTGCACGTATACAACATGGCGTGCGGCCTAGCACAGAGTCTGTCTGTACAGCTCTTCCATGGACTCTTATTCTAACTTCACANCTCCTGTTTTACACTAAGCCACTTAGATTCCTCTAACATGCTTTTCATAATTTCTCCTAACAGGTTTCAAAATCTTCTATCCAGTAATTTTTACCATATGTTAGGGGAGAAAGACTAAATAAAACTTAACTAAGATGGCAATTACATCTATTCATGTTTTTCAGTCTCTTAAGTTTGGCTATGGAGTCACAGAACCACACAGACACCCACATGTCTGTAATCATAAAAGAGCTCAAAACATATGTATTGATATTTCTAGTGCAATTGGCACTTTCAGGGAACAGGAATCTCCAGAAATCTCTGGAAATACAGCCAGGAATTCAGTCTGAGGCACTGCGAGAAAAACCCAGGGTGGAGGCTTGAACTAAGCATGGTGCCTCCATGAGCACTGGAGGCCTCTTGCAGTCTGCTCCCACACAAGCTCCCTGAGATCTGACACACAGATAGGCCGGCAGGAAACAGACACTGACTGCAGAAACTTGGTGGGCATCTAACTGAAGCAGAAACTTTAAAGTAGATAGTTCCCTGTTTCTGCTGCTGGCCCCCAGTCCTGCACAGGAAACTGGATTTGATCCTGGACTTCTTTTGGAAAGGTAGTATATTCTCCTTCTAGAAGCTCAGTGAGTTTTCAGCATTTATGTAAGTACTTCAATGTGTTACTAAAGTTCTGTGTCCTTTTCTTCTATAGGCCAGCTGGTTCTTGAACAGAGTGAGCCTGAACCTCTTCATCAAACAAAATTGCAGGCCAGAAGGAAGTACAACTGACAACTGTACCACCACGGACCAAGTGAAATAAGTGTTTAAACACAAAAAAAAACCACAATGGCCTGGCAATTTTTTTTGAACCAAGTGTGCTTCTTTTTCATGTCTAACAGCAGAAAGCAGATTTGCATCCAAGGAGCAAGGGTGGGGCAAGAAGTAAAACAGAGAAATTGACAAGAAAAGCAGAGAGCTTGTTCATCTCCAGAATTTGCTGTCATAAATAAACCCACTTCAGGGTTTCCCTTTTGTTTGCCAAAGGTAATCTTTTTCTTTTTCTGTTATTATTTTTATCATCCTTTTTACTACAAGAAATATGACCTACAGAGTCTATACAGAAAAGGGTTGCATGTGCTTGTTGTCCTACTGCACCATGAGAAAGCTCCCGTAAAAGTGCTGCATGTCATTGTACTGGGAATTACCTTTGAGTAATTTCTGAAGGAGAAAACTGTTAGTGTTGCATCACTTTGGCAGCCTTTCTTTACCTATTTGGATTGTTGCTTTGAAGCTTTTGAGACCATCTTCTAACCAGTTCAGTATATTTTGAGATGTGCAATGAGGGCTTTCTTTGTGGAAGCTGACTGATTTTAGATATAAAAAGGAAGGGAGTAGCCTTGCTAACTTTAATGAGTATGATGTGGTATTCCTAAGCCAACAAGTACAGCACTCCAAAGTGCCGCCAGACTTTTAGCAGTTAATCAAATTACTACACTAGCTCAGAATGGAGGAGAAAGAAATCATGAAACTTTTGAGATTTTAATGTAAGCAGAAAATGTAATATTTGCTTTACATGAGCATACATGAAGACACAAAGAGAATTTAGGCTGGCAAACTGACCCATCCAAAGGAATTCAAGTGTCCATCAATGGTCAATTTTTACTGCCCTCAAATCCAGTTTTAAAAGAAAAGTCATGTTTAATGATTTGCTTGCTAGGTAAATATTTATCAAAAGCTTGTGCAGTTAGTTAGGAAAACTAAATGATACATGAACAGAGAAAGTGTTTTCCTGGAAGGAATGACAAGCAGAGGATTTTAGATATAGTGATTTTAATTACCACTTTTCTGAAGTTCAACAACTTTGAAAACAGCAAAAGACTTGCTGGGAGCCAGGGCATTGTGACAGCTTTTCCTGCAAAACCACCTAACAACCCCCTGCTGATAACCTTTTCACTGAAACATACACATCATGTTTCTGTCAAAACAGAACAGCTACAAATTACCTTCTGGACTCATTTCCTAGGCTGTAAAGAAAAAATTAACAGGAGGACCAGAGGACAATTTACATGTGAGAGGTTCAGGGTTGAGCTTTATTAGCTATGTTTCTAAAAGTCAGACCAAAGGTCCTACACAGGATATTCTTGATGAACTGCCCAACTTGATAGACTCAGCTCTTAGGTCCTCCAAAGAACTGAAAGATCTCATCTGTGAATTGAAGCACAGATAATTTGAGTGCTCATTTGAAAGAAAATGAACCATTCTTTTGCCTTCAGGATTGTTCATGTACTTTATGCAATGCCTCTTGTAGCAAAATTGTGAGGACCATGATGACAACACCACTGATAGTCCCAAGCACCAGATACATGTCCCTGATACTTGTCTCTCCTTCCTTTCCTTCACTGCCAAGTAGACTTTGAATTTCTACATGCAGAGAAGCAAAACTTACTATCATGCATCTGAAATGACGTACCTGTTATATTAGAATGCCCAGGAGCTGAAATCTCTTCTCTGCATATCTTTTTGGAAACTTCATGCTAATCACATTGATTTTGAGTTCTAATTAGTGAGCTCAGTGCATTAGAAGCTGGGAATTGTCATCTGAGGGAGTCCAAATTTCCATAAACTGATATAAAGCATTAATTATATGGGCATCTCACTCTGGAAGGACATGACATATATTAAGCCCTGTACTATAAAATTTCTGGCGTAAGTGTTGAAGCATTATCACTTAAGGCCCTCATAAATCTGTGCTTCTGGTTCTGTGAAAAGAACCAGAAAAATTTTCTTGACAAATACCTAAGAGGAGTACCAATTCTTATCTTCTGTAAAGTTTGTATAGCCAAAAAATACCAACATCCTTCTTCTGGGATGTAAATGCAATATAACAGCTAGGATTCTGGGTAGGTATGTAGGCAGAAGAAGTTGAAATCTAAAAGCAAAATAATACAATCCTCACGTGAGTCAACCACAAAGTTTGTCTTGATTACGTGTTGTGTTAATTTGGTAATTAATTTAGCCTATTTATTACATTTTAATTGTAAACTCAGTTTTCTTCTTGCAATGTTTTATCTTTAATTTATCTTTTTCAGGAATCTATTAATTTTCTCACTCTTGTTATTAAAATTCAGGAAAAATCAAGCGAACCCAGCATATTCTGCTGTAGTCAAACCCCAAAATAAATAATGAACTTTGAAGATGGGGGTAATCTCTAATTAAAAAAATCCTGCCCACCAGGTGCTGCTACCAAAGGAAATTAATGTTCCCGAGAGTTTCTTTCTAATTCTTAAAAATAAACTACTCTCATTACCACAGAGGCAGCATAAAATATTTGATGTCAATACCTTATTTAATTTTGAAGCATCTGGTGCCTTTTTGAGCTACCCAGTTTCTCAGCAATTTTGGCTGTTTCCAGATGAATGTAGTTTTAAAACATTTAAATGTGTTCGATTTGTAGACAATTACATTTTAAATCTAAGCATATGGTTCTATTGTGTTAAATCCTTCAATAATTCTTTGAATATTTTTTATCCTTCAGTTAACGTCACAAATGTTTTCCCTTATTACCATATTCCATAAAAATATTCCCCCGTGTCATTCTGACTGTACTTCATTTCCTGTTGTAACTCACAAAATCTATAAATAATTTTTCATGTATCTTCTTATATCAACAAATCTCAGTAGTAATGCATGCAGTGAGTGGGTTTTTTTGATAATCACTCTATTTTTAATCTTCATTACATGTCCTCTTGGCAGTAAACCAAATAGCTTACACAATATTTGAAAAAGCATTACTGTGGTTCATATTGCATGTTTTTAACCTGAACACACCAAATGTAAGGAAAAAAAGAGCAACTTTTGTCAAAGCAATTCAGTCGAAAGATACAAGTTCATTTTTCCCTGTGCAGTGAACACCATTTTCATTATATTTGTGTTGGAATTCACAGTACCTTGCCTTAGCCCAGTAGTTTTTAGTTTTCTGTAAGTATTGCAGCACTGGGTTCATCCTATTCTCTGATTCTTTGTGGATTTCTTCTGACTTTTGTCAGAAGATATCCACCAGAATAATGCACCAAAAAAGGCATAAACCTTGATCTCCAGAGCAGAGAGAGACCTTACAGTGACTCCTGATGGGAATGGTCCTGTCTACCCCTACCTTCTCCCGGCTCCATGTTTCCACCACCTCACTTTGTTCCTCTGGTGCCTGGCAGATGAGCAGTGAGCTCATGAAAGAAACTAAACCAGCAGAAAGCTACTCTTGCAGAGAGTGACCATCCCATGCCAGAGCTGGATGGCAAAGGGGATGTGACTGTGGAACTGGAGAAGAGGAGCCAGACCAGTTTATCCGGCGGCAGTTCACCATGAAGTCAATTTGGCCCTGAGGAAAAAGCTCTCCTTCACTGAGCAGCCTGGTAACATAGCATCCAAATAAAGAATAAAACACCTAGTGGGTGCCTGTGAATATTTCTGATTAATTAACAGTTTTGCTGCCTACCTTAAGGTCTCCAGGCAAAACAGGCTAACAGCATGACTTTGAACATAAAGGCCTCTGTTGTCTGCAACATCAGCCCAGACCTCTCATGTGCTGCATGACCAGGCACAGGAAGACAGCTTAAGCAGGACTTGTGCAAGGCAGAAGCTCTGCAACCTTACTGGGGAGGGCGAGGAGAGGCTGACAAAAGACATGTGAATCATTTCATCAAAAAAAGCTTTCATTCCTCCTTTCAGGCTAGGTGACAGCTCTGATTCCTCAAGCTCTATTTTCCTGCTATTCTGATGAGTTTTTATGGATATGGCTGTCACAAACATTGCTGCAAAGGTCTATATTTAATATTGAAAATTCAGGGTGGGAACATCACGAAGCCTTTGCACGCCTGCCTCTCATTTTTGATAGGAATGGCATTTTGTGCATTTTCAGACACACGGATGCATTAAAGCCAGACAATTAAAAGGCCAGTGTTCAAATTTAGTTTGATTGGATTAATTAACCAGAAGTTTAAAAGGAGCTTCCCTGAGATTTGTGTTTCACTCCCAATGACAAGCTGTCTCCTCCAGCTGATGCCCTGCGACCCACTGAGGAAGAAGCTGTCGAATCTCCTACTTGACACCCAGGAGCCCATCCAAGGAGATGCCTTGCCCTGAAGAAAGTGGTGGGAAAGCTCAGGCATCCAGTAGCAGCCAAAGACCTCTGCCTGCCCCCATCCCACAGCCCTGGCTGTCCTGAAAGCCTCAACCCAGACAGGGAACTCCTGGCAGCTGTGAGGCAACAATGTGGGGAAGCCCAGGAGCAAGTCTGTCCTTCTGAGGGAGGCTGGGGGAGGGCAGGCAGAGGCAGGACTGAATATTTTCTTGTGTGATATGTTGGGTTTAAATAGTCACCTTTTTCAGTCAGAGACACAGCAGGTGGAGCTGAAGGAGCCCAGCAGGACTTGAGGGAGCCTGGATCAATACACACGGGGCAGTGAGCAACCATGTCCTCTCAGCACTGTGTCCCAGCAACAAAGCACATCCTTTACAGCAACAACCTTCTCAGACTGTTGCTTCCTTCCAGTTTCTTATGCAAGTTACTCCTCATACTCGCATGCTATTTTTTCAGTCACCTGTAACAAAGGCTTGAGGTTGAGCTCAATGAGCCTTGTGCATCCCTTCCAGCTCAGGGTATTCTATATTCTAAAGAGGCTGAAATAACAACTTACTGATGTGTAGTTCTGTACAATTTGCTATGCCATTTTAAGCAGTGGTCTGGTACAGCCACATACATGAATTCTCGAGAATTCCCTTTGTACTGAGTGCAGGTCACTCAGCACATCACCCAGAAGGTTTAAGTGTGCAGTGTGAAGCTGTGGGGCTCCCCATGGCTTCGCTGACAGAGGCCAGCATGGCACTGCACAGTGGTGCTGAGGGGATCACTGGTGCAGTGCAGCCTCCAGGAAACTGATGCAGAGGAAGGAAGGAAGGAATCAGAAAGTGCAGAGGACAGGAGGAACATGCCTCCAGCATTATTCCTGAAACAGGGATACACTAAAACACAGCTTCAAACACTGATGCTGATATTTGGAATTGCAGAAGTTGTAGTCACAGGGTCCATTGAAAATGGGAATTCAAGTTAAGGGGTCAAGTAGCAGTTCAGGCTGGAATGACTCCGGCTGTGAAGCAATGCCATATTTGTATTAAGATAAAATGCAGCATGTGAACCAGCAACAATCTCATCAGAGCCTTCAGTTTTCTGTGACAACACCTGCTGTCAGTTACAAAGGAATACAAAAGAAGTCCCAATGGCATCATATCTCTTACAACTTCCTTAGATATACCAAAAATGGATATGCATCTGGAGCATGCAAAAAACTCACTTTAATAACCTACTGCTTTCATTTTTATCTGAAGGCAAAAACAGTTTGTTTTCTTCTTTGTTATTTCCATTAACTGACATTTCAAAATCCTTTGACAGGACAATCAACGAAGTTAGCTACTTTGGTATTTGGGGAATCATGCAGTTCACTTGTTCCCTTGCCTGATGTCACAAAGGATTCCTCTAGAATTTTGTACTGGCTTTCATGGAAATGGTGACTTGGTGATCTGTCCTTCTGTGGCTGGTGAGAAGTTCTTTGAGTGTATCCTTGACATCTCAGGAAAAAAAATGTTCCCCACAAAAACTCCTCAAAACAATGAATGAAAATTAAACTTTTCTTCCTCAGAAAGCACCCATATATTCATCATTTTCAGCACAGTTTTATTCTCCTTTCCCATTTACCTAAAATAGTGCTATATTTTGTGTTTCAAACAATTTATACTATATAAATGCAGCTACAAGAGAATGGAGCAAACTGTTTTAAGAGGATATTACTCAGACTATAGTGAAGCATGAAAACAAGTCGCTCTTCCCTGCACATGGAAAGAGTTATTAAAATGGTAAACCAAGACACTGAAGACAACATAATGTCACAGATTGCCTCAGGCCAGTCTTGTACTATCTGAGCAAGAAAAGTACCTGATGACAGCACTCTGGAATGTCTTTTGCAAGGAGTGCTGACCTGATAGCGCACTCATTAACTCAAAAAACTCCATTGTGTGAATGTTAAGAGATAGGATTTTAACTACAGGTAAAATATGTTTTCTTCTGAGCGGTTAGAGTTGTCTGGGGAAAAAACCATGAGGCACTGCCTGCTGGTCTGCTAGCTTGTTGAAAGTGTTGGAGGGAGTTAAGTTGAATTAATGTGCAGCTGATACAACTTTGAGAAAAAAGGTAACCAGTTGCAAAGCAACACTTTTGATACTTTCTCTTTAAAACCTTGAACCAGTTCAGGTCATATCTACAGAACACAACAAACAATATTATGTGAGAAAACACAATGAGAAGACAGAATAAAGGAGAAAAAATTAGACCAAAATTAACTGTCTCTAGTAACCTTGAAACCCTGAACAAGAAAATATCTTGTTTACATCTACACTACTGTAGTCCCTATAGTCCTGCCTGTATCACAGACACTTCTCTTGTTTGGAGCTCCTTGACAGTAGACAATGGAAGGAACATCTGGTTTCTGGTTTTAAAAGATTGAAACAGGAATAGAAACAGTTTCTCCCTGTGTCAGTTCAGTCACTTTCCTGATGCCAGTTTTAATTAGGCAACAAACAGAATTAGAAGCATACAGCTGTTCTTCATAGCCTGATGAGAAACAGCAGTAAACCCAATCCAGCAACGTTCAAAAAATCACTAGATGGATAGCAAAATATTAGGGGACTGGCTAAAAGTCATAAGTTTCCACTTTTTTTTTTTAGAAATCTGATATTGAAGGTTCATTTCTTCAAAAGGGTACTCATGTTTGCTTCATGAATTCAGGATGAAAGGTCTGACATCTGCAGCAGACATCCTGCCTTCCTTTAGACCAAGGGTCTTCCTCAACATCTGCTCATATCCTCCTGAGCACTCTCTTGAGCACTCTCTTACATTTTTAGGGGGCACATCACAGCTCATTGTCTGCAAAGAGTTCACTGCCTGGTGCTTGTCAACCAACTCCTGCCTGAGCAACACACTGCCTTTCCACTGGTGTCCTCCTTACACACCTCACTTCTGCTCATTCTCTCTTGCAGGTGAGCTCATTTCTGTCACACTCTCTGTGCCTGGACCCCTGGCCAAAGCACTGTCTTTGTTGACACCCTAAGTGACAGTCTGGATTCCTCTTCTTCATGGCCTGAATTGAGCCTTTAATTCACTCAGTTTTTACATCTGCCTTCTCCAGTCCAGGACATTGCAGCTACAGATCTTGGTGTAGCTAAAGATCTTCTGCAAGTCTTTGTTATCCTCTTCTTTTGGGGAAAAAATGGGTTTTATTAAGGGAGGGACATTTGTAAGGCTGCCACAGCATGGAGCAGAAAAATACTAACTTTCCAGAATAGTAACTAGGACAAAGGGGTAATGACTTTTCTTTGAGAAAATGTCATTTCAGAAATCACTCTGGGAGACAATTGAGCAACCTGACTTCAGCAGGCCAACTCCATCCAGTGTTTGATTACATGTTTAAGTAGTTTGGTGTTCATACTTAGATGGTGTTATATCTGAAAAATCAAACTGACATCTTTGTAATCCCAATTGCAACATAATAACAGCAAACTCAAAATTTTCATCACCCTCACAAAGTAACTTACTATTTTCATAAAAGAAATCTCTCCCATAATGCAAAATTACCTTGTCAGAAACCACTCATGAATCCAGTAAAATTAAAATCTCTTACACTCTTTCTCAGATGAGAGTGGTAGTAATCCCAAAGCCAGACAGAATTGTTCAAATGCTTTAAACACTTGTCAACAACCTAATGGGTGACAGATTTCTCCTTTAGAAGAGGGAAGCAGCAGGCTGTGAGCATGCTCAATTCCACACCAACCTGAACTGGAGATTTCTTTGTGAGAGCAGCTACAAAGGTGACCAGAGCCTAAGCACTGCTCAGTGGCCATAAATTACTGCCCTTCTTGTAATCCTACTGATTTCAGACTGTCAGAAACGTTATTTCTGCTTCATTTTGTTCCTTTGTTAGAAATCCAATGTAAGATTGCTTCTTTCTTAATTCTTCATAAACATGACTGCCTTTTGGGACACAGAAGCAACTTTTCTTGCATTAAGGAATTACCAAGGTATTTCATCTAAAGCAAGGAATCAGTAAGGAATTTCCATTTACTTGATTTTGAAACACATAATTTTATGGGAAAAAAAGTGATCTCAGCACATGAGGAAATTTGATTTCCTAAAATGACAGAATTGTCCAACAAGGTTACTGTAAATTTTCGTATTAAATTCATCCAATGTACATATACAGAATAAACTGATGCTTTTAGTAAAAGTACTTATAGTAAGTATTTAAATGACTTAGAAAGATGTGAATAAATGGTTCTCACTGTAATCAGCTCATGAATGGTAATTTCTTATCTTGCAAAAAGTTCCCTTTTTTTTTCTAACCATGCACAAAGGACAGGTTATAATATAATTAAAATAAGATACTGAAACAGAAAACATATTGCTATCAGGAAATTTTCAAAATTGACAGCCTGTTAGAGAGAGAAAATAGGTAATAGAGAATGTATTCATTTGTTCTGTAGACACCCTGTTACAAAGGAGTGAATTATGCAGTGGTTTAATACACTGAATTTCACTTAAAAATAGCTATTTTAAACTCACTGCGTTTTGTTAATGAAACTCTACTCATGTAAAGTTTTTATGTTTGAAATAAACTTTCTTTTATTATGTTTTCAACATTCGGATTAAGACAATATGGTTAATAAAAAACATATAATGACTCACTTTTTCATTACGCAAATTAATATACTGCTCTCGTTACTACAGTTTTGATTAGAAGAAACAAAAGTTGAAAATAATTTATTACCAAAGCATATCGTGCTTTGTTTCCTATTTATATACCATTAAATGTATCTTTGTTCATTTTGAACTGTTAGAAAAAAATACAAATATTCACTTTACGATTCTTCCTAATCACTTTTTCCATCTGCTCCCTATCAATAATTGACAATAAGGCTTGAACCAATTTTGTCATGAATTGTCTTGGTCTGACAGTAAAATCTCAGTTCCCTTTAGCCAAACCAGACCAGTTCAGACTGCTCCAGAGACATCTGGAATTCAAGATGACATTCAGGCATTCCAAGGCAGTGCAGGACAAGTTCCTGCTCAAAAGCCCTGAATAACCACAGGTACAAGGAAAAACCGTGGTGCAGGAGGTAAGTATCAGAGAGATTTTTCCTGCATGGATTAATCCCCACAGCCCTCACATAACTGTGTTCCAAGTAGTAAAGAAATGTGAATAGAAAGGGAATACTTGATCAGCTCCCGACTTGCTTCCTACTCTTAAATGTGTCTACAAATGACCATGTTCAGTATAGCAGCTTTGGGAATGTCATAGGATGCAGTTATGTCTGGGAAACCCACATCTGCAGCGTGTTTCTGTGGAAAACATCTGTAGCGTAAAATGGGTATTGATCACAGGCTGTTTAGACTTCACTAGGTGTGTACTCTACAATTCCTAGAACAAACATGTGAATCCACCCCAAAAGAGTGGAAAACATCACTTGGTTATAAATCCTGATGGTATCTGAAGGGCTGGTTAACCTTCAAAAAGTGCCCTTCGTGTGAATGAGCAGGGCCTGCATAAAAATATGGTGTTTTGCTGCCCTCTAACGGTTGTCCAGAACCAGAGCCCTTTTTTGCATTTATTCCCCAAAAAGCTCTCCCCCGCAGGCCACTGAGACGCAAAGACTCCTAGCCAGAATGAACCTCACATATCCTCACGTGCCAAGACCTGTGAAAAGTAACTGTATTGCACCCTGAGCGTGTTGGAGAAACAAAACTGGCACCCTCCTGAGTAGAAAGAAGGTTCTTCAAACCAGAGCTGTAACTTTGTAGTTGATGGTAGTTGGACAAATTGTGTCTAAACATCAGTGACTGAAATTTCAACATGTGGACAAGTCTTATCAGTCTGACTTGATGAGCTGTGAAGGATATTCTGATGTAGCAGAGAGAAAAGGTATCTTTAACAGCAGTTTCAGACTAGTCACCGCCTAGAAGTTCTCTTAGTAACAAATTTATGGATAAAATATTTAAATCCAGACTTTTAAGCCTTTTCTTTTTATGATGTACTACTCTTCACAGGAGTCATAGGACCTCTTCAGAGTAGCTGCTTCTCAGTGTCAGGAAGGGATCTACAGTCCAGTCCTTAATAAGAGTACCAATGACAATAAAAATCCCCCAGCTATTAAAAATGACACAATCAATCCTATTTAAGTGTCATACAACTACTGACCATGAATTATATTGTGAGTCATTTTTTAACCAGGGAAAAGAATAAGCTGGTAAAGCGCCCATTCATTTCAAAAAGAGCATTCAGGGATGTTGTTTTCCTGTGGAACCCTGTGGATGAAGAGTCTGTCATCATGGTGAATGCAGGAACCCTAAAGAAAGTACATTTTGTATTTATGTGAAATCTTATGACAGTACCATTTTTCATAGGTTTTATACATTTCAAAAATGGATTGTATCTAAATTGCACTGTTGCTTTAATCCTGCTCCACCATCCTGGCATGGATGTTTCATGTTGACAATCTACAGAATTTTCACAGTTTTAAGACAACAAATCTTGCAGTTCATCAAATATCTCTTCATCCTGTAGTTTGAATCTATCCGGTTGGGGTTTTTTTCATTGAAAATCTCATATAACACCAAGTCTTTCTTTTCACAGCTAGAAAAGACACATTGGAGGAAAAGAATGGTTATGAAAATTTAGATCTGTCCACAAGCACATCATTTTGTGTTTGTTTTAGTGTGTGTCTTTACTGAAACAGGATCCAGAAATGTAAAGATTTCTTTTTCCATTTTCCAATTGTTTTTACTAATTCTAAGTGCTTATGGTTCATTCGACTTGGTTGCTTTCTTTCTTTTCATCTCTCCCTTCTTATGTAATAAGTGACCAACAGCTGTGCTCCTGCTGAGCTCTCAGTCAATAATATTTCAGTGATTTTGAAGCTAAGTAAAGCAAACTGTCTTACAGTGACCTGGGAGCAGTAATAATAGGATCAAAAGACACAATCTGTTATCTGAAATGTGCCACAATTGCGTGTTACAATGGCTTCAAGCAGTATTGATTCAACTATGGGCTTTCAATAAACCAATTTTAACCAGTGCTGAAATCTCTGGATCTGTCTTATTGCAACAGAGAGCTTTTGCACAACTTGCACATTTGCAGAGGATCTTTCAGTTTTTCTGCTTTAAACAAAGCTGTTCTTACAAGCACAGCCACTAAAGGAACCAATGTTCCTTGTTTGCACTGCCACATTTGCAATCAATTTATAGACTTATTGCATTAAAGCACTGAATAACAATGACAGTTTGAGAGCTGTGCACATGTTGCATGAATTTAATGCATGCAATGATTTGGTTGATTTCTGCCCTTCAGAAATTTATTGTGAGAAATAGGGGAAATGTAGTAGTAAGTAGAGAAGGTGCAACTTCATCATAGGCAGAAATCTGAAGACTGAATTTTACCACATGGTGACGAAAGGACTGCCTTTAGGGCATCATTGTTTTGAAAGGGACACTTTTGCTTTATCTGTATCTATTCATTAGCCAAAGTGCTGTTCATAGAGTAGTAAATCATGAGTCTTGTGGACCTGCTCCACATAATACTGCAGGCATTGATGAGAATGGATGTGGATACCCAGCAGATGACACTGTTGTTCATGTGTCAGCATTACTGGAAAGTGTGTCAGGGTTACTGGAAAGTGTGTCAGGAACAGGTGCAGCCTTCAGAGCAGTAAATGCACTATGCTTGATAAAAAAGCAAATTAAGACAAGTTAAAATGAATTTAGAGACAAAGTGGAAAACTAAAAGAGCAAGCCCTTTCTTTTTGAATAATAGCTGGCTTCTTTTCTGCCAGGGCAGTTAACTGAATGCTGAGAGGGAAGACAGAATCAGGGTTCATTTTCAGTTCTGCTACACCACATGCATTCTGTTGCAGCTTGGCTTCTCTCAGGAGGTCATGGATACACTCAGTTCTTTAAAAGGGACAGTCTGGCTATACCGAACATATATGTGTAGTTCAAAAAAAGGCTTTTTCTGCCCTTGAATGAATACAGAGAGAAAGCTTTTTCCAGTCCAACCTTTGTGCGAGATTCAATACATGAAAAATTAGAACTAAAAATAGCGGCACTACCATAAGAACTTCAATGAGAACAGCAAACTATCAGAGTCTAATTGTTAAAACACTGATCTCCAAAGATCTATAGTTTAACCACTCTAAACTACCTATTTCTGTCCACACAGTGGATCTCTACAAAAGCCTTCAGAAATGCTAGTCTACATCTTGTCATCCATTTTTAAGTTTTGTAGTAAGAGATTATTAGGAAAATCTCACTTACAAGGCAAAGAATATCTTGAAGTATCTAAAACTAATTGAATGTGGAACTCAAGCCTGGGCTAGGAATCAACTATGTATCTCAAATACAATTCTTTGCATCAAGCAGTATTATGAGGACATAGATAAGACTAAAACACACTTACTTTTCAAAGATCAGGGTTTAGCTGTATTTTTGTTCTTTCCATCCTTGTTGATTCTGTCCATTGATCTCATAGGAACTGGATGACTTCACTTTGTTTCTGTCATTCCTCTTCATCATTTTATCCCATATGTTTCATTTTAAGCTTGTCTATATCCCAGAGGAATCTCATGTGTCTACAGTCAGAATGTCTGTCTTCGCAAGCTGAATTCATAGACATTTCTACCTCTTCAACTAAGATTATAATCAGACCTACTTCTTCAAATTTGAACTTCTCTTTTGAAAAACATGGCTAATGAGTAAAAATAGAATCAGCTCTGTATGATACAAAGAACTTCCCTGTTTTGTTTGGTTTGCTTTCTTTTTTTTCAGTTTTAGCATTCTTTCATTAGTTTTTCTTGGTTCCTGTAATCTTTTTGAAAGGGAAGAAGTATTTTTTGCAAGTGGATATATGCTCCATACATGTAATGAAACAATAGAGCAGATTTCCTGCAAATGTTCTGCAGAAAGCTAGTGATTTGTGATATGCACCAACAGAGGAAATAAAAGCTATTTTCTTGCTTTGAACATGTTGTTTAAATTAGATATTTACGAGACTATAAATGTAATTTTACTACTGCAAAAAAAGAAAACCATGAAATTGAGTCCAACTCTGCAGATTTGTACTATGATTTGACTTGACCATTGTTCAAAGATTTTACTGTAATTGCGTGCAGTAAGTGTTCCAGGTAGTTGTACATCTCTGATGTGTAAGTGAACACTTCCTTGTTGCCCAGCTGCCTTCGGCATGGGTAGTGGCTTTCCACATGCTTCAGCTAGAATTTCTCTCTTCACATGAGACTTCCACTTGCGCCAGCCACAAGCACCCATGTACCACTTCCCTGTCTATTCCCAGCCATGCCACAGGGTTCTGCTACGTAATGGTTACACCTCCAAGGAGTCAATCTACCAGGAAAGTGCATGGATATGCTGGCCAGCACTGTGTTCTGCAGATGATGGTAAAGAGAGAAAAAAACAAACAGAAAATTTTAGCTCTCTCTTCTTAAATTTCAGTGGTGGTAAGCCATTTGTAGCTGACACTGCAATGCAAAAGGCTGAACTACAATGACATACAACGCATTTTAAAGTAAAAATGAAGTATTCAAAGGCGGTGCTTGCAGTTTTATCAGGCCTTTCTAATTTGAAACTTAATCAGCTATAGAGGAAATGTCTTCCCATGTTTTCTCAGAATCCTGGCTGATGGAAAACATTTCTGTTGGAAGTGTCTGCCAAAAGGGCTATTTTCCATGCAGAAATCATACGACATGCCTCCCATGGGCATTTTATTGTGATAGCATAAATGACTGCGGGAATGGCACAGATGAAGAGAATTGTGAATTGTGGTGAGCATCTGTTAAGCACAAGAAACAAAATGTGATTGTGAGGTGTGCTCCTCCAGCTAATACACACTCTTATCACTAATAGTCAGCAGATGATGCACAAGCCTGACAAATCTGGGGGTTTCAAGGTAATTGAATATTTTCTTTACTTTAATGAATGAGGAAATTACACCATGCAAAGAAAACTGACAGGGTCTCTAAAGGCATGCACCAGAAAAACTCCAGCTGTGGGACCCCTGTAGAATCCCTGTTATATTATCTTCTGCTGCAGACAGTGGGCAATCACTGCATATCAGTGTGCTGAATCCTTTAGAGTGGATGCATGAAGTCCCACACACAAGTAGGGTACTTACGCTCAGAAGGGAGTAGGGCTTCCTACCAGTAAAGACAAAGAATTCTTATTGTATGACGATTTCAATATTTTTAAGAGTCTTAGATGTATACATATGTTGGTACATGTGCATATGTATACACATGTACACATACGCGCTTGGTGTCTTACTGATCTCCATGCTGACTCTCAATCCAAACAGCAATGAGGAAGTCAGATCAATGAGACCAGTGCTGGCTAATAAATGATCCCTATCTTGGAGTATGATGCCCTCTGCATCACATTTGACATCTGTGACTCTGAAGCATGTTGAGTCAGAAGATAATGTGTCAACCTCATTGCCATCTCCTGCTTCGTATCTTCTCTCCCTGTCTGTCTTCTAGTGAAGTCCTTACATCTCTTTCATTTCCTTTTCTTGTCCTGGGTATTTCAAATCATCCTTCTGTGCCTCTTTCCTGTTTCTTTACCATCACCCCTTAGCTTCCATCTTTGGACTCGCTCGTTTGTGTTTGTGACTTTCCACATTGCACCTTTCCTGTTTATAGTTCACCCACAGAATAAGTGCCACACTGAATTCTGGTGTCCTAGCAGTGATTCCTCAAAGACTGACAGTGTCCATATGTAAGAAAGATTCCTACTTTCTACCAGTCCCTTAAAAAAATTTATCTTCTTTTCTATCAAATCTCATATAACTTGTACAAGTGGCTATACATTTATCTGGTCCAGTCATGATCTTTTCTCATCGTCTTCTATGGTTTTGCCTGAAATTTGAGATCACCAGCTATATTCATTTACTGAAATTGATGCAAACTTTCTGGTTTTTACTGTCACTTTTTGACTTTCAGCCTTGTCTTAGAACATATCCATTATCATGCAGAGATTTTCACAATAAACAATTTGTAACTCTCCATGATATACCATGTACCACAGTATGAGATTCTTGACTACATGAATCATTCTATTTTAGCATTCAGGTTTTTTATAAACTCCTCTTCTAATAATATTTTGCATCAACATTAGATTTCTCTATTTCTCTATCTCACTGCCCTGCTCATAGTCTAGGAGGCTTCTGATAGTCAATTTGCGTGAGATTTCTTAATTTGGTTATATATTTGCTACTCACCATCAGCGGAAAAGGCAATAAAAAATTTCCATCCCGTATAAGAAAACACAGACAATCAGCATCCATATTCTGGTTTTCATTAAAATCCAATAGACAATTTACCACTGAAAAGCATTACTACTTTTTATAGGAAATAGAGTGTATGGGTATGTATCATTGATACATTTCATGGAAAGCCAAATTATCTTGATTTATCAGAATTCCTACTTAATCTTAATGTCCTTATTAAATCCTTTAACCTATTTTACACTTCTAAGGCTCTTCACTGGGTACATATATTTACTATACTTATAGAGATATCTGAAATTTTAGATGGACTCAGGGAAATTCTTTACTTTCCCATAGCTTTTTGCATGCATATCAGAGTGTAGCAGAGTAATCCAGTGAAGAACTCAGTCGTTAGCACCAGGCTGCAGCTTTATAAAGTTGCAGGAAAATGGTAATTACATTTCTAGAAACATTTGGAAGGTGGGTAAAGAGCAAGAGAATAAAGAAAGAATTCTCTATGAAATGTTAAAAAAAAATCTTGAAAGGTTTTATGTTGATCCCTTCTAAAATATTTCTTCCTGCCTATTTATTAAGATTCATAAACCCAAACCCCTCAGCTCAGCTGAAGTATTACAGCACTGGGACAGCTCTTCAGATGGGCTGCCAAGCTGGGGCCCTGAAAAAGCTCTTCTCTTAAATCTGAGAAAGCAAGGAAAGTGTCTTGGCAAGCAAGAGGCAAGTTTAGGTGTTGTGTTCCCTCTGGTCTGCACCAAAATCAAAGCATCCAATTTCCCAGAGAAGTGTAGTGATTTAAACACATCTGTATTCTCTAGTGGAAATTGTTCCATTGGCAGTTTCTCAGATGTTCCCATTATGAGCTCAGCTGGTCAGAGCACAGGGCTTATAATGCCAAGGCTCAATGCAGGTTCAACACCGGTGTGGGCTCTTTGCTTAAGAGTTGGACTTGATGATGAACTGGACCTTATCCCTCTCTGCAAGTCCCTTCCAAGCCAGAATATTCTGTGATTCTGTGTTGTACACATTCATAAATTTATATATATGTCAAATACATGTTTTGTTTCAGTTACCCTTATTGTAGCTTATGGACAGTAGGATATTAAACTTGATTTAAATGTTACTTACATTTGCTTTCCATGACTGTAAATCACTGCAGTCCTCAGAAGCGCAGCATCAGTGTTTTGTAGCCTTCCTGATGAAAGAACCTTACCAAGGTAATTTGGGGGTGCTGCATCAAGATGTCCAATCCCTTTCTAAAAAGAGGTCCCAAAATGACTCTCCATGTGATCAGACAAATTTGGTGAGTCATGTGTGAGACATTCCCTCAAGAATTCCTTTTCCCAGGCCTCCACCAATACCCAGAAGGTTGCAGCTGCATGGAAATAGAACAGTTTGTTCAGTTCCACTTGTTTCAAGTACCGTAACCCTCCTGTGAATAGAGTTCCCTTTGGTCTCCAGCCTAAAGCTGTTTTACAAGCAAAGAGATGCCTAAATGCACTCTGCATTATGTGACTGCAGAAAAGGTTGAGCTACTATAGATATTTATTAAGTGATTTACCAGTATGCAGTGAATGCTGTGAGCATTTTGCTGCAAGGCCCACTTCAGTGTGGAATTCATCTGACAAAATATATGTGTCAGCAGGGTAAACCAGTCAACCAACACAGGTCATAAGGACTGCGCACAGAACATGTTTATGTCTCTCCTCTAAAGAGAGCTTGGGGTGTGAACTGAGACGTGCTTTTTGAAGTGTAGATGTCTGCAATTATGTGAGCTGGATGCTCCCGGGGTTTGTCATTCCTACTGCTTAAAGCCTGACAGCCCCAGGCCACTCACTGAAGATCACCGGTTGTGCATCCAGCAGTGGAGTAATGAGCACCCACCAAATATTGCTGAAGTAACCAAATCAGGAATTTCAGGTTTACTGATTCTTAATGGTGACTGACAGGTCCCTATTTAATTTTGTCAGTTCTGTCCTAAAAGTTGTCCAAATTTATGTATGGCTGAATACTTGTTAATATGACAGATTCTTGACAGCTCTGTCTGGCTCCCAAAAAGAAAATAGTTAAAAGAGGCCAGTCTCAAAACTCATCAATGAAGTTCTCTGGCCTTCAGCTAGCTTGTAGCAGTCAAGTACATTAACTTCCCAAACAGACCAAACAGATGCCTGTCATTTCCCAGCATCTCCCAGTCCCAGGAGGCCACTGAAACTTCATCTCAGAATTTAAACAATAAGGACAGATGACAAAGAAGCTGAGGTTACCCAGGCTTCACAGTCAAGGTAGCTTGCTCAATGTACTGCACCTGACGTAATGTAAACTGAATGTGTCCAAAGTCCTTTCCTGTCTCTGACCCTGTGTCAGCTCACTCAGCTGTAGGGTCTGATTTCTGACTGCTGCAACGCTGACCAGTTAAGACCTAATTTAAACATGAGGTACCAACTACTTTTAGGTCACTCACACACAACCAGATCCATCTTTTCCCAGATGAAGTTTTCAGCAAGTGTGCAAAGGTAAAGAAAATATGAGTATCTTGGAAGTTTCTTAAATTATTACATGAGTCCTGGAATACATACAATGAACAAAATCAATATACAGTCACTTTTTTGATCATTCTTTTAACAATATAGTGCAGCATCTGCCTTTTAAAATCATGTTTTGATCATGTTGGTCAGATGTGCTAGACCTGCAGAGGTGCAGGCAGTTTTGTATGCAATACACAGAGATCTAGCCTTGCTCCCTGCCACAGAAAAATAACTAAACACAAAATAAGTCTGTCTAATAAGAAACACCTCATTTTGTCATGAAACTTTGCTTTGATAAGTACTCGGGTCCCACCACTGGCACTTGAAAACATGACTTTTTGGAGTGTAAGAAGCTCTTCTCTTCTTTCTATTGTTTTGAACACCATTCCCTTTCCAGGATTGTCATGTGGAAGATGACACAACCTTTGAGGAAAACGAGAGCCAGGACTACCAACTTTTGTCAGTGGCAGAGAATGAGACCTCAAACACCATGTGTTCCAACACCACCTCCAGACATGTGACCCAAATGAGCTGGATTTCGCAGTAAGAAAGGGAATTGCTCAAGCAACCCCCCAGATAAACCTGCTGTCATTTCCCAATGTGTTCCCAGATCCCCCAGATCAGACCTGAGAATTACCAGGTTTTTTCTCACAATATAGCCACATTTCTAATGCTTATGTCAAGGGCACAATTTTGATGCCACTGATGTTTTCTTGTGGTGTTTTTCATCATCCTGTGTAGTTGATCATGTCACAGACCACTCTTTTTTTTTCAATCTGTGTGGTGTCTTCCAGTTTTCCATGTTACATGATTTTGTCCACAGGTATCTCAGGCATAAAGGCCTCACTAATTTGAAACCTTGGTTATTCGGTGATTTACACAAACTGAAATGGCTGTGAGTGCCCATTTTCTCCCTGCCTGTGAAAGCACCATTCACCACCTGTGATGTGTTTGTTTCTGCACCACCACCAGCACATGTGCTTATGTCATTGATCTAAAAAGAAAGGAATAGGCAGTGAAGTTATGTCTGCAAATGACATTTCACCTGTACTTGGCACTGGTGAGGCCACACCTTGAATCCTGTGTTCAGTTTTGGGCCCCTCACTACACTATTTACCAGGTTGTTGGCTTTTTTTTTTGGCAGAGGGGGCAAGTATTGCTCTTGCTTATTTTCATATTGATATTGTTCAATATCCAAGTAGCTTTTCATAGAACCATAGAAGCATTAGAGTTGGATAAGACCTTTAAGATCATTAAGTCCAACCACCAACTCAGCATTACCACCATGTTCACCATTAAACCATCTTTTTGGTTTTCCTCCGTGATCTTTTCTTTCTTTAAGACCTTCAAACATCTTCATGAAAGAATCATGCTTGTCAATCCCCCGTGTTAACCATGCCATCACAATCGAAACTGGGATCTGGGTTTCTCATAGGTGTCTTCCATGCTAGGAGTATCCTTACTATGTTTCTAAAGCACATTCCTGAAGTTGCAAAATTGATTGGAATTATATCTCTTTGCTCAAAATGCCTACTGGGGTCTCACAATCTAAACTGGAAATCCTTGGATGCAACCAGCAGACACCTAGACTCCTTTTAGAAAGCTGAAATAGCATTGAGCACTTGGACAATTTCCCATGCAGATATCACTGTTATGTCTGTAACAGAAAATTACATATATGGCAGAGCTTACAGTGTGTGGGAGGGATATGTAAGCATTTTCCATCGCTCCCATCACAGAAACCAGCACCTGAAAAGTACAGTCTTGGTTTCCCATAAAAGCTGTTTTTAACAGTATCCAGGGAAATACGTTATTTGGTTTTCTAGCAGAAAATTAAGGTTTTGCCGCTAGTCCTTTGGCTCAGGGCAAAGAAAATTAACAACTTTGTGTCTTTAACGACACATTGACTCAGCCAAGCTCACGACGCGCAGCTTCTGGCATCAGAGCTGGCACCAGTAGCCTTTGGTCCAGGCTCCACAGAACAAGTACTGAAGCAATGGAGGGAGCAGGAGCTGAAATACCCTTCCAGCCTCACTAACTCCCATAGGAAACCATAGCAGGGAAAAGAAGGTCATAACATACATGGAAAATCTACAGTTATCATACTGAGAATGAAAATTATTTAATAACCACAGGGGATTTTTTTGAGCTGTTCAATTTAACGTCTTTTGCAGTCAATGAATGAATCTATTGCCTGTAAATCAAATGCATTAATGAACTAGTATCAGATATCACTATTTGTGCTATGTCTTGCTACCGGCAATTTTAAAAAATCTACTTCTTGTGCATTTCTGTAAAACCTACTTTAAATTTCAAAGCAATGTAACTAAATCTAATCTTGGATTCTCTCAAAAGTTTACATTTGCATATTTCTTACATATTGTGTTATCAAGTATGATAAAACACCCTGTTTTCTAACCATGATTTAATTTAAGAAGATCAATGATAAACAATACACTTGAGATGCTTCCCAAGAAAATCTGTAGTCAAATGTCTTTTATTGACTGGATACAAGTAAATGATGCAAAAGTTTCATCTGATAAATGAATATATCTTTTTCTGTGAAGATAAAAATCCCTAATCTGTTTATTCTGTTAGACCAAGCCACTTTTAAAGGTGTGACATTTTTAAAAAAGTATAACCTCACCAAAGTTGAACCTCATAGTGTTTCAACTGGCTGTCTAAAAAATACCAGTCCTTTGCCAGCATAAACCTTTAAAGATGCTTGTACTCATGAGTTTAGCAAAATTCTGCCTTCACCTTAGTTTCCCAAGGAAATTAAATCAGTTACTGTGAATGTGTGTTCATCCTAAGTATAATTTAGAATATACAAATATACATTGCAATGTAAAATCTCCACCTAGTGGTTTCTATTTATTGTGGTACACAGATTGCACGTCAGAAATGTCAATACATCAGCCTCTTATTGCTGAAATGATTGGTGAGTTAAGCCATAAATAGAGACAAAATAACACCAAAGAAAACTGTATCATTCACTTTATTTGGTATTTACATTCATATTCAAAACTAGGTAATAAATTTAGGTTATTTTTTGAATAAATAGATAAAGGAAAGCCAGAATGAAAGAAGACTAGCCCAGAGCTTAAGCTCCCTCCTGCAAAACTATTACACAACACATGAATAAAACCACGTTCCTTATTGTTTTCCAGGGATGTTGGAGGCAATCACATTAATGCCTTAACTAATCTCACCTTTCTGGAATGTGATGTGCTCACTGTACTGTAAGAAATAAGACATATTCAAATAAGGCAACAAAACCCTTTTGAATAAGTGTGGCTCTCAGTCCTCAATATAGGATTTGTCTCGATGTATAAAGCCTCATCAGGACAGCTGTGCTATTGTCAAGGAGGTATTCTTTACGATTAATTGCATTATTGTATGCGCAGTCACACGGCACATTTTGGCAATTGTCACAATCACTTGTTTCTACAAACTGAATAAGAAACAGGCCTACTGTATTATTTTTGCCTTGTGATCAGATCATGAGCACCAGGGTGCTTTTTAAACTCCACTAAATCCTGGGACTTGCAATCTGATCACGAAGAAGAAACAATATATTATGCCTGTATTTCAGCATACAGATATTTTCTCTTGTTGAATCCATTCTTCTTTCAGAATGGGTTTTCCCTTTGCTGGAAACCCAAGCAAAACATTAAAATTAAAATAAAATAGATTGGTTATATTAATTAAAATATAAATAATTAAATATCTTGTATAGGGAACAATTTTTATATGTGTATATTCCGCTGTCTCTCATATAACACACAGGATGACAAAAGGAGGATCACAAACATGAATAGATATTCTACAGCTCAAGAAATGCAAAATGCTCCTTCATGTTATTCATGTGGTATCTTACCAGTGAGGAACGGGAATCGGGGCTGAATCAATCACAGTGAGAGAAATAGCAAAACAAGCTAAATTTGTACATGTAGCATTTCTCTGTGAATAAGAAATCCTAGAGTCTTTAATCAAAAATAACTTCATATTTCTCTTTTATTTGTCAATTTGTTTGGATTTTTCAGGAAAGTTTTACTTAAACAACTACTTAGTCTTGTATAGTTTTCTTTTGCATTGACTACAGTAACACACCTTATTGCAGCTTGAAAAAATTAACTGGGTCCTGTGTAATTTCTAAGAAAACTAGAGAAAAAAGCACCAAGCAGTAATAATGAAACATGAAATTAACACTCAATAATAAATTGAATAATTAGATATTTACTGTAATATATATTTTATTTTACAAGTTTCTTCTTGGAAAGCAAATTCACTTGCTACCTGCAAATATCTTTTTGTCATTAAAAGATTTGGAGGAATTATGAGCTTTCTAAAATCTCTTTTTAAATTATGGAGTGTGAGCTCTTATGTACCTGTAATCTGTGAGTGTGCTGCACCTTTGCTGCCAAAGGTGAGGCAGGAGGCTGTGCAGAATCCAAGGCAGAAGGACAGAAAGGGAGACGGCAAGAGGGAGCTATGGGCAGTGCTTAGGGGAGAGGAGAAACATTCCAAGATTTTGTGGGGTTTACAATAGGTATAGTTGTATGGGCTGAAAAACAAGGCCTCCCCCTGTCCCTGTGACTGTCAGGCTCCCTCCCTTCTGGGAATATGAGAGCCCAGCTTCACCTGGGTCCCTTGGAGCCGACAGGACATTTTTCAGTTGCTTTGGGTCATGCACACTGAGGGTACCCATGTTTGCTGTGAAGTCTATAGAAGGATTGCTATGGCAGCATCTCTGTGCTTTGGAGGTGAACCAGGCTCTCCCAGGAGCCATCTGGAGAACTTAAGACACCTACTGTAAGATCTGAGACCTTCACTAACCCTGGGGATAAGCGTGTATGCATTAGGCTCATCTGCACACAAAGTAGTCACGCTGCATCTGGGTTTTGGTTACCTCATTATCTGGCATGACATGTTAAGGCAGGAACATAAAACAGCTGAAGAAATTGTAGAAGCCGAAAAGAGAAGAGAAAGCTTGAAGGAGAAGGGGAGCTGCCAGGGACTGCAGTGACATGAGTGATTGAAACAGGCTGCTACTGGCTGTGGAAGGAGAGTGGAAGGAACTGATGTTATTTGTTGAAGACAGTGATTTGCTGGCATAATGAAAACTCGTTCACTAATACCAGTCTTCAGAGGTGAATTTACTGTGGGATTTAAAAAAATTTTTTTGCTTTGTTTTTCCTTGTTCTACCTATATTAAATGTGAAAGCTTCACATCTATGTAATTAGGCTTTGATTCATCTCACCTCTCAGCAATTATTAGGTTCATAAATTATAGAGAGACCCTCAGGCAACCAGGTTCCCAAATTAGGTACCTCAGCTGAATTAGTTATGATGAATCAGAGCTGAAATGATCCATGTTTAGTAATTGCCAAATATCAGTGCCTGTACCAACTGGCTTCAAAGTGACTTACGGATAAAATCAGAGAAAGGAAGTATTGGATGGAGTGACGATAAAAGCTAATTTTGCTGCTATTAAAATTTTAAGTAAGACAGCTTGCTTCCTCACCTACAAGAAGGAGAAAATCTCAGTACTTAGAGTACTTAAAGTTAGCATATTGAAAGGGATGGGTGGAACACTATGGGTGAATCTGACTGCTTTTGCTCTCTCAAAGGGATCTCTTCAGCAACATGATTACAGAATCACCATGTTATTTATTCAAAGACACGAAGTATTTACAAAGCTGTGAGTTACAAATGAGAATCCCAACTGAATGTGAAAATGTACTAATTTACCTTGTCTTTTTCCTGAAATAAAATAACTATTTTTTGTAAGTAAAATGTGAAACATTTTACTAGCATAGTACATTAAACGAAATCCTTTCTTTCCATGAGAAATACTAATTAATTACAAAAGGTGTGTGTGAAGTATTGATTGACGTTCTGTAAGGTGCTGAATGTACTTCCAATTTCTCTTCCTTCAACACACTAGGGTGGCAGGCCAGAATACAAAATGACATCCATACAGTTCGCTCAGTTTTACTGCTACTCACAAATGATAAACCTAGGAGCAAGCAAAACACATAAATTAAGAACAAATTGCACAAGTATAGCCAGGGTACTGGGGCATATAAGGACATAAATAAATGATGAAAAATACTTTGGAACATCTAGAAAGTCTTTTTTGGGTTAGTTTATAAAATACTCACTTCTCAGGGCTGAGGATTCAGCTACATTTTCGTTTTTAACTAAGTATTTTAAACAAAGCTTGAATTCTTAAGATTTCTTATTTCCTATTTAATTTGCAAAGAATCACTCTCATTTAAAAGTCCATCTCATCATTTCATTGGATTCAAGGTTGAAAAACAAGCCTAAAACATCTTTTTTAAAAATGTCACCCTGTGCCGTATGGCTTCTTCTTAAAAAGCTGTCCAAAAGAAGAACCAAATGTTATTTTTAAATTCACACTATTTTTTGTTAAGGAAAAGGAAGACATCCTGAATTAATCTGAATGATTAATCTGAACAGCTTTTCTGCAACTCATTGTTTGGTGTTCTCTTCTGCTACCCAGTAAAACCACTGTGAGGAAATCAACACACAGGGCAATACTCAGTTCCTTACTGTAGACCCCTCTGCATGCCCAAGGGTAGCCGGGTGATCCATGCGTCATTACAGTAAGGGCAAAACAGGTCAGCTGTCTAGTGCTATTTGACATCCCTACATCATCCCCTTTTCAGAAAATCTTTGGTCTCTCATGGCTCCTGTGTCGTGTCTGCCTGCCCATATGGATGTCTCAGTTACCACGGGACATGCCAAAAAATACTAGATGGAGTGTTAGTCTGGAGAGCAACACAGCATCCCAAAAGGTGGTTTAGGTTGAATAAGCCTTTCTACAGATCCCTGTGGATGTGTTCACCTCTGCCTCATCCAGTAGCCCATGTACAGGTGTCCGGTGCCATCGGAGATGCCCGTAGATATCTACCCCCCTGGACTGTCCCCTGTTAATCCATAAGGCCACAGGTCCTTTGTAGGTCTTGTGTCTTATCAGGCAGCTCTACATTGGGCATCTTAACTGGGTGCGTCCAGGACACCTCGATTGGTTTTTGATGGATAACTGAGTCAAATATGCAGCAGCTGGGCCAGAACAGTTTCCTCTCAGATTCTTTATGAAGTTGCTTAACAGCTCTTGGTTTCATTATTAGTCACAGAATTAAGTGCATCAAGTATCAGTATTCTAGTCCATAAGCCATCACAGAAACAAGGCAGTAATCATAAGACAGGACATTATTTTAAACCATGGAGGGAGATGTGCTCTGCTGCCATACAAACTTCAACCAGCGAGGGAAAGTGTAGCTATTTCAATCTGAGAGCACATTAACGTGACAGATTTGGTACTGCCAATGTAATAGTACCACCTGCCTGCCTGTCAAAACGATTGCTGGATCTACATTTCCAGGCGAGAATATGCAGCGCAGAAACAAAGAATGTAAGACAGACATAATGTCACCCCCGAAATCTAACTGGGCTAGAATTAACCAGAACAAAGTGATTCAGTAATCATTCATTTTTCCAGAAGCACTGCTGACAGGATGACAGGCATTTTATTTCATGGGATAGACAGTATATAATCCAAAAAGAAAGAGTTTAAAGTTAAAAATCCTGGGGGAGAAAATGTCTGTTGGCTCAGGTCAGGACAAAAACCAAACCAAATCCTCAAATAAAATTTGAAATTTGTGTCAAAAAGAATCTCCCCTGTGTCTTCCTAGAAGTGAAATAGACAATAGAGCAGGGAATAGGTGAGGCAGGAACATCTTCTCGCTTCTATGGAAATACAGGAATCTCTGATCCCAGATTAGGTATCAAATGGATGTCTGCCCTAGCACCAAGGCCCTGGAGTTTATAACTCAGGATTTAATCTTTTCCTATAACAGACATGAGCACTCTTCTGTCTTATTCATAGAATTGTAGAATGGTTTGGGATGGAAGGAAACTTTAAAGCTCATGTAGTCCAATCCCTGCAATGAGCACAGACATCTTCCACTAGATCAGGTTGTTCAGAGTCCTGTCCAACCCAGCCTTGAATGTTTCCAGGGATGGGGCATTAACCACATCTCTGGGCAGCCTTGATACAGCCATAGCAATAACATTGTATTGATCATAAGTCCTGGATAGATGCTCCACACGCATTGTCACATCTGTCAAGAGGATCCCTACAGTTCTGTTTCTGATATTCTTCAGAAATGCAGAAATCATTGTTTTTCTCCTTTCATCAAAGTAATTTCAAAGTGACACAACCCAAGTGCCTTTTATCTAAGCAGATCACCTGTCTTGGTTATTTTTCTTTTTGGTTTAGTTGTGATATTTCCCTTTTCTAAAACATGATCAGAGGATATTTTTTACACACTCTCTTGCCATTGCTGTGAACCAATTTCAAGTTATACCAGCTGAATCATATGAATATCATGGGGTTTGTTTTTCATGTTACTAGAGCCTCATTGACAGGAATTCAGTTCCTGTCACTCTTCCAATAACTCATGCACCTTTCCCTGAAATATTATCTGTGCAGATATTGTACCAAATCCCTTGAAATGCCATTGCCCAGCAGATGAGGTGAAATTGATACACTGCAGTCCAGATATGCCAGTATCTGCACTGTCTCCTGCAACAGATTCACTCACAGGTTTCTATCATCATTTTTGCCTCTGTCAGGTGACTACCCTTGGCTTTAAGTATGTCAGCGGTTCCTCCTCCTGTTTGGATCACAGCTGATCAAATTAACTATTTCTATGGCTTCTTTTTTTTTTATCCATTATAGCCAAATTGTGCAAAAGAATGAAGTTCTGTCACTGTTTCTGGCCTTGCTGGGTTTGCTAATTCTCCAGCACATGCGCTCCTGACACTGAATTTGCAGACTGAAGGTCTAGTGGGATGCTGCAGAATGAAGGTCTGCTTTCAGACACTTCAGGAAACACTTGCTGAATATACTCAGCGCACAAAGTGTTCTTTCACAGCAGTATCACCATTAGGTTTTTTATAAAGTTGAACATTTTTAAGGCTCTCAGTGCTGGTTTTCCTTGCATGTTTGTAATGTTATACAAATCTTGCTTTCTTGTCTTTTGTCTTCCTCTCTTCTGATTCTCATAGCACAAGCTGCCTTTTATCTCTGCCTGTTCTGCGCTTATTCGTGCTTTCAGTTCTGTGACTCCTTTGTTACTCGGAAGGCCCTCTGGCCAAGGTTTATAACAATAAGATTTTAAATCACACTGCTGTGAGCAGCTGAGCTTAATACCCGGGGAAAGAGACAAAATCCTGTGTAGTCACTTCTTGTGCTTCCCCTAATGGATATCGCATCATTTCAGAATGTCATAACCACAAAGGGAGTTCAGGTTAAATGCACCTCCCTGCAACACAATCTTCCAGCAAAAAGCTCAGTATGTTAAACAATCATAGGATCATTCCTACTGAATACAGTCAGGAATTTTTCCAGAAGAGAGTTTCTTTAAGACCTATCATCTAAGAAAAGGCTTGTTTGTGTAATTCAAAAATTGATAACTACAAAACCCCCATTTTGTATAATTTATTTACAAATCATGACATTTGCATGTTTTACAGATACCTGGAAATGATTGAGCTTGTAGATGCAAGTGGAAGAATTTTTCAACATAGGAGGAACCTCTTGCACATGTATTTGTGCAAAATAAAAGAAGGGTTAATTAAGGGGATGGAAAGTTTATGTATAAATGTCCAAAACCATCCCAGGGTGTTGCTTTTCCACATTAATTTTTGAAAAAATAGATGAAATATTTCACTGTTGTACAGAGATCCTAATTTTGTTCCCTCATTTCTACATCATATCACATTACTTTTTTTTCTGGCTGAAGTGGAATAAATAAAACGGTTTGCTGGCTTGGGAGTTACTGTATCCTTAAGCTTAGCAGGCAGAAGTAGAATACTACATTCACATTTACCCAAAACTGGGAAGTGAGTTAAGAAACAGAAAAGTGATTATATTTTTGGACATGAATAAAAGCCATCTATGTTCATAGAGAAGATAGAATGTGTGCTGAATAGACATCTTAATTAGCTGCCATAAAGCATGTTCTTTTCCTTCAAAATATGTCACAGTTACAGGTCAGTAACATCAGTTGACTCTGAACTACAACCCCTGAGCTGTGGCAAAGGGCTTTGGGAGTGTCACACTTTCACATTTCATGCCAGCCACAATATATACTCAAATACTTCTTGCCTCTCTAAATGGTTAAATTGCCCTTCTTGATGAGAAATCTTTAGGCTTAATTTTTCCTTCTAATTTTGGTCTTTTAGTCTAAAATAATTCTCAAACACTTATATTTGCTTATTCTATTCCATGAATCTAAGCAACTTTTTCAACTGACTTTTTCAAGCATCTTCTTTCTTACATTATTGCTAAAGAACTCATATTATACTCCTTACTCCACTCTTTCCTACCGCTTGAAAAATAAAACTCAAATCAGCTACTGTCCACTTAGTTACCAGCAGGTGGTGAATACAATCAGTAGGACCACATAAACATGCTTACCAGGTTTGGGAAAACAAAAATATATGCCAGCTCTGACTACTGCATATTAGAGTGACCTGAAGGAAATCACTGGTGACTATGGCCACTACCAGCAGCATTGTTACCAGAGACTGAAAGGTCATCAGCTGCAACCAAATGCCTAAGTAAAGCCCCCTTTAATTAATTATCTCTCACAACGTGCCCCTCATACGCACTAGGAATTATTTAGTTAAAATTTCTTCTCTGATTACTATAGGTCCCTTCCAACTGAAGTAATGTATTCTCTTCTAATCTAGTCTAGTCTATCTCCTTTTCTTTTTTGTCACAGGAACTAATAAGTGCTTCTGTTATTTTTGAATGGTGTATTTCAAAATCTGATATTGCCAAATGATTGCACCATATCCTGTCCAGCAGATGTTCCCAAATAAAGAATAATAGAACAAATAGAAATGGGGGTCCAAATTCATACTTGCTGTGGCTAAATCCTACTTCCTTATGGTGCAATAGTGTGACGCTGTTGTTGGGTGATTAACCCTTTAAAAGCATATGAGGCCTATTATTACTTCCCCTCTCTTTGTTCAGATTAGTCAAACCTGTAAACACTGCTCTCTGACTGCTTGTTAACTTCACACAAGTAAGATTTTATCTTGCATGACTTCAGGGGTTTACAGTGCAGATGTCTATGAAAGTCACTTTGCTCTCTCTTTATAGCCAATGAGTTGTGCAATTTTCCTAATTCTGAAAAAGACATAAAGTAGGCGTAGTGAGTCAGGTGCCAAAAGCATCTGTTGACTTCATTGACTATAAAGACAGACAAGGCATGACTGGCTCAGATCTTCAGCTTTGCAGATGACCAAAGACAGGAAAAATTAATTCACCTTGCTGATAGATATGAAGATGTGAATCCAAGGCAAGACATCAGAGGTCTCCTGTGTATTTATTGTATAGTGCCATGTATATTGTATAGTGCCATAGACCTGCCAGGTCTCACACACTCCGCCTGAGTTCCTTCCAGCTTGTTCCTGGCGGGAATGCTGTCACTGCAATATTTCTAACCTGAGGAGTGCCCAGACACTGTTGTAGCCCTCTCCAGGTCTGGCTACCTGTGTGCCAAATATTGCAGTGATTCAATATTCTGCTGCAGAAGTCCATGTGCTGGCCAGAGCCAGGGAGCTTGATCCCAGATCATTGCATGCTCACAGAAGACCCATTTGGCAACACTTCCACTCTTATTTTCCTGACACTAGTTTCCACTCTCTCATTTGTGATCAGGTTTGTAGCCCCATACCAAATGAATTCCAATGACACAAACACAGGGTTAAATAATTTTTGAGTGCTAACCCAAGTTTGGCTAAACACGTAAGTATATTATTGATAGAGTATTTCATTGCTATTTTTCAGTAAACTGTAAAATCTATTTCTTAAATAGGTGCTGATTGTCTAATGGAGGTATATTTGTTCTTTGTTAAGAGTTTTTGATGTTAAATACCATGGAAAGTATAAAAATAATACCATGGATGAAAAGTTCACCATGCCATATCATGGGGTTCATTGCATGCTATCTACAGAGGTGTTAGTCCTGTTGTTGATATATCTGACCCTGGATATGTATTTTGTGATTGTCTTTCCCTTCAGTGAAATCCATTCTGGAAAGCAGCAGACAATAGTGATTCTTATATCTGTGTGGATTGATGGATTATTTGTTGCAATCCGTATTTCTGAGCAAGAGCCTGTTTTTAGGTCTTGCTGGGCTGACCCTGGCACACATCAAAGTTGCTCTATCACTCCTCTTCTCAGCTGGGCAGGGTGATACCAGTCAGCAATCACCATCACAGGCAAAACTGGTTTGGTTTGGGGAAATTACCTGAATGTATTGCAAATCAAACCAGAGTAGGACAATGAGAAATGAACCCAAATCTTAAAAACCCCTTCCCCTGACCCTTCCTTTCCAGGCTCAACTTTACCCCCAATTTTCTCTCCCTCCTCCTCCCCTCCTCCCCTCAGGGAGATGGGTAATGGGACTGTGCTCAGTTCATCACATGTTGTCTACACTGCTCCTTCCCCTTCAGGGTGAGGACTCGTCCCACTCCTCCCCTGCTCCAGCATGGGGTCCCTTCCACAGGAGACAGTCCTCCGTGAGTCCTTCCCATGGGCTGCAGTTCTTCACAAATTGCTCCAGCATGGATCCCTTCCACGGGGTGCAATCCTTCAGGAACAGGTTGCTCCAGTGTGGGTCCCCACAGGGCCACAAGTCCTGCCAGCAAATCTGTTCCAGCATGGGCTCCTCTCTCCATGGTTCTCTGCTAGGAACTTGCTCCAACATGGGCTTTCCACAGGGTCACAGTTTCCTTTGGGCATCCACCTGCTGTGGCATGAGGTCTTCCAAGGGCTGCAATGGATATCTGCTCCATAATGGACCTTCATAGGCTACAGGGGAACAGCTGCTTCAACATGGTGTTCCCCATGGGCTGCAAGGGAATCTCTGTTCTGGCACCTGGAGCACCAGCTCCCCCTCCTTCTTCACTGACCTTGGTGTCTGCAGGGCTGTTACACATATTTTAATTCTTCTCTCTGCTGTTGTTCTTCCACTATATTTTCTGCACTCCTTAAATACTGTTATCCCAGAGGTGCTACCACTGTTGCTGATGGGCTCAGCCTTGACGAGTGGCAGGTCCACTTTGGAGCTGACTGGTATTGGCTCTGTCAGACATAAAGGGAGCTTCTGGCAGCTTCTCACAGGAGGCACCCCTGTAGCCCCCCCACTGCTAAATCCTTGCCACACAAACTCAATACACAGGTGTTGGGATCTTGACATAAATGGCTTTTTCAATGGCTCTCAGCTACTTATTGCAGTTCTCCACTCCATGGCGTTGCCATTTGGTGAACAGTTAAAAGCCTTGCTCTGCAACACAGCACAAGGTGATTAAAATCCAAGTTGTGCAGCTTGTGCTGCTGCTGATGTTCTTCCATCAGTACTTTGGGACAGATATTTATACAGAGCCAAGGAAACCAGTCTGAAATGAACGTACGCCTCAATCGGTTTGTCATGATGCTGGGGAATATGTCGGTTCTTCCACGTTATGGGAGAGTTCTGCAGGTGGTTTCTGCTTCAGGTTTACTGCAGCATTTCTAGTTGGTAGACCAGATCTCTGTGGAATCATGAGCTCACCCATGCTGTGCATTAATTGTGTTTCCATAGTAACTTCTTACAACTTATTCACATCTTGCTGTGTAACAGATGGGAACATGTGATATATGATATGTAAGCAGGCTGTGTGACAGCAGACAGTATCGAGGAGCTGTTTCTAACATAAAATTGATATCTATATACAGATACATTAAAATTACAACAAAATAATGGAAAAGAATGAAAAAGAGAAGTGGTTAGGAGAAAGGGAAGAGAGGAAAGACCATTTCAATGTTCTTTGTTCTGAATCTTATTTCCCCACAGGTGTGACCTGGCTAGCCTCCATCATCATTGTGTTTTCATGGGTTAGCATGTTTTATTTTGTTCCATTCAAAAAAAAGCCCTTAGGCATCAGAGTTAAGGAATCACATACACAGGAATGTTGCTGTTGACAAACAATATTTTTTTCAATAGTATTCACTGATGCCATCTGCTGGAATCGTGCATTTGTCATTGAAATCCTTTCCTCATTCCAGGTGGAAATTCCAAGTAATGCTCTGTGTGTGTGACTTTTGTTGAAGATTCAATTTAAACCAATTCAGTTCTGCCAGAGGAATTCTAGTTAACCATTGATGAAGAGTAAGTATTGCTCAGAACATTTGACCTTTTCTACATTCAGAAATTGACAAAACCAGCAAATAATTGTCTACTATTCATCTCTCTGCCCCAGAGAGTCAGTTTATCATAATCTTCATATAATATGTATAGATTAAGGGGAAGGATCTTTGTCTCATTTGGTCTGTACCACCTATTTCAGGATACATCTTTGTGGTGAGGTGTTTCTCTCAGGGCTGGAAGTCTTTGGTGGGAGAAGGCCAGAACAGCCTATGCAATGTGTAAAACTATATTAATCTTGTAGGATTTAAGTAATATGTGAGCTCTGCAGAGAGGTGAATGTCTCTTTGTGCATATAAAGTCACTACTCAGGACTGCAAGACCCGAGCAGTGTTATTACTATATTTTTAAGGCACTAAAAGTCAAGTGAAACTTCCTGTGTAAGCAACAGAGCCCAGACTGAAACAAGAATAAGCTCTCAGAACGACCCTTGAAAGCAGTCAATTCAGTTTTCATTGCACCAGGTTTTATGAAGCATAGGCATCTGGGCAGCATGGGCAAACACAGGCTTATGGGGAGTATTTATGGCACTGAGGCACTTTAAAGGAAGAACAAGGCCCCGTTATTACCTATGTTTTCATAACCACCTTAGCTATATATTGACTTTATTGCATATGAGTTGCTGACCCGTTATAACCAGAAGAATCAAGCTCATAGAGAGATAATAAAGCAAAACTTTCAGCAAACTTTTACTTTGATTTAATATTTCATAAAGATCCAGGAAATGTTTAAGAAGCTCTAGTTCATAAATCACTCTGAAGTGCTATCAACAGGGTTTGGAACAATGAGGAAGATCCAGAAATGGAGAAAAAACAAGTGTGTGGGTAAATCACTGAAAATGAGGAGCCTGAAGATTTAGCATTTCTCAGCTTAGATGGTGGGACTGAGTGTGTGCTTCTGGCCCACCCAGACTCCAAAATATGATGGATATATTTGAACCACCACGAAGGCAGGAAGTCAATAACAAGGTCATTTTACTGTGGCAATGAGCCCAACTGTGAAGTTTTGACCCAAGTATTCACACAGCACACACTTCAGCATGGGATTCTGCCTCAAGTTATCTATATTTCCATTTAGGTACCAGAAGATGCTCTCAGACAGTGACACAGTTGACCTACTTTCCAGTACTGACCAACTCACTGGGTACCTTAATTTGGTAGACACTGTCCCACTTGTCCGGCACAGCCTCCTGGGTTCAGCATGTGCCTGGTGACAGCAGAGCAGGAGTCCAGGGGCAGAGGAGCTATAGCAGCTTGATGGTTTGTATCAGTAGTTTCTCTGTCTGTAGTTGTGAAGTTGAAGTAGGCTCTGGCTGTTGTAGGTGCTGTAGGAAATGTCCTTCCTCAGACATACCAGGATTTTGGATACGACCACGCTACCACAATGGATGGGAATGCCAGGAGAGGAGCAAAGCAGTCCAACTGTTGGTACTGCAGAAGGGGTGATCACATACTGGTGCAAAAGTTGAAGGGCAGCACCCCAGCAGGGCTGCTCTGCCACCTAAAATATGTGTTGCCTCTTCAAACAGATGTGCAGGCAGCTACCCATCATCCAGACTTCATGTGCCTGCCTTGAAGAGGCCATTTCCTCCCCTGCAGCCTCTCCTGACACACAAACTGCTGCACCTCAGTAGCAAACCACGTGCATTGCACCGGCTAAATAGGCGGGATGGGGTGGAAAACTGGTCTTGGCTACTCCAGTCTGCGCACTCCCCTAGGATAATGTAGACACAGTCTGTCATCTTTTCCTCTCCTTGACAAAATCTTCACTTAAAAGTCACTTTCTCTTGAACTTCGGGATAAAGTAGAAATTGATCTTTATGCAGCCTTGTCTGCCCATCCAAATTTGATTTATAAAGACAGAAGGACACTTTTCCACATTAATTTTCAATCTGTTTCAACAGATTAATACTTAAAGTATGCCATTTATTAAAATAAACAAATTAGTTCAAATGTGTCTTTTTTGGGTTTCCACATGTAGTAACTGAACTGCCTATGACTATGAAAGACAAAAAAAGCTATCCTTTTTCTGACTTAAGTATCTCAAAGATCTAAGTCTCATGGTGAATTCTTAAAAGCTATTTGATTTTTCAACACTGCTACTCTTTTTTTCTTTAAGTTGTACACCCTGATGGCCCTATCCTCCTCTGATAAGTTGCAAAGAATGAAAGACAGATTGTTAAAAAGCAATAAAGGAGGAATTATGCAAATAATAGAGATTATGCAATCACAGAACCAAAGAGAAAGTGAGTTTGGAAGGCACCTCTGGAGATCTAATCCAAAATCTGACCTCAAGCTGGATCAACTAGCAGGTCTTCCAGGATCACGTCCATCTTGGTTTTGAGTATCTTTCAAGAATGAAGATGTTACAACATCTCTGAGTTGCCTCTTCCAGTGTTTGACAACCGTACAATAAAGAATTTTTATTTTGCTTACACTTAAACAGAATTTCCTGTATTTAAAGTTGTGCCCATGGTCTCCTGTCCTGGCATCGGACATGAGAAAAGTCTGTTTCTGTCTTCTTTGCTCCTCCCCAACAGGTATTTAAACCCGTTGGTAAGATCCTCACTGAGCCTTCTCTCTCCAGGATGAACTGTCCCAGATCTCTTATCTTCTTCTTGTGTGTCAGGTGCTTCTGGCCCTGAATGATCTTCATGGACACCTTCCTTAGTCATACTTCAGTATGTACGTCTCTCCTCTGCTGGGCAGCCCTGATGTGGACCCAGCACTCCAGATGTGCCTCACCAGGGCTGAGCAGAGATGAATGATCGCTTCTCTTGACCTTGTGGAAACACTCTTCCTATCTCAGCCCAGGAAGCTTTTCTCCTTTATACTGCAAAGGCACATTGCTGGCTATGGACCTATTTGTTCTCCATAAGGACTCCCAAGTCCTTCAGAGCTGCCTTCCAGCTGGTAGGTCCCCAGTGTGTACTGCTGCATGGCGGATTCCTTCACAGAGGAAGGGCTTGGCTTTTCCCTTTGTTGAACCTTGTGAAATCCTTGTTAGCCTGTCTCTCCAGCCTGTTAAATTCCCCCTGAGTGGCAACACAACCAACTGGTACATCAACCCCTCCTCACTGCTTTGTATCTTCTGCAAACTCTGTCCCATTGTTCAGGTCATTTCTGAAGATGCTAAACAGTGCTGGATCTAGTACCAATCTCTGGATTACTTCACTAGTGACTGGCGTCCAAGCTGGACTGTTTGCGTCTCAGCCTCTGGGCAGGTCAGTTTTCAGTCCACCTTACTGTCCATTTATCTAGTTCGTATTTCATCAGATTGTCTATGGGACCTTATGGGAGACAATGTCAAAAGACTTTCTTAAGCTGAGATAAACAGCATCCACTGCTCTCCCTTCATCCACCAAGGCAGTCATGTCATTCAAGAAGACTATTAGGTTAGAAACATGCTGACTGCTCCCAGTCATCTCTTCGTCCTTTATATATGTTTGGAAATGGTTTACAGGATTATTTGCTCTGTCACCTTTCCAAGTACCAAAGCGAAGCTGACTGATCCGTGGTTCCTCAGATCCTCTTTCTTGACCTTCCTGAATATAGAAAGTGACATTTTCTTTTTTTCAGTCTCAGGAATGTCCCCTCATTTGATGTTCCAAAGTTTCTTAGCATATAAAATATCTGTGGAGTTAAAAAGATTTGTATGTCTATAATTCTTTATAATCATTTCCACGGCTATTTGCTAAATTTTTAATTAAAATAAAAGAAAATAAGATCAGAACAAACAGCTGTGCCTGTACAAATATTGTTCAGATAAGTGCCCACCATGAAGAACTAAAAGGAGAGTTGCTTTTGTAGTGTGCTAAACATTTTTACTCTGTTGTTACTGGGGTCTGTTTAACAAGCTAATACAAAAACCCCTAAAGTTAGCATAACAACAACATAATTTTTTGACAGAACACAATGATGAATAAAATAATTTCTTGTCCCTCAAAGCTAGTATATAATCAAAGACAAATGAAACACAGGGAACTGAAGGTGAACACTGAAAATCCCAAGTGCAGTTCATTTGCCTGCAATGCAGGGAAGTTTTTTAAGGTCATTATCAGCCTGGTAGCAGCAGAGAACATTCCCCTGTACCTTTTATCAGCGAACAACTGAGCAACAAACACTTCAGCCTTAGAAATCCTAACAGGAGATAATCTAACTCAGAGACAGATCTTTCAGAAGGTAATCTTCTTTTATGTTATCTTCCTACTTGAAATAAAAGATAAAATGGATCAGACAGGACTGGCTGCAGTGATCCAGAGGATGATGTATTTTAAAACAGGGATTTTCAAACTGTTGCAGAAACCCATATTATTCAGCATTTTCAATGTTTAGCGTTTTACAATAAGTATGTGCCCTTAGGATAGTTCTAAAATACTGTGCATTGTTCATTGTTTGTCCAGGATAAAAACACTTGGTTTTCCTACTCTGAACAAAGGTTGTTCAGGAGACACACTGTAATATCAGCAAAGGTAATCTCAGGACAATACATGAATAATGGAACAGAAAGTAAAGTTAGACACCTTCCTATCTGCATAAATCTATAAATAGTACTTCAGTATGATAGATGGTGGTGATGGTGGACTGAATGTAGAACTATGTCTCTGCATTCAAGCACATGGATGCCTTACACTATATATCAAAAGAGATTCTCTTAATTCTAAAAAACAGGCTGCACCAAAACGTATTAATGGCTTGGGCTGCTATCTCTTATTATTCTACTCATTAAAAATCAGTAATATCAACACTTTCTGAAAGGTCAAATAAGATGATTTCTTCATTGGTATGACTAGTATTTCAGTGTTATCTGTTCTGCAGTCTAAAAATGTACCAAAAACTAGCACTGAAATACCCATCATATGTAAGATAAAATGCTGCAATGCTGGTTGTGCACACTAGTTGAAAATTAATTTTTCATTTAATGCCTTTGTTTATAATTTGAAACTTATTAATAAAAGCAAAGGTGCAAGTAGTGCAAGTATTTCCTACAACAATTCCTCCTTCCTTGAAAAAGCTAGGAACCCCCAAAAATGTTCTGGGAATTTTCCCTGCACCTAAACTCATAGTCACACGGATTGCAATCAGCCCTACACTTCCTGAAGCACAGTGTAATTGTAATGCTTGTAATGGTACTATTTCATAACCTCACTGCAAGTCAAGCCAGAAAACTAAAGAGTTCAATGTGAAAAAGGAAGATGTTCTACTCTTTCAAGGTTAAACATTTTTTTCAATGCTCCCTGCCATTTGCTGTCTTCTCTTCATCTGTGTTTTATTCCTCTATTATTTTTCAGCTCTGTTTTGTGTGCACTGATTATAACATCGTGTAACTGAATGAAACGATGCTTTTCAGAAGCTGACATTTTAGTTACTTTTGCTTTGTTTCTGCCACCACGCAGAGAAAGGGGCTAGGGAATGACAATGGAGGAATTGGAGAGTAAATAATCTCGTTTGCAAAGGTTCACCAAGCAGCACAGCACAAAGGAATTAACAAAACGTTCATGGCAGCTCTTAAGCTCTTTAATGACTCCTCTAACATGAGGGAGATTTTCACTGCAAGGGAAAAGGCATCTCAAGAGAGAAGTTCACTTTTACTAGAGGTATTTTCGCCCTTATTGATAACACTACTAAAGGTAACAGCAGTCCTTGGATTTTATTTCCATGTAACAATTAATGTCTCTTTTACACTCCCGGAGCCCACACCTCTGTTTCAAGCGCCTCCACATTGACTGCTCTGAAGCATATCTACCATATACCCCTTCAGAGACTTTGGCACTAAAAACATGCCCCCAGGGTTTGTGGCATGAATTACAAGTCACTGCTGACCTTGGTCGTAACTCGTATTTCCCCCATCATGTCCTGTGATGCCCTTGTACAGTTCCAGGTAATGAGCTGCTCCTGCTGCAGTCTCTCAGCATCCACACTGACCCTGGTGGTCCGTGTTTGACATACTCATGAAACTAAGAAAAGGAAGAAGGGAGAGCTGGGTACTTCAAAAGGCTCCAGGCACTGGACAAAGCACCATCTGTCATCCTGCAATGACAGATGCATAGAACAACCAAGGAATCGTGCCACCAAAACTGACACCAGCCACAATTTCAGGATCCGGCATTTCCCCATGCTTTGGGAGCATGGCCGAGGGTTATCCAAGCCCTACTAGGCAGGGAATTTATTTGCTAAGGAAGTGGCATAAGCAATATAACGAGACTTCAGACACAACCTGTAAAGCTTTAATGTTTTTAGATCAATCAGCAGCAGTTGGCTGAACAACGAGGAGAGTTCGCACTGTACCTATTCAAAGGGGAGCGGAGCTGTGACCGCAGCGTGACATCCCTGTGGACCTCCAAGGTTCAAGGTAGCTTTGCTACATCTGATCCCTCCCCACATGACAGCGCTGGCCAGAAAAGATCCAGCTACCCAGGAACTGCTTGCTGTCTTGCTTTCCAACACAAACAGTATTAAGCTTAAATCATTGCAGGCTTTTGAATTATGAAAAAATCAAGAGACGAGATGAAACTAAACTTAAAAATTTTTAAAATGGCATATGGGGATGAAACTATACACAATTTGAATGCAAAAGACTTACTGAATGCTGCACTTAACAGTATTTATTGTGATGGGAAAAAGCATTAATGCCATAAATCTTAAAAATCACCCATATATAGCCACTCAGAATCCAATTCTCTTTTCACCCTAACAGCCACTGAGAGGATTGTCAGAGTAAAGTGCCCTTTGCCACTTCAGAAAAATGTTCTCTAACACTTCTGTTACAAAATACTTATTAAAAGGGAAGGAGTCCCTCAGCTTCATTTTGATGCTGGGTGATCCTTGATGAGATACAGTTTCCCAGATACATAGGATGAAGTGGGAGCTGTGAGACTATAAAATCCAAAAGGGACACAGACCCAAAAGTGTGGCTCCTGATGGCAGAGTGTTTTAACTGAAATATCTCTCACATTTCTGCTACCATTTCCCCTCTATGAATCAGTTCTGCACCTTGGGTAAGAAAGTAGACAGATAAAGAAATGTCCTCCTTTTACTGACTACTGTAAAACTGGCCCTCAGCTGTCTAAAATCAGCTCCACTCAGCATGAGAGAAATGTTATCCCAGCACAGAAATAGCCAAACAGAGCTGCGATCATACACTGAATGAATCTCACTGCTTCATACCTACAAAGTCGGTAGTCTTCTTTGGGGATATAAAACTCCTCTGCTCTGATTTCCTGGGATCTTTTAGTAGCACTTGTTTACAACAGCTTTGGGCACATAGACAAGATGGTAAACAGCATGGTGCTAAAAAATAGCTTTAAAAGCATGAAGAATATAAGAGATAGATTTTATACGAAAATACTAAAAAAGAATTTCATCCTTCTTCACATTACTCTTCATCTGTAGATTGAAAGCCATTACCAATGACTTTTTAAACACAAAACTTTTTTCAATTCAAGTATTCATCTTTTATATCACATTTAAACTGAGTATTCAAACAAGATCCTAGGAAACAGGATCTGTTTGAAAGCAAATATGTATTATAGTATATATTGTTTATCAGTATTCATAATTACATTTTCTAATGAAGACATAGCTACCAGAACCTTCCAAGAGGCAGATATATACTTCCAGTCTTCTAATAAAGCACAGATCATTGAATACATAGTTCAACTCAAAAGCTTTAAAATAAAAGTTATGAAAATATTTAAGACAAGTTTCAAAGTCTTCCCCAACAATGGCAAGGGGGAGAGAATCAGAGAAGTAAAAGTGAGAAAACTCAGGGGTTGAAATAAAGACAAGTTAACAGGAAAGCAAGAGCCACACACACAAGCAAAGCAAAATAAGGAATTAATTCTCTGCTTCCCATGGGCAGGGAAATGTTGCACCATCTCCAGGAAAGCTGTCTCCCTCACGTGTAGGAGTAGCCCTCACTCCTAACATACCTCACTTCCCTCCTTCTTCCCCCAGCTCTATATGCCAAGCATGATACCACATGTTCTGGGATATCCCTTTGGTCAGCTGGGGTCAGCTGTCCCCGCTGTTTCCTCTCCCAGCTCTATGCGCACCCCCAGCCCACTCACTGGCAGGGTGGGGTAAGAGGCAGAAAAGACCTTTACAATGTGCAAGCCCCACTCAGCAACAACAAAAACATCCCTGTGTCATCAACACAATTTCCAGCACAAACCCACAACACAGTCCCATACCTGCTACTGTGAATAAAATTACCCCAACCCCAACCAAAACTAGCACACATATTGTCTTCCTTTCAAAAGAGCATCTTACGACATTATTTTTACATGTCAATTTTGCAAGAGTATGGAAGTTTCTGGTTTTACTTACATTACATTCAGCTTTTGAGAAATCATGGAATTATTTGTGAAGCTACCATGAGCAAACCATTAATCACCTCCTAATTTTTTTTAACAATTAATCTAGGCAATTTTTAAAATCTTGTTCAAAAATCCATGTCCTCAGTCACTGTGGGTGGGCAGACCAAGTTCTTTTGAAAAGTGTACTCTGAACTAGGTCAGCACATTTTCAGATACATCTTGGTATCTCAAAGAAATATTGTTCCTGGTTTCAGAAAGCAGAAGCTGAGAAGAAATAAAATGGATATAAAATTTTTGTCATTAGTACTTAAACTATTAACATTACTTAACTTAAAGTTATAGTGTTCCTAATAAACAGCCTATAATCTAAAATAATATGACTTTTAGTCTTATCATTCTGGTGTATACAAAAACCCCACACGATTAAATTTAGCCATTAGGGACTCAGCTTCAAACGCTCTAGACTTTCTGACACCACTGACTGAAATCAGTGTGATTTACAGTGGACATATCCTTGATTTTCCTGAAAGCACTAAATTGACCATATTTATGTATGGACCTTTTAGACATAGCCCTTGTTCTCAGAATACATAAAAAGTAGTAGTTTAACAATTCCAACACCATTAAACCACATATGAAATGTATTTACCTAAGTTTACCCTGCAATTAGGAAGACTTATGAATATTACAGAGTCGTAACTCTCTGAATTACTGATTCACTCAAAGCATCATCCCTATTCCACAGGTTTTCAGTGCCCAGAACTATTTTGTTGCACCACATGTTTGTGTGCTCTTCTGTGGCGGTGGCCCAACCGACTTTCCAGGTGAATGACAAGTGGGTTGATTTCCCCGCCCGAGACTCCACCTCTGAGGGCGGATCGGAGGAGGAGATAAGGCTGTGATGCCACCGCCTACTAGGTGTTCCCTTGAACATGTCTCCTCCCTGGTTTCTAGAACCCTCTCTCTCCCCCGGTTCCTTATTAGTTAGTAGAAGTTATGTTTAATAAGTAGTTCATTGATTATTCTATTAGGCTCTGGAAAGTTCTGTTTTGTTACATCCCTGGTTGGCTAGTTTAAACTAGTCCCTCCCAATATGTTTCCCGGTTGGTTGTATGTCACCCCCTTGTCATTTCCTAAGTGGTTGTTCCTTTACTCCTCCCTTTTCCCCACTCTTCTATTTAGTTTCATGCTAATTAAACCAGAGAGGCCAGACCAACGGCCAGGCCAGACCAACGGCCAGGGGCCAGACCAACGGCCAGATTCAGGTGGCTAGTTCCCTCTGAGACTTTATTAAATTGCTTGGAATACACTAGCGCCTGAATCCTCCTTCAGTCTTTACCTTCGCCTGCTGCGGTTTTTCCATCTGGGCTGCACAGCCTAATCGGCTGTTGGCAGATAGCCTCAGGGCGAGCTGTGGCTCCCGGGGCAAACATCTGCGGTTTGAGCTGCAAAGAACCCTGCTCCGTGCCGTCGCACCGGGACCTCCCGGAGTGTCCAGAGCAAGAGGACAGCAGACGCCGCCTGCCACGCCACCGGGCGGCTAGTGGTCAGCGCAGCACTCTTCAGTTTTGAAAAGCAACTATTTTGTGTACAGAAAACCTATATTCTTATTTTCATTCTGAGCTGTGAAATATTCCTTCAGTTGTTCAAAGCGCTAGTCTTGGTTTTTTGGTAGCAATAAGCCTAACCAATCTCACCAAAAAGTCACGTTATGCAGCAAGGCTGGCACCTGGCAGTATATATGGAAGCTGACTGACAGGTAAATGCAAAGAAACTTGAACAGAAAGTAGCCAGATACTCAGGCTGGCACCTTATGACTTTATTAATCCAGCAGTGACCATATGAAATCTAATTATATACCTTCACTGGCTCCTTTAGGCAATGTGGTTCTGCACAGATCCATGCTCAATGCCCATTAAACCTACAGCCCAACACCTATTTTGGCCATGAGCAAAGGGTAGCAGCGATATCCCCATTTTCTGGTTGTGAATTCCAGTTGTGAATTCTGGTTATACAAGCAGCTGACTTCATCATGATTTACCCAAGTGGAATGTCCTGCTCTTATTGCTTCCCTGCTCTTCTTTCTCTGCCACTCTTCAGTGCCCAGCTATGTGGCCCCACTTCTTTTGTATTAGCTCTGGCAAACTCCAACAAATTAAATTCCAAATGTATATTAGGACTTCTAAAACCTGGAAATGTGCACATGGAGAATTCTGCCAAGCAAGTCCTTGCCAGGAAGGTGGAAAACCAGCTGTCTAAGCATAGGTGTCTAGCGCCGTTTGAGGAGCCTAAGTATGGTCTCTGGAAGAGCAGGCATCTCCACATGTTCCCATCCATACCTGCCAACCCCACACAAACGTCTTGGCTGCCCCAGGGCTTCTCAAAGGGCACCAGACATATGTGCTAAAGCAGATTAATCCCACCCAGAGCGTCTACCATGCAATTAAGAACAACTTCCTTTAAGGAGGGTCTGTAATAAAAAAGGTAGCTAGTGTTAAGTATTAATTTTATCCTGTTAAAAAGCTCTAAAAGTGATGCTGCCCTAAATCTGTGTTTAAAGAACTCCATAATTTTTATCTATTTAAGCACATTCATAACTTCTTAGGTTTGTATTTTCTGTCAATAGCTCTGAAAACTACGACTCCTATAACAAAGATTGCATTGAATAAGAAAACAGAGCCTTTGATAATAGCCAGTGTTAATTTAGGATGGTGACACACTAAGCGTTTATGTGAAATGAGCACAAGCAACAGAGAGCATGAGATTATTATAGCCCTGTGCATCATGAGGTAACTTCAGGTATAGAACTAATGACATCAGAAAGACAGCCTAGAAACTTCTGCTGCACATCTGGGTCTGAGGAATAAATGGGAATTTCTGACAACTTCTAAGAAAGCATATGCACTCCTGCCCATTTTTACCATAAAAGTTAAAACAATCCTTCTTGATTTGTACTGCTTCATCCTTGCACTTACAATCACTAGCTCACAGTTAGCAATGGTGAGATTCACCACTTTCTGTTTTATACTGAAAAGTACTGTATAAGGAGGTAAATCCTTTACACCAGAGGGATGTAGAGGAAAAGGAGGCAGGAGGATATAGTGGATTGTAGAATTGATTTTCACCCAGATAAATGAGAAACAAAAGCTACAACAGCTGCTGAAGCAGAACCTTCACCACCCTTCCAGCCCAGAGGACTCCCAAGTGCAAAGCAAAATGTGGTGATTTGGTGCTCTGTGTTACAGCTCATCATGAGTGTGGTGAGAGAAAAAGGCTGAAAAGACACAGGGCTGTGTCTTGCAAGGGACTTAAGTATTGTTATTTACTATTATGAAGAGCTGCCACTGTTATTAGATAAATCATAGAAAATAAGGCCAGAAGAGTTCCTCTCTCTTTCATTCCTCTTCCATGCAGTGACCTGCCTTGCACAAATTCCAGTTCAAGGGCAAACATGCCCTTGCTATATGCAACCAACACCTTTCAAAGCCATCAGGGGCTAAGGCTGAAGCCTGTCCACTTTATGCTACCTTTCCAACTTCCACTTGTTTGTCCAACTGATTTATTGGGACAAGTGTTTTGCCCTCAGGTGAAAAGCCTGCTTGTTGCTTCACTATTTAGTACATGAGCAAAACAGTTTCATCACTCATAATAAACTTGAAAAAAAAAGTAAGCCAAGGGACAGCTGCTTAAGTCACCTGGATTCTAAGCACAGACATGAAAGCAATTTTCTTTCTAGAGTTCTGGAGATGTTGTGATGTTTCAGGCAGCAAAGGGAACTAGTTTTACATGAGCAGCACACACATACATATGTTTCAACCACTCTTCCTTAAGTAGCCTCATCATGTCACCTCAGTCCTGTATTTTCTATTAAGATCTTTAATTCATTAAGAAGGTCTCACCTCCCACTTTGGAGAAGCTTTGTTTCCACTGATGTAACACCTATGAAAAACAAGTATAAGCTGTGAAATGTGAGAAGGGCTTCTTACTGGCTATTTGACTCATTATGCAATAATATCGAGCCAGCCCCCACAGTACTGAGACAGCAGAACATTTGATTTGAGACATAATAAGAGTCAGAGACAGCATTTGTTTCTAGAATTTCAAAGTGCCCATGCGTTAACACATACTAGGCTTATTACCACTCTTGACTGTCTCCGGGTGAGCATGAGAAGTCTTGCTTCTAAAATTTGGGTCTCCAGGGTCTTCAAAATCTTAACAAGTGCAAACACGCTGGATTTGTGTGCCATTATCTTGGTCATGCTGCTACACACAAATCCAGTCAAGCACACTAAAGTTAGATTCCCGTATGTCTTGTCCAAGGCACAGCTATGTCATTCACCAGCGCAGACCAGGAAAGCAGCATACAGATGAACCTGGTGTAGGGTGTATTCAGTGAGTATATGCCCTCTTTATGCTTTGTCAAATGTTCTAAAGTGGGGAAAATAATTTCCGTGCTTGATCTAGTATTGTAATTCCTGTTAAACAACTGTAAATACTTCATTCAGGTTTATTTCCCAGTCACCTGTGACCCTATTCAAAATTTCGCCAAATCAAACCATGCTATTAGAGAAATCATTTGTGCCAAGTGTTATAAACCATTGCCTTTTTGCACCCCTCCCCCCAGCTTTGCACTGGTAAAAATGACAAAGAGAGGCAAGCAGCCACTGAGAATTGCACTGAATGCTTGAGTCCTTTAGAAGGGACAAAGCAATTAGAGTTTTGTTTATTCAGACTTTGGCAACCAATTTCTACCTTTTGGTTCTCCTGCCAGAAAAATCAGTATAATTAGATGCAAGTGCACAGCAAACAGTTTGAGGAAGGCATCTGAAGGGTGCATAGGCATCTGAAGGCCGGTAAACGTGAGTACATCGAGATGGTGCCTCACTCCATGCACAGATGAAAGCCATTTTCAAAATGCATTTCCTCCATTATTCCCCAAGGATGAATCTCCATGTGGCATGTTTTGCAACTGGTGTTTTGCAGTCATCTAACTTACTCCTCTCCTCACTTCTGACAGATGCCGAAGTTGCTCCACCATCACCTCCAATACAGTCTGTCCACCCTCAGCCCAACCAACAGAAACTGGCAGAGGTCAGTTCACACATCTCACACATCAGTAGCTGCCAGAGTCCTGCCTGACGTCTCATTGTTGGAATAAGACACTCTTGGACAAAAGACTCTGCTAAGAGATGCAAACTTTTAAAAGGTAAGATCCATTCCAGACACTGGAAACAACTGAAACTGTATTTAAGAATATAATTTCTATGCATTCCTGTGATCCTGGTCTTCAGTGAACGGAAACAGGATTTTCTTGAATCTAAATTAAAAGAAATGGATGAACTCTGGTTAGTGCAAAATGATGTAATTGTAGATATTCACACTTTGCTTAAAAATAGTTCTCAATAGCAGGAGACAAAGGAAGTGCCAGTTCTTAGCACTAAAAACTTCCTCTTTTATCTCTGCTAATGTAGCATTTGCTATCTTAGGAAAAGGAATTTGAAAAATCACATATTTAACAGAATTTGTCACAACTGAGCAAAAAGTTGATCTTTGAGTGTTACCAAAGGGTAATTGTAATGCAACAGCTGAAGAACACGTGTTCTCCGTACACTTCAAAAAAAGCAGGCAGGAGTCAAGCAGAAAGGTGCATAATGCCCTGTCCCACCATCATACCAAATCATCTGAATATGTTAATTTTGAAATGTTCTGAAGGTTTCCCTTGTCCTTCATTGCTGATAGGCCATTAATTGAAGAAATGAGAAGAAGCAGAAAAGTTGGATAAATAAAGTTGTGTTAGCTGCTCTGAGAGTTGCTCTCTCTTCCAAAATACAGTGTTAAAATATTCTGCTCTCAGGTGTGTCAAATGTCCACACTAGGAAAACTATTTGTTATTAATATAATCAAACCAATAAATTATCACTTGCAACTCCAAGTGATTTTTCCAGACATTCATTTCAAGCATGTTTCCCTGTTTCCTTGGAAACTGAGAAATGAAGAAAGCAAATGAATCCAAACTGCTCTTGCGTATCACTCTGTCAGTGTACAAAATTCCTTCTCATCAAAAGTTGTGCTATAAAATTTCTGTTATGTGTAGCTTCCAAATATCTGTTAAGTCATCAAAATAGTCATCTTTACGGCCAATTGATGCAGAGGTCAAATTTTTAAAAATCCAGCTTCCTACTCTAAAATATACAGAGCTTTAAAGAGCTTCCACACAAACCACGTGATCTTTACAAGTGTGCAGGCCAGTTCATTAAATGACAGCCCAGGTCTCAGCCCTGCAGACAGCAAGAATACACATCTTGTGAGTAATCATTTCAGGCTGGAAATTCAGCCTTCAGCATCCTTGCAGTAACACAGGTATTCTAATTTGGTTGCAAGGGACTTAAATATTGTTATTTGCTATTATAAAGAACTGCCACTGTTATTAGACAAATCATAGAAAATAAGGCCAAAAGAGTTCAGGTATACTCCACTTCCTTCCTCTTCCATGCAGTGACCTTTCTTGCACAATTTCCAGTTCAGTACTTCCTCCACATCAGCTTGTCTCCTTTACAAGGTCCTTTGATTTTCCACTTCATTCCCTGGTCCCCACATTCAGCAAACCATTACTTTTGCCCAGTACACCCTCCTGGTTTTCATGGGGGTGGGGACACTTGAGTGACACACAATTAATACTGACCCTTTCCAGTCACTGTCAAACACATCACAACTTGACTGTCTACTTCCTATTTTTGACAGCTTCTAGTACTTGTCAAATACGGGACACAGAGACATAGGATATAATGTGTTTCACTTTTTAATAAAGTCAAGTGTATCAAAGAGTAATAGATAAATAAAGCATTATGTTGTCATAGCTCCCTCCTTCTACACCCAAAAGGACAGATGGGATAGAATAGCCTTCTACAGGATGTCACTGGTTCTCAAAACTGTCTTCTACAAGCATTAGAAAATCAGATTTTCTCTAACCTGTGGCTTTAAGAGATATCCTAATTAAATGTAATTACAAAATCCAGCTGTCCCGAAGACACAGGGGCTCACCCAGTCATTTCTAAACCACGATTTTCACTCTGTTCCTCTTTTTCCCTTGAATTTCTACCATTCCCTTGAATGGTAGAAATTTTGTCCCAGCACTCACAATCACCATCAATCCCACAGTGGCTCAGCTGCATTGGTTAGTGTACTCTAGGGAATCAGCCAAGATTTAATTTATTGCCCTCTAGGAGATGAATATTGTGTAACCTTTAAATTAGGTTACTGTATAACCTTTAAATTCGTGGTTCCCAGTGGCTTTTGAAAGTCGTGTGTAGAGATTTAATTGGGGTTCTCATGCAACTTTACACCCCTACAAAATTCCAAGATGTTTTCCAAGAGCTTAGTCTCAACCTATAAGATGGCACAGCTTGCAAAGACATTGTAGGTGCCCAAGGCAATGACAGTGTTTTTCCTGTATCTCCTCAGAATGCCCTTCCTTTTCTAATGAAAAGTTATAAAAGTCAAAATCTATAATGAAGATTCTGATTTTTCTAATGAGATACAGGTCTGGGTAGATGAGATGGCTCCAGACCAAGACAAACAAGTGACATTATGTGTAGAGTAAAGGGATGCAATGAGGAATACAGTAAAGCTGGTTAATCAGGAAAAGGGAATGGAAAACATGAACCCACAGTAAGGGGAATACAGTTCTCAGGTATAGGTATTTATATGCAGTTTTCCTACAGAACATCAAAGATGAGCTTTTAGAGAAGGCTGAAGCAGTGAGGTAGCTAATGGTGTAGAAAATACTGCCTGTTACCTCGTCACTCTGAACGCTGTGACATTGACCCAGAACATTTAAGAGCTTGCACTGCAGAACACCGAGAGCACTAAAAGGCAGGCGGAGGTCTATTACCCCACTCTCCCCTAATGGCTCTGTGCTGCCTGGCAGTAATGCACAGCACAGATGGTGTATGGATGATATAGAGACAATACCTAATTTTTCACCAGCCTGTGACACCCCGTTAGATACATCCTTGTTGGATAAAGAATTACCATTCATACTTACTGAGATTCACAATAATTTAGCTCCCACAGAGGCGTCTAACTGTAATATAAATATACTTTATAATAGACAACAAACTAACATGAGTCATATGTGGTCCAGTTTTAGCCTGGAATCAACCCTAAGTGATGTGGGGCTTATCTGACTATTTTGTTATTCTGTCCTTTTGTCTGCCAGTGCATGCCCCTCACATATTTTGAAGCCTTTGCCAGTTTGACAAGTCAAGTGGAGAATTGGGATACAAATCTCAAAGGTACTGTATTTTCTGAAATTTCATGAGAATTCAAAGAGTAGAAAAGACACCTCAATTAGTCTCTTGACTAATGTTGCCACTAATTTCACGGTTTTACTTGAGCTTCTCACTAATTTGGAAAGAGTAATGACACATCTCTTGACTGGTGGCTCTGCACATGGATGCCAGCCCACCATACAGGCAGGAGGAAAAAACTACAGGTGACTTTGGCAGGAGGCAGAGGACTCAGTGGAAATAAACAAAGAGAATGAACATCCCTCCCTCCCTAGGCAACCAGGCCTTATCAGCTGTGCTGCTTAAGGAATGGCGTGTTCCTCGTAGGAAAAAAGACACCAACCTACTTTTACAAGCCTATCTACCTAAAGCTGAGTAGAAGTTGGTATATATCTTAGTATTTACAGCTGACAAACTTTTTACTTCCCAAGCAAACAAATTCACCCTTAGAAGAACAACCTTCTCATACCTGTCTGTATTCCTACAGCTATTCCTTGTCTGTATTCCTACCACTTCCAAATGATCTAAAGCAACATGAATGGGTTTAAGTCTTTCCTTTCACACATACTGTCGCCTTTTAAGTTACCTGACACCGCAGACTTAAAACCCCATCCTTCACCATCCCCTCGGCGAGCAGATAATGGAGCGCTGTTCCCCCCGGGATGCCTCTCAACAGCGGCACCGCGTCCCTGCTCCTCCCGATCACAGCGCAGAGCACTCACTGCAGCTTCTCCTTTTTTTCGGACTTCACTTAACCCTTTCCGCCTTATTTTAGACCCGTTCCTGAACCAGGACTTCAGTTCAAGACCTCCTTGCTGTCAGGTACTACCAGCACTGCCGTTTCCCTTAAAGTCCCCCATTTTACACCCTCTTTTTCTATTTCGCACACCGAGCATCTCTCCTCACGAGCGGGGTTATCCGACCCGGCACACTTGCTGCGGAGAACGGCGCTGGGATCGTGTGACACAGAGGGAACCCGCCCGGCCTGCAGCCGCTCCCGGCGCTGCCAGCCGGGCTCCAGAGCCCCACCGCCGGGGTCCTGCCACCTCCTCCCCAGAGAGCGCCGTGATCCCGGCCGGCTCTCTCGGGAAAGCTGCCTCGCTTTCCTGCCGCGACGCCCAGGTCGCTCCGTGTCTTCTCGAGGGGCAGAAGGCGGCCGCACC
>VZTH01016977.1:84323-423498 GCA_013397815.1 Aleadryas rufinucha
GAGGGGCAGAGGGCGGCCCCACCCGCCATGCCCGCTCGCTCCCGGCACGGCACAGCCCGGCACGGCACAGCCCGGCCCACCGCCCCCCTCGCCTCTCGGGGCGTCCCGGCGGGGAGGAGCCCAGGGAGCTCCGGGCGGGGCGGCGCGATCTCGCCGCTGGCTGGGACTGCCCGGAGCCGCCTCCGCTGTCCCCATCTTGCNAGAGAGGGAGGCGGGGACACCGGGCGGTCCCCGGCTCCGCTCCGGGGGCTCGCGGCGGCGGCGTCTCTTCCCTCGCGGCGGCCCGGAGGAAAGTTTCGGGGATGCCGGTGAGGTGGGGGTTCCCCGTTCCCCTTCGCCTCCTCTTCGGAGCCCGCTCGCCAGCCGGCGGCTGCCCGCCTTGACGCCGCCGTCGCTTAGCGCCGGATCGCAGACAAAGCCGCCTCCCCACCTGCAGCCCCGGTCCCCTCCCCGCCCGAGGCGGCCCCGGGGACCGAGGACCGGGCCGGCTGCCCTGCCGCCGACGGGCGTGGGGAGCGACACTGGCCCGCCGAGCGCCCGCAAACTTATTTTTAGATGTGCTTCCCATCACAATGCGTCTTAAAAATAGCACGGTTCTTACTTTAAGGAGTGGGAAAGAAACTGGTTCTGGAGGCCTCGTGGTGGGATTATTTTTTTTAAGTATTTTTTTTTTTAGAGAAAAAAATAATGTTTCAGGGGTATAGGCAAATGTGGGCCGGTTAATATCCACAAGTGCACACAGGATGCTTTTACTACGTCTTCATTAAGGTCACCCCTGAAGCATGTGAACAAAGGTACTCATGGCGTTGTCCTCTGCAGTGTATCTTCGGTGTGAGACGCGAGGTCTGATGTACGTGCACACCTGATCCATGCAATATTTCCTGTAGGGTCACTCGACCTTTTTGATCTGTCGTTTCCTTCATTTTCTGTCTGCTCACTCCTCCCCAAACGCCTGCAACATGTGGGTGATGCAGGCTGAAGGAGTGCTAACAGCCTGCGAGGATCAGAGCTGTTTATTACTTTGTAAATGAATCTTTTGCTTTTATTTTAGCTACTGTATCTCAGCAGACTCTGGTTACGGAACTACCATAAAATAAATGGGTCTTACTGCGCCAAATGTGTAATATTACATTATTTATATCGATGATCTTGTCATGATTGCTCGCAAAACAGGGTTCTGATTTTTATTTTAAAGCCACTGCAAATAATTGGGAGACTTGGGTAAAATGAAGTGTTAATGAAAGTGGAAAAGTACACCTCCAATAAGGAAAGGAACTTCAGGAAAAAGCACAGAATTGCAGACTATTTTAAATTGCAAAGGACCTCTGGATGTCACCTAGTTCTGCCTCCACACTCAAAGCAAGTCCGGTTGGGTAATGTTGCTCAGACTTTGTCCACGTGAGTTTTGAGTATTTCTAGGAATGGAGGTTGCGCAGTCTCTGTGATTATGGTGGTGCCAGTGTCTGACCACCTTTGGGGTGAATTTTTTTTTTTTGTTAATCTGTTGTTAATTTCCTGTGTTGCAATTTGTTTATGTTTCTTCTTATCCTGCCACTGTGCACCTCACATCCATCCATGGGTGACCATAGTCATGTACATCTCTAGTTCTAGAAACTAGCAGAAACAATGCTAGTGTTTTGAACCAAAGAACTGATTATTTCATGATGTCATTTTAAGTATAATAGCTAGATTTTATTCTTTTAAATTGGAAATTTATTAATCCCAAACATTTGCTTAACATTTCCTATTTATTTGAATGTGGTTAATAGCAGATTAGCATATTAATTTGAATGCATAAACACTTGATGAAGACTGTTGGTGTTTGCCTTAAATAAATGTCTCAGATAATTTACCCATCTCTGTCCATTGGCCTGTTGTTCCTTAACCTGAATTTGAGATAGTTTGCTCCCAACTTTTGCTAGAGTCCTCGCAGCATCAGCAGTGTCATATATAGTCTCTTAGAATGACAGAGAGTCTATTCATTTTAACAGAAGGAAAGCTTTTTGGCTTTAGTCTTGAAATAGATTTTCCTTGGGAAGGGATGTGCCTTGAACAATACAGTACAACCTGTCATTACTGAGAAGTTGCCTTTGTACTATACAGGCATTGTTTAATGCTCTGGAGTTGGTTGATATTTATGATGCTGTTGATGTGGTAAATGATGAGGGCACCTTTTTTTTTGTCCAGCAGGAAAATTTAAAAAAAAGCTTCTGGCTTGTGCAGAATAAAAACCTGCATGTTCTCCACCATGGCATAAGGCTGTCAAAATTAATTGTTTCCTAATTTGCGTAAATTCTTGGATGTTGCTGATAATACCTCAAAAGCAGGGGAGTATATTTGTAACGTGATTTATAGCGTGTCACTTCTGGACGTGTCTGGGTAGAATTTCAAAACATTAGTATGATGCTGCTTAATAGCAAATGCTTCTGAATAACTCATGGTTTCCATTAGAGCTGTATCAAATAATTTATTAGAAGCCGTTTGAATGACTGGCTGCGCTGAATTTGATGATATTTATAATCAGTTGATAAATAATTTAACTTACGTTTCCAGATAGCAGCTGCCTTTTTATAATGACAGGAACACCTGACAGGTCCACTCATTTGCTGTATTAATTGTAGTGAGCTTCCACTCAGGAAGAAATCAAATCTGTGCGTTGGTTTTTTTTTGTGGTGTTGTTTTATATTATTTTATTTAGTCCTGTAATAACTGTGTGAGTCTTAGATACTCTGTGCATTTATAAATCTCTTCTGCAATCTTACTAAATGCTAGATTATGTACTTAAGATTTTAAATTTTATCACCACTAATATTTTAGGTCTTTTAAAATGGTATTTTCTATTTCAAAAGTAGACTGCTTAGTCTGATTGTTTTGCCCAGCCTATATTAATCTCCTGCTAGCATGTAATTAGAGTAAAATAAATAAATAAATAAATAAATAAATTACATACTATACTTCCACAAAATAAAACTTTTTTTGGCGGTATAAAGGCCATATTTTATTTGACAGTATCTGAGGGTGATTTGCATAGTTGGAAAAACAGTTTATCTTGGACTGTTAAGACTAAAGTCTTGGAAGAGGTGATCATCAGGATAGCAGTGATTCATATAACAAATTTCAGTTTGAATTTGGACAACAGCATAAAACTGGGAATGCTCTTGTTAGCTTCACAAATGGTTTGCTTATTGTAGTGCATGCAGAAAGGCTGTCAGTAGCTTTAACTTTATTGTTATTGGACAGAATTTCATAATGCAGCTCATACTCTTTCAGTTTTATGGCCCGGAGGACTGAATGTTGAAACGGCTGTGCTAAATTAAACCTGGGGTCTGTGACAATGACTAATAAAACATGCTTCAGAGGGAATTGAGAGAACAAGTGTGAGGTAATTTGCATCCCATGCTCAAGGTGAATCTGGTGCTTTGTAGTTTGGAATTGGCTTAAAACCTGAATAATGTTTAATAGCCTCTTCAGATGTTATTATGCATAATTATGATAATTTTGGAAATACTTGTTGCTGATATAAGTAACCAGTCTAGATCTGTGGCTAATTTGGAGGGCAGATAGTTTATGCTGGTGTTTTATTCGCTTCCTTGTTGCCAGACTGTTTCCAGACTCAGGTCAAATTCACTTAATATGTTCCACCAGATTCAATGCTTGGGGCTAATGTGACATTTGGGGAAAAAAGATTCTTCTGCCCACAAAGTTTATCGCTTGAACTGTAGTGGTGACAACACTCATCTGGGTGTGAAACTTGCCCAGTTGCAGATTGCTTTTCTATTTGTGTTGGAGCAAGGTCTGGAACAGAAACTGTTTTTCAGAGAATCCCATTATCACCGGTTTGTAGGAAGGTCTGGGGTGTGTATCTCTCAGCTTCTCTTGTGGAATTGACATAGAGACTGTGCCTGTACTTGCTAATTAGGTCTTTTATTTTGGACTTGGAAAACTTGTGAAGTTTGTGTTCCAGCAGCTGTCCTAGTGAGTGTTCAAGTACTTTACATATAAACAGCATCTACAAAAAAGCCTGAAATTACCCTGATACATACTTACTTGAGTCTCCTGAGCTATGGGCTTGACTTAAAAGTGGGGGTAAAAAACCATTGTTATAGTACAGTCTGTTCCTGAATATTGCTTAATTCCCATATGATATAATCTTGAATGTAGGATGCTTATCATCTCACATTTATTCTAAGCAAATTGCTTCTGAATACTGTTAGATTCTTGATGTTGATGGCTTCTGGTAAGAATAAGTTATGCGTTGTATGAGTATGTATTTATGAACTTGCCATTGTGTGATGTAATGGCACCAGTCAGTATTATTCAGTGAATACCTGTGAGTCGAAGTATAAATTTCATTATGTTATTGATTAGGAATTTTTTCTGACTTTTCTGAGCCTTATTGATTTCACATGCAGCCCCATGGAGCGTTTTGAAATGGTGAAACTCCGCAGTTCCTACCACGAGCTTCTGACAGGCTCTGTACTATGTTTGAGGACGTACATGGTTGAACTTTGATTGAAATTGCAGATAGTGCTGTTCCAAATCAGTGTTATCTCAGCTTCTGTGTGTGGTGGATGGCTTTACATTTTCCATGAAGAAATCCATGATTTGCATATATACACCAAACTGGCCCTGAAAGGAGTGCTGTTGCTCTTGCTCGAGTTACCTTTCCTAGACTAGAAGTCAGTAGGCTGCTGTGTTAATCCCATGACAACTCCACTAGTTTAAGGGATCAGTCACTAATATTTGTATTAATGTATGATCCAAACCAGTTTTTCACAAAATGCTTGTGTTTGCAACATCACCACACATTCTGCAAGCACGAGACTGCTATAGATGGCAGTGTCAGTCTGGAGAAACGATAGGAGAATTTCTGGTGACTACAGTCACAGGAGGTGAGAACTAAATTTAAAACCTGGATTTCTGTCCCCAGTAACTGAAGTTTTTTTCCCAAAATAGCATTGGTAAAAATCACAGTGTTCATTGACTGACTGTTGTATTATCCATGTCAACCAAGAAATGTCCTTAAATGCTTTAGGCAAATGTCTAAAAGGAGGGTTAAAAACGTAGTAGGTGTTTACTGTCATACTTAAGACTTATTTATTGGAAATTTGTAGTTCAGAAGAAAAGATTCTCAGAAACCTCTTACTATATTTTTAAATGAGCTGTAACAAAACGTGGTATTACAAATAGTATTACTAATGTCTATAAAATATTAGTCTATGCTTCGTGGTAGAGCTTTTTGTTTTCTTTCAGTTACGTAAGAGCACAGGTAATTAGAGTGCTTTGAAAGGAGTTTAAATACAAGTGTCAGTCATCATTGTAAATGAATGATTATTAGGATGTGGATTTATTTTATTCTTTGCATCATAATGTGTGGTTTGTCTTGGAGCAGCAATTGCAAAACTTTCATACAAGGACAGAACATACAAATTTGGCATGGGATTCCAAACTGGAGCACCTCACTGGAGTAGGATTGGAAGTTCTCAGCACACCCCATATGTAAGGGAGTGGAAGACATTCAGCAGTGCTATAGGATATTGCTGTCTTCTAAGTTAAATAATAGGTATGTTCTTATTTAGAGAGAAATTAGTTTTCAAAGATAGGCTCTTTGCACAATAGATCACTGAAAAAGAATCTTTATCTCAACTTGTGGAAGACTTTGTTTGGAAACAGAACACCTCTATTCATTCACTGCAGGACTTTCACTCATTTTATGTGTACCTGACAAGCTCTATAAAAACAATGCAGTGATGTTTGGGTTTGGTTTTTTCAACTTGATGAAAACAGCTACCACATCCTTAACATTTTCTTTCAGGTGTCTTTACTAAAAATCTAATTCCATGCCAAAGCAAAAATATTTTGAATAGATGCTATTGTTCTTTGGAAAAAGTACTGCATACTTGTGTACTTAGCGTAAGGAAGATAGAAACTGGTGCTTTCAGAAAGCAAGCTAAATTTCTCCTATGGTGGAAACAGGCTTACTTGTTGACAACCTTAGTGTTGCTGGGCAAGAGCATGACTCCAACCTCTGTGCATGTGATGAAATACCACAAATGATGCTGTAGTTAGTGTTGGCACTGAAGGTGAAATGATGGACTACAGGTAACATAATTGTTTTTAATTGTACTATAGCTGCATAGACTTTTCCTAAGTTGATGATTCCATATGTTGCTGTTTAAAAGGCAGTTTTAGCAGACTTCACAGAATTCATCAGTCTCACTTTTTTTTCCTTTTTCCCCACAGCATGGTGAGCTTTGAAATTAGTTAGAAGGAAAGCTGTATGCGTAGAAATTGTTCAGAAATTACTGAATGGATCTGGTTAGTCTATAAATGCACTTTCAACTTGGCTATTATTAGATTAATATTTTCAGTATCTTAAAATTCTTCATCTTATGTATATAAAAAGTTGTATGCATTGCTTGTTGGGGATATTTGTAGCAATAGGTGTTCTGAGAGAGGGGTTGTTTTGGCTGTTAGTAGTTTCATTAGATGACCTCTATTAGAAGATTGAAAATTAAAAATAAGATAACATGATTCACAACTTTCATATTATATTTGCCTATTTGTTCTGTCTCCTGCTTAAACGTGATCACCATTAACAGCAAGCATGCCCTCCTGTGAAGTCTGGAGTTAGTAAAGCTCCTTTTCGTATGAATTTTTATCTTCTGGTTCCTCTGATGGTTATGATCAATGTTTTTATTATGTTGAAGGCATGGTAAGGTTTCTCTCCATGTGGACTCTGCTAATGTGTAATACCTTGTGAATCCATACTCCAGCCTTCATCTCATTCATGGTGTCTATTGGAGCTGTTTGTCAGAAGCTTGTTCTTCACTTGGCCATCTGTTTCTGTAAAGCATGTAGCAATTTAACTACCTTAGAGGTTGCTATCCTGTCAAAAAATCAGTAATATATGTCAAGTGGTTCAAAACTAGGAGGGGAAGGGAGAGATGTTCGAAGACCTCGTGATTGCATAAGCTTCTTAGCTTTAGCAAAGCAGACCTGTATTTTAATTATTCTGCAGCACTTGGGATTCTGATGCTTTCCTTAAAGAGATATATCCCCAAAAAGAAATTACTTGTGTATGAAAAGTTTAAAACATGTGCTGAAACCAGATAATATTTCTTGTAATGCCTAGTGTCAGTAGGACACTTCTAAAAATACTGGCTTATTTTTAATAAATGTCAGACCCACATTTTTTTCCCCTGTAAATTCTAAGATTTCATGGATATTTTGTAAGCAGTAATAGCTACAATTCATTCAGGCAAGACATTTTAATGAGTGTTTATTTTACTTAATATCTTTTACTTGATATCCTTAATATCCTGAATGTCTGTAAGAGTTTGTACAAGGAGTGCAGAGTCACATGTAGGATTGGGTCACCTGTAAAGAAGAGTAGCTTTAACATATACTGTAAATATAAGGCTCCTGCTTCCTCTACTAGAAATACTTGTGGAGTAATGTAACTCCAAGCCAATGTTTGACTCAGTTTAAGCAGGGGTGTTTTTTATGATGTGTTATTTCAGTGTCATTTAGCAGTCTTGTCTGGAAGTCATATTACAGAAGTCATCTTGAAATTAATCCATACCATGCAAATAGGAAGTTGTCCCATAAGTTAAAATCAATACCTTGCTTCTTTAATTGCAGAAAGAAGAATAGAAAACTGTTTTCTGTCAATAATGATCAATTACAGTTACAGATCAATCACACTTGCAGGACTCTGAAGTGTGCTATTGGTATTGACATGCTGTACATTCTCAGGAGTTGTCTTACTGTAAAAGCAGGAGATGAGAAGTCAAATCCCGAAGAGGGAGATGAAAAGAAAAGCAAAGATTGCAAAAATAAATGTTGTTTTTAATTTAAGGAAACTTGATAGATTGATAGTAAGGCATTGGAAGGGTGAGATTGGATAGAGATGGGATGAATGAAGAGCGTAATAAAGAATGAAGGGGAAGAAACTACCATTTATGGGAAAAGAAATGAGGGCAAGTAAAGCATTTTGAAAATCGCTGGTGTCCCAGTCGAAGTACAGCATATAACTCTGAATATACTCATTTGAATACATTCTTCAAAAGGATCTGCATTATTCTTACATTCATGTCAAGCTGACTTTTTGAATAGCTTCTTAGATTTCATTGCGTGATTTGTTAGCTGTAACTAATTTGCTAGCTGTAAATCATCTAGGCCTGAGTCTTCACTTCTCGAAGTTTGTCTTATTAAAAAAAAAAGTGAAAAACTTTTTAAGTCTGGGCAGGCAATGTCAGAACCACGAGAGAATTTTGTATGGCTGATTTTCCCTATTTGGGAACAATACTTGGAAGGCTTATACAACGAGGACTTTCTGTCACCACATAGGCTTAATAGTGCTGCAGTGGTATTTCTTCCCCAGTCTAAGCATGGCAAGCAAAACGACTATGGCCATTTATAGTAGTCTCATTAGAACACAGGCATGTGCCCTTCAGAACAAAAATGATTATTTTATTTTGCTCTTGTGGTTCCTAAAATGCTTACTAATGTCATCTCAGAAGGTAAAAATACACAATTGGTTTTCATTCTTTGTACACATAGTATGTCTTGTTGGAAAACACTATCATTCTATCATAGAAGGATGAGAGAGCAGCTGCCTGTATATTTAGCCCTGACTGTTGTCTTGGTCAGATTGAATGTTTCTGAAAGGGGGAGAGAAGGTCAGTCACCCTCAAGGAAGCTATGATCCAACTGGAGCAGCTTCTGAGGTGTCACGAGGAGGAGGAAGGAGTGAGCGAGTCAGAAGGTGCAGTGCTGGTAAAGTTTGGGAGACGGAGAAGAATGGGTTTGCCTCCAGCAGAAGTCAGTCCTCAGCGGCTACATTTGCACCGCCACATCCGCAGGTCTGGACCTGGACACGTTGCTAAGCTGAGCTCAGCTTGAAGCAGCTCTGTTGGACAGAGAATGAATCCAGACTCAAGGACAAGCTGAGTGATGAACGGTGTAAAGAGTTGGGCTTTGGTGTTCAGGATGGCTTCTTGTCCTGCCTTTTGTTCTCTGGTAAAAGATTTTTAGGGAGCTAAAGCTGTATATAGGCTTATGGAAATACCAAATTCTTAGTGATGTTAGTTAGAACAAGTTGTTCTAAATTATTTATTAGTCCTTGGCGGAGACTTCATGGATATTCTTTGCCCAAGGAAGTGGCTGAAGATTGCTGGGCTGGAAATAAGGTCCAGAGAAAGACATATTTCCCACAGGGGCATAGTTATGGGTTAGATTTGGTTCTGAGCTTTTTTTAGTAGTGTTAACTGGCAACAAACCAGCTTTAATTCTTGTTGTGCGCAGTTACATTGCTTAAGGTTCCTATTTTTGTATTTTAATTAAATACAACTTTAGAGCCCAAAAGCTATGGTCTGGGGGGTTCTTTTCTTCTTACTTTCTCTCTGTTTTAGGGCAGTTGGGGAAGCAAGACTGTTTTCATCTGGATTCTGCATTAGGTTTCAGCTGCAAATGCTAATTAAATTTACACAAATAAGCCAAAAGGAACAGTCAAGAACATATTCTTATCTCTGACAGATTGCACAGCGCACAAAGTTCTTTGTAAATACAGGTATTTAATATGATGACATGATTGATTTTTGCCAGCTTTCCACTGAATTTTTTGAGTGAATTTACAATTTAAATTTATAAGCGTATTTAAAGAGTGGGAGGGGGGGTTTAATGCATTTATTATAAAAAATGGAAAATACTTAACATTTCCTTAGTTTGTACGAAGTTACCAGTGGAGAGAAACACTCTGGAAAGCAGAGGTTCTATAGCTGACTATTTTTCATTGTCTTTAGAGTGATTTCTGTGCTATCCTTTTCCTACCACTACTTTCTTTCTTCTGCCTTCTACGTATTGCTGTGGAGTCTTTCTTCCCTTAATAATTCTGGTCTAGTAATTCACATGCTAGAGGTATATAGTAGCAGGATCTACAGTCCCACTATTCACAAATGAGTCTCCATTCTTTGAACAATCTGATTATGTTCCCCATCCCTTGAGAGGATCCACAGTGCTGCCTCCAGGACTCTAGAACAATTTCTGACTGATGGAAATCTTCTGATCCTTAGGCCAGTGAATCCACCTGAGAAGGAGCAGTATTCAAATGATATCTGAAGCATCCTGTAATAGTAATACTCTTCTCATTTCTGCTACTATTAAAAAGTGAGGGAAAGGAGGAAATGGCCGATCTGATTGTGTGTTGTTTTCAAAGATTTGCATAAATCACATAGGTGGTTTGTTGTTTCTTTTCTCCTTTGGGAGATGGGGAAGAATAGATATATCCTTAATATGCCATGTAAGCCGTATCTGAGCACTGCTGTGGCAGGTAGTTCTTTGTATACAGTTTGTGTTACTATTACAGTAATAGTTAGAGTAGGTTAGATTAGCATTTTGTTCTCATAATAAAAACTGTATTTGAAAAAGAGTGCAAAAGGCAATAGTTAAACTGCTACCTATTGATTGAGTACTGTGATACTGTGCTGGGTGAAAAGTTAATATCAATATGCTTGAGGATAGCAGGTTACTTTGCTTAGTGGAAATTACAGAAAATTCTGAATAAGTTTGTGTTATGTGAAATTCAGTGTTGACATATATTAGGTTCTACTTTGTTGACAAAGGGAATAAAATAAAGTACATATACATCACTGAGACATCAGAGTAAATATTCCTCTGTGCCAGGCCCTGCAATTCTTTTTTTCCTGACCCAACCAGTTGTGAGCAAAGACATGGAGATCTCTGTTTACATTAAGCCATTTGCAGTCAAGAACGAGAGTAGAAATTGGAGATTGGCAGCAATGATTAATAGGCTTTGGAAAACCTTCCATATAAAGCAAGATTGAGAAGATTGGCACTTTTCAACTTCTTCCACTTAGAACTACATGGGAATACTAGCCTTTAGGAGTAAAGGGAATTGTGTGTTCTGTCTATCATTTTTGATGAAAGACTAAAGTCTGTGTAATAAACTAAAAAAATTTCAAGTGTGCAAAAACTTCTTTTTAGATGGTGTGTCATTAGTTTATGTAATTAACTGACAAAAATATCTGAGCAGTGAGAAGATGCTACTATTTCTACAACAAAAGATTACATGCTTAAATGCAATATATGCATACAATATATAAATTATTTCAGTATTCTTGAAGTCCTTTCCTCTGTAAATCCTTGCACTTCAAAATATAAGCAAACTAGTTAGAGCAACTAAAGAGACACTTTCCCAATCCAGAATTGTCTGCTGACGAATTTCTTGCACCTTCTGTCAAACCATCTGCTACAGGCTAATGAACAGACAGCGTGCTGGATTAGATGTAGCACTTGTATGAGCTATTTTGATAGCTCCTGTGTTCCTTTCACTGGGAACTCTGTGATTAATGAAGTTTAGAGTTAAATTTTTGAGGGCAGGGGTGGGCAGTGTTCTTTCTATGAGCTTCCTCACTGCAGGATGCTGTTGACAGAGGGTAGTGACAAACCCACATTGCTGGTTTTGAAGCATGTTTCAGTGTTTTCTTGTAAGCCTTCATTTAGCAAAAGAACATCTCAGTAACCTGTGTCACATGCCCATGGGAAGTAATGACTGAATTGAGAGGACTGCAGAGTTGTGCCCCATCTTCATAATTCCAGGCACCAAACGTCACTCCATAGTACAAAGCAGATACCAGAGCTGGAGCAACAGCCCAGCTAGAACAAATATCAGCTGCATTTTAGACCTCTGTCTCTGAGGAATCACCACCATGGCCTCTTAGAGTTTCTTCCTGCTGTGTCTCTGGGCAAGATACCACAGTGTGTGAGCTAACACTGGCAGGCAGTGCAATAACCACAAATTTGCAGCTAGAACACAAAGAGCAAATTCATTTCAATTATCTTACCAACTGAGGGATCCCCCAGCAATACCCAGGCAGAGGCACACAAGCAGAAATGCAGGCACTGTTAAGTTTTGATCCAGTGCTAGAGAATCACTGGCCTGCTGTTCACAAAGGTTTATCAAGGGCTATTCCAGCTGCAAGGTCATTTGAGCAGTTTACAGTCCTCCTCACCAGTTTTGACTTTTTAACACATTCGTCCCAGCACACACAAGTATTTTTTCCAGTAGCAGACACAGATACTGTGTTTGAAGCTCTCTCTATACAGCCTAGCAGAGAAAGTATTCATTTATTTAATTAATTCCAGCATATGCCCTTTTGAAGTATTCTTAGATATATGCTTCTTAGATGTATTTGTAAGGGATCCAGTTTTACTTTGTAAGTCAATCATTCCTGCATTTGTCAGGATTAAAAAAAGGATAATGATGATGTCTGGTCACTCTTTAGCGATTCCTATGATTACTGTTGAAGTAGGAGCTGCTCATAAACATCAAAGATCCATTACAACAACAGTAGGTGGAAGTGACTGGCATTACCATCACAGTTGTCAGTGCTGCTGGTGGGTTTCCAGTCTCTAGATCTGCTTATGATCAAAGCAGAAGCACATCACTGAACACAGCTGGGCTGCTCTAATGACAAAGGAGCAGTGAACCAAAGGGTGCTCTTCCTACAGTGTGGTAGCTGCAGAAAGAACAACCTTTTTGCCTGCTAAACCAGCCTTACAAGCAGCTGGACTGAATCTGTGTTGGCCTATCAAGAGTTCTTGCTGGAATCTTTTGCCATAATACATTTGCTCTCTATACAATAACAATTTGGCTCATCATTACTGGTATTTTGCATGTAGATCAACAATGCAATTTTTTTTTTGGTTGGATTGTTGTTTTTCCTAAAGGGTTGAAGAGTGAGCATACCCAGATGTTCCTCGGCACCACAGGTGCTTCTTTACTAGCAGCAATTCTGATGGCTTAAAGTTTTTGCTAAATCATCTATGACTTGTCAATGATGACACTGCAAGAAGATCCACAAAGTGAAAAACCATCACAGTCGTATTGGAACAGTCTGCGCATTGTGCCCGCGTGCATTGGGTTAATAACCAGTCATTGGAATGAATTGATTCTTTTGCCCAATCTGATATTTAACCCATTATCTCTGATGTATTTAATGAACTCTCCTTATACAGTGAGTTGTATGTAGATAGTGCACAAACCAAGAAAAGCACTCTGGGCATGACTGATGGATCAGCCTATTTCAGTCCATGCTTCCTGTCCTGGCATAACTTGAATGACTTCATGTTTTCAGTTTGCCTACTTTCAATAAACTGACCAGCTTAGTTTACATAACTGTCAAAGAGGGCAAAAGTCATTGCAGTTCATTTGTCATTCCTCATCTTCCCCAGCTCTGCATAAATCCATGTAAGTTAAAAGTAGATTTGGGGACTTTCTGTAGTTAACGTTACTGGGTTCTGATCTCCATTTCACACCTGAAAAGGCTCTGACATCTCTGTGTAAATACTTACTTTTATTCTTTTATATGTAGGGATGTCAATTAAACTCAGAAACTAAAGTTGCTAATCATAGGCATTCTGGTGACCAACTAGGGCATAATATTGTGTAATGCAATTCTGTAGGGAGTCTTCTTAATTTTTACACAAAATATAGATAAATGTACTAAGACTGATGTGTTAAAAATCCTTTTTTTTCTCTCTCTCTCTCTACCTGTTTATTTACCAGCTTAAATGCTTTAAAACCATTGTTGTTTCCTGAAGCATATTCAAATTTCTTCAGTATTTGGGGGGCGGGGAAGAGATTTAAGAGTCTGTCTCTTAGTTTTGTTTGTCCCAAGCAAGACCATGAAAGGGTAACTAATTTCACCCATGTGAGATCTGTATCCTCCCCAGCTGACACCTGCAGCATCTCAAGCAGCACTGGACGCTTGTGTGTGTGAAACTAAATCAAGACCCTAATGCCATATAAGAAGCATAAAACTGTTACAGTATCCCAGAGCTACAATATCCTAATAATTTCTGATGTATGTCCTCAGAAATGCCTTGAGGAAAAATACTAAGGTCAGGAATTTTATGGCATTTGATGCTCTTAATGAGGGAAGAAGCATCATTTAATGAACTTTTAAGAGGTGGGCTGCTGTACTGTAACTCTCTTAAATTTGTCTGTTTAACTCTCTTAAATTTGTCTGCTGCTGGAATGAGCAATCATGCTCAACATCACTGAGTGCATTAAACTTTAATAGCAATTTGGGTCGGGTCCAGTTATCATGACAAGTAATCTTTTAGATCAAAATCATCTTAAAATTTGGAGTGTAGTCATATCTATCTTCGAATAGATAGTGTTGCTATTTTTAATTAAGTTTGAACTATTTTATTTTGATTTAATTTCCACTTAATCCTATCAGTCATAACCAGAATGTACTGCATCCAGTAACTGTCTGGTCTTTTCTTAAAGATCTGAAAACTTAATTAAGTTTTAATTAGTGTGTAGAGTGCAGATTGTGGTGGGTGTGTTGTTAATATTTTTTTTTTTAAAGATTGAAAATAAATCCACTCTAGCTTGCCTTGTATGACCTCACACTTCTGAATATCAGCTGTGGAATATTGCTCTACAATTTAAACCAAAAAATCCCAATAGTAAGTCTTCATCATCAGGCTACATATGATTCAGAAAGCCCTATGGATTTTGCTGCTGGTCAGATGGAAAACTAGGTTAAATAGGAAAATAACCCTTTCCAGCATAGTCTTGTTTAATATTCATCATAGAAGCTTTACTACTTAAACAAAGACATTATTGAGACTTAGTTGGTGGTCAGAGTGAAAGATAACAAACATAGCATTTTTTATATAACAATGTCAAAGTAGCCAAGTTTATTCAAGACAAGATTTTCAAATAGCAGTTTAGTTTAGTTGCTGTTACTTGAAATAAATGTTTTCTTCTCTAAAGAAATATTTTCCATATTTTTTTAATGAACTCTTAAATTTCATGCTAAGCTTAACAGTAAGGTCTCATTTGAGGATGCTGATAGTTTTCAATACTTCCAGTAGAAATTCTTTTGTATTATCATTTCCTGTGGTTAGGCTCTTATTAAAAAATCTTGCTTATTTGCATGAAGAGTTACTTTACCATTATAATTGAATTAGGAAGTATAATTTGTGTAGGTAGGCTTGTACATTTCTCCTTTTGGATCAAAGTTAGAACAGGAGTCTAAACAATTCCAAGTTCAAGTTCTGAAACCTTATTGTCTTAGGTCTGTGCAACCTGTTTGCTGAGTGAGCTTGGCTGTCTGTGAGACCACCTCTTCAAAGCCTGGTAGTCATAGCAAATTGTGTTGTGATCTGAGAGTACCGCACTTCATTGCTGGGCTTGTAATCTACATTTCTAAATAGTGCAAATTGCATGGTAAGAAATGGCTCATAATGTCATTTGGTGCACATGCTACCTAGTGTATGAATGAGGAGATTGAATCAAGAGCATAAGTTTTGCCTTGTGTGTGGTCAGGATCATGCAGTTCCTCGGCAAGCTCTGAGGAGATCACTGAAAATTAGTGACTTAGTGTTTAAACAGGAGTAGGGAGGCTGAAGCAGGAGAAGTTTACAGTGTGTATAAGCTCAGCTGAACTGTAAGTGTAATCCCAGGGCCCTCTGTTGCTGGTGGAGCAGCTTCTGCTCTCTGAAAGATGTGCAACGTAGTGGTTTATATTCACATATGGAGCATTTTGGTTAACTGTATTGTGAATGTGTGCATCACTGGGGCTGGCTCAAAATATGGAGGTGTGGTGACCTTGTCACTGATGCATAGGAAAAAGTATTTTAAAAAACATAACTACATGCATTTTTCAGTGGTATTTTGAGTCTTCCCCCCACAGCCAAGTCCCTCACTTTATACACTGGTCGTGATGTTTTATGGTATATAATATCTCTCTGGCCACTTCAGGTCAGCTGTCCCAGTCGTGCTCCCTCCCAGCTTTTTGTGCACCTGCTCACTGGCAGAGTATGGGAAACTGAAAAGTCCTTGACTTAGGGTGAGCACTACTTAGCAACAACCAAAACATCACAGCATTATCAACATTATTCTCATACTGAATCCAAAACACAGCACTGTACCAGCTACTAAGAAGATAATTAACTCCATCTCCGCTGAAACCAAAGGGAGGCTGCCAACAGTCAAAGGTGACACAGAGAGTGTAGTCCCACACTTCCCAAACAAGAAGAGTGGAGCAGTCTTGACAGTATCCAGCATCAGTAAATTGAACAGCCCCCTTTGCCAGACAGTCTTGTAGTCACGAAGCAACCTCCTTTTAACTGTGGTGAAGATAATGAATGTTTAAGGGAAATACCACACAGTTCATAATTTTAACCAAGAACAGTATGGGAACAATATTAAGGACTTACTGGGAAGGGATGTGAGCTCTCTGTGTATATCACAGTTTCTGTACTGGTAATACTGCAGTTACATTGTTACACATTAGAGACACCTTAAGATTTTTATATATTATAAAAACTGTAGAAATTGCTGCCAGGATGATAATGAGATGCTCAAAAGCATAACTTTAATCAGTGCTCCCTAGAGACCCCAGCAGAAGTATCACAAGTTGAGCACCTTTGTGAAAAAGCAAGAGTGGAGAAACAAGAAATGTTGGCTGTTCTGCTTTACAGAAGGTGAGGGGAGAAACCTTGCAGCATTAAAGCATTAAAGATGTCTCTTCTGGATTAATGAGCTACATAAACAATTTTCACAGTCTGGAGGGGAAAGGAAGCATGATTGTGGGATGGAACAGCTAAAAGAAGGTGAGAATTAACAGGATCAAGAGTGTTGGAGAAACACAGGGAAAAGGGGTGAAGAAAAAGCTAATTAGAGAGAAGAGAGAAATTAAAAAGAAAAAAATCACTGGAAGGGACAAAATAGCTGGACCCAAATGAGCTAGAAAAAGATGCATTTATATGTATGTATGTGTTTGATAATGCTGGAAAACATGAAGAATGGGAAAGAAAACATTGAAATTGTATCATACCAAGAAGACTGTCAGAAATAACAGCATTTTTTAATTAAGGTACTCGCTGAAAACAAGTGAAATAGTTCTAAAACTGAAGAGTGATTTTAAAATGTATAGGTTTTGGAACCATTTCCAAACCATTTCCCAGTTTGTACAAAGACCATAGAAAAGATATTGCATCCAGACGTTAAAATCCATTCTGAATTTCGCTAGTGGCAATTCAAAGCTACATATTTATGTTTAGCAGTAGGAGAGGAACTACTGCTGGTTCTTACAAAGTTACTATTACAATATTGCTAAGAAAATGAAAATTTATTGATAGCTTGAAAGCTGTGTAGTGTTCATGATGTAATAAGAGAGACATGGCTATGTTCATGGTGTAATAAGTAGAATATTAAGTAATGCAACAGCTAGGTCTAATATTAGTTTACAGATTAACTGATTAAGGCTAGGAAGGGAAGAATAGTGTTGCCATGGTGAAGTCTATACGATAAAAGCACAAGAAGAGCAAGCTAGTGAATAATTGATACATGTCTAAGATTAGAAACGGTCATTTGCAGTGTGTGCTTTGATGTTCATGCATGCTTTTTACTTTAAAAAACCTCAGAGAAACACATTAGCACAGACTGTGACAGATTTTTGCATGAACTTTTAGGTAAAGTACTAGTGGCTTATGTGTGGAAGAACACACAAATATACAGTTACTGCAGTGCTAAGATTGAAAATTTGGGCATAAGTCAAAAAGTTCCAAAATGGAAAGCTGTCAGTGTGGGATATATTTGGCCAGGCTGCATGTATTACTATAATTCTTTAACACAGAACAGAAATAAATAAGAACACTTATCATAAAATTCAGTAAGATAAGTTGTAACTTTGTGCCTGTGTCTTTATCTCCTTCTGGGTTGAGTTACGTAATTTTTAAAGCTTTAGTTTAGAAGTAATTTAGTAAGATATCCTAGGCCATCTTGAATTAAGGAACAGTAGTTGCAAGTCCTGATAAAGCTTAAAAACAAACTTTTTCAAAACGGATAAAAATTTGACTGCTGTTGCAAAGGTATCTGAGTAAAGTAATGAAAAGCGTTTTTATGGGATAAACATGGAGATCTGCTAGAGCAAAGAACTGCAGGCATCATGCCTTTATAAACAGTTTTTCTTAATAAATGTGTCATTTAGTTTTATAAATGTATGATAGAAATCAGTGAATATACAAAATAGTTCTAAATACAGTCCAGCTGCCCTGTAGCAAACTTTACTTCTCATAAGTTCCTTTTTAGGAATCTCAGTAGCAAGAGCTATTTTTCCTTATTAATTAGCCCCTTAAAATAAATAATATACATGAAGTTGGCTTGTATAGAACAATCCTGAGGCTGAGGATGTTGTTTTTCATGCTTGCAAGCTGAATGAAATTACTTTGGGAGGGGGGCGAAAAATGACCAGTATGAATTAGTCTTGGTATAAATACTGCATGGTTAATTTTTATTATTTTTTCCACTTTTTCTGATGCCTCAGGTTTGCAGGGCCTCTTATAGTAATCATTAAAGGAAACATTTTCATGTTGTTTTCTAGTGTAAGTTATAAGTTAGGTTAATCTCTAGTGAAGTTATAAGCAGGTTGTGACCATATATCAAAACTAGTTCAATAGTTGCTGTGAAATAGTGATGGCAATTGTCAAAGGATAGAATTGAGAGATACTTTAAAGAATGATGGCAAATGTCAGTATCAGGTTCAGTTTTAGTTCATTTACTGCCTAGAATAAGTAGGGAGTAGCATACAGCACGCAATAAAAAGTTTGGATTTGTATTACATGATGAGGCACTTGATTTCTTTCATTAACTTCTAAAACTGCACAGGCTTCCTCTGCAGTTTTCTGCTGAAAAATAGACAAACTGGCACTAATGATTATAAATAAATCAAGGCATAAAAGCTGAAAGGAAAAGGAGAGGGTTTGAATTTCTTAAACGTAGGATGTGTAGAGGATCATCGAGGTACTTGATACATATAAAAGTGATCCATGTTCTTTTGTCAGCTGGTTTGTAGTATGCCTAAATATTCTTCTTTTCCACAGACCAATGTATTTAAAGATTGGGGTTTCAGACTAGATTTTTGTTGCCTGTTCCAGAACTGAATCAAGTACATTGGTGTTTTATATATTGAATGTTTTATACAGACCAACCATGGTCTCTGTAGAAGAAACTATTCCAAACTTGCATGCTTTTCATACTTGTGTGCATACTTACAATGCTTTAAAAATGGATTTATACTGGAAAGGAAAGAAGCTTTGTGTCTGAAGCAATGATCTATGTAGATGTAATAATAATATTTTGTGGTGTCCTCTTCAAAAATATCTTGATGTGGAATGGTTGTGTTTCCTCCTGCATTCTTCAGTCGGTGTTGTATTTGATATTTGAAAACAGCCTTATTAATTGCAAAAAAAAGGGTAGGATTTTCCAGTACCTTGAAGGTCTCAGATATACATGCCATTGGGGAATGTGAACTTGATAAATATACCTTTGAGAACAGACTTGCGAAGGTTACTTTTTGAGAGAAGGGACTTCTAGCTCAGCAATTAAAATGGAAGTGAAAATGATACAGATCAAAAGCTATAATAACTGTAATTATCCTCAAAATTAAAAAGCACTTATCTTTTAGCATGGCCCCATCATTAATGGGAGACTCTTCAGTGAACGGCAGCTGTTGTCTGGTTGCTGCCTTCCTGTTCATCCCTTTGAAATGAAAGTCTGAGGGCTGCAAAGGTTCCTCTCTGGTTGTTGCAGTGGGCAGTTCCTCATGTGCTGCACTGAGCTGGGGTCATGGTGTTGGCAGCAGAGGTCACTTGCTGGGACCAGTCCCACCCTGTCTTGTGAGGCACTGCTGAGTGGAGCTGGTGTGGACTGGGTTTTGCAGTCTACTGGTCAGTTAAAATTATGTAGCAAAATGACACACAATGAAGGAAAGCTGTGTAATTCCATAAACACTACAGACACCACTATTTTCCTTAGTTAGCTTTTTAGAAGTTTCAAAGTAACATCTTGAAAAAACGGTAGCATCGAAATCTGTTTTTGTTTTTTCTGTTTTTTGCAACAAAGCAAAGGGAGTATCTTCTTTTTAATAGATGAGTGAAGGGTTAGGCCTGTATTTCTGCTACCTTCTAGTTGCTGTTTTTCTATTAGATATTTCCATAGAATTTAGATATTTTTCCCTATGCCTTATTTCCCATATAGGTTGCTAAGCATCAATAAATGAATTCTGTGTATGTTACTATCTGTGATTTGAATACAGGGGAATACTATCTCAGAAGCTGCATACATTTGTTAATATTTGTTTATATTATTTCTTTGTAAGTGGTGGTTTGGTTTGATTTGGGTTATTTTTCAGAAAAGCAGATAATACTGAGTGTTGCAAATCACAGATATTCTCAACTTTCTCTCTCAAAATTTGACACTGTATGTAGTTTTCCCACCTTTTTTATGATAGAGTAGTAGACATTTATCAGAGGCTTCACTGTCAGAGATGAACAGATCTGGATCTTTCGAGCATGGTGGAGAAGAAAAACACATTAAGGACTCTGATCACTGTTAATACTTTCAAGAAAAGGATGTTTAGTCAAGATACATTCATCTCGTTTTGTTAGTGTAAGTTTTGAATAGAGTGTTCTCTGCTTTATTCTGAAGCAGTTTGCTGGCAGTGTGATTAATAGTGGTTTATTGTACAACCAAAAAAAGCAATATTGATGGCAAATAAAAAGGCATCCTTATGGATACTTTCTGAATTGTTTAATTTTCTTAAATGAAGTAATTTAAAAAAGAAATTCTAGAACTGAATGTCTCTTTTTAATTTATCTATTGTTTTGGAAATCTTTATGATTCTGATTCTGATTTTATATTTGAGATTGCCATCTGCATGACAACTAGAAAGTGCACTCACTAAAGGTGTTATTCAGAACACTGATATTATCAAGTCTGGGCACCTGGAGTTTGGTTTTGTATTTTGTTTTGTCTTTTTTTTTTTTGTCTTTTAAGTATTTTAATATGTAAGTGGGCTGTAAACTGATTGGTATTATAACTAAAAGTGACTTACATGCTATTTTTGTTAGGCTTTCTTCTTAATTATTCACTCTGAAGGAGTGTACTTTATTTGTAAAGACGTAACCGATGGATAAGTCAATTCTAAGTCACGGGAAGGCCTTACTTGGTTGTTATTTAGATTTATTATTCAATTTCTACTTTTTTTATATCTAAAATGCTGAAGAGTTACTTGAGATGGAAAAAGAAAAAGGTAATGCTGTACTAAAGCATTTGCCTATTAGTTAGGTAAAGGGAATTTAAACTAAGTTAAAGAGATGGCTAATTCTATGACATGAAGAGAAAGTACTGGCTGAAGTGGGTGTTTTGTTTGTTTCTTTTCTTAAACTATATAGCTGCTGACAAAATACTTGCAGATCATGAAAGGGTTTCATGTAAAATAGGTTTCTGTTCTACCCTTTTTGGTACCCATCTTTCAAATTGTTCTTCATGCTTGTGCCTCCAAGTAAAGCTGGAAAAGTTCAGTTCTTAATCTTGTTCAGGATGTTGTACAGACTGCATAAGAGTTTCATCCAGAGTTTACTTACTGAAAACTGCATGACCCATTGTCTGGGTCACTGAAGTTGCTTCCATATCTGATTAATCAAAACAGAGTGGGGAGGAAGATCAGAAAAAGGACAGTTATTTAATGAAATGCCATTTTAGAGATTGAATTTAATTAAAACTAGCAAAACAAAAGTAGTAGTTCCTATCTGAATACTATTGCTACCAGCCACATCACAGAAGGCTAGTAAAATAAATATCAGAATTTTGTCTCCAATTAAAAATCTGAGGTTTTTTATAAGAGGATTATCTTTCATATTTTTGTTCAAATGGACTTCCACTCTTCATGTAGTCACCAAACCAACACCTGATGCACCATTAGAGATGCTTGCAGTAGGAAGCCTTCTGGTCAAATGTAGAAAATTCCTTACCTTTCAAGCAATTGAGTGTTTTCTTTTTACTACTTTGAGTCTCAATGAGGCCATGGGTTATGTGATCACTTTCAGCAGGAGGAAATCAGGCCTGATGCTAGAAAACTGGACTCCTTCATCCTGCATTCTCCTCTGTGCCACTAGCTCTCTTGTGTCGGCTGTGCTCAAGTTTTCCCAGTGAAAGTTAATGTGAAGTGGAGGGATGGTTGGGGTTTTTTGTTTGTGGTTTGTTTAATCCTATATCATAGATATTAGGACCCTTTTAGAATACTGTCTAATTCGGTCCTTTTCACTTCTGAAATCCTTGACAAATGCAAGTTATTCAAGACTGACAGGCAGTTTTGAGGTGAAATGTATCTAGAACTGTTGGGTTATGAAACGTTCTTTTATAAAATAGTCATGAGAGTTTAAAACTAGAATGGGATGGCATTTATTGATGATAACTCTCAAAGTATTTATCAATGTGGAGCTCTTCCGAGAGCTGGCTTGGAGCTGTCAGTGACCACAGTGGGGGACAATAATCCATGTTCTGCCACCCTGCTGGCAATCAAGGTTGATCCTAGCCTTCCCTTAGCCATTTTTCATAGCTGAGGTGTTTGTTTTTTATCACTCTATCTTTTTTTCTACCAGTGAATTAAGTAAATGTCTTTAGGACCACAGAACGTTTAGGAAACTGCCTTTGCTAATAGTAATGAGTATACAGTCTATCAGTAAGGTGAACATTTTGTCACAAATTAGGTGAATGTTAAAGAAACATTTATGACCTTATGTATGAGTGGTAAGGAACAGTCTTCCAAGTTGAGCTCTAGAGACTGTGTAATAACACATCAGAGAATAGTGCCTTCCTGCTAGTGTGTTTATCAAGCTGTTTCACAGCATGAATGATGCATCTCAACTCCTCATTTAGTTTATTTACTAAATGAGTAGGTAATACTAAATAAGCATTTACTTACTCTGTGAAGCAACATAGTTACCTGAGAAGATTCCTGTGTAAGAGACCGGTGTGTTGGGATGAGAGGTGAAGGATGAATGAAGAGCAGTACCAGTTGTCTGCGAAAGCATGAGGAGAAAGCTCGCGCGCTGGAGCTGCACGTACAGTGTGAGCTGGAGCAGCAGAAATGCTCACGCTGCCTTTCTGAGCTTTTTGCACTAATTCAGAGCTGCAGGCTGCCTGGGCCTGGCCAGGCCAAACCAAACACTCAGAAGAGCAGTTGTTGGGTGGATGTGGGCAACTGATAGAACTCTGCTCCTTCCAGCCCCCAGACCAAAGGCTTTGCATTGTGCAGCACAGCAGCAGCTGCTCTGAAGCAAGCACGGATGTTCCTGGTGTGGCATCGCACTCCATGGGCTGGCTGAATGCATCCCTGCTGCTCAGGAGGTGTGCTTCTCCCCTCTACATTAAATACTTTAAAAAATGAAAAATGTAAGTTCTATATGAATATAAGTGGTCAACATCCCCAGCTAAGCTTATTCTCTCTGTGATATTTAATCAGTTTCTGGCCAAGTAGAGAAAGGGAAAGACTTTGAAATTGTAGAGGGTGGGAAAATCATTAACTGGAACAATTTTTTTTGAACAGTAAAGTGATACAGAGCCAAATAGTTTTGAGTAGTGTTGTGGGGTTTTTTATTTGGGTTTTTTTTCATACACTAATGTTTGAAGTACTGGTTTCATTGACTGTTTCACAGAATGTTTATTTATAGATCTTCAAAATAATGTATTTTATCTTGTAATTATGCCTATTGTTAACCAGCACAAACTTAGTAAATTAAATTAATAGTTAATTTTCTTCCTAAAATTGTGAACAGTATCTTTAATGTTTGCCTTCACTTTTTTTTTAAATTTAAAATCTTGACACAAAGATACTAATACTGAACCTTTCTCTGTAAGTATTCAACATACTCAGCTATTTAACCAGGAACATTTTTAACAGGATTTTATTTTAAGTGAAGATTGTTTCAACGTTCAGTGGAAAGGGAAGGTTAGTGCAAGAATAGCAAAGTATTTACATGATCTTTTACAGGGATTAACATGTCTTTGCATGAACTATTTCTCTTAAGAATCATTATCATATTATGACATCAGAACTAATTACCACTCTGAGTGAGAAATTGTTTAGCTGCTTTTGATTCACTCTTCCATGTTGTTTGTTGCCTTCTTTTCTTAGAAAGTTACATTTCTCATGAAGAAAAGTGGTATTTCCCCTTGCACTTCCCATTCCTCCCTCTCTTTTTCTTTTTTCCCCTCCACGTTTAGTTGCAAAGTGTGACTGGTGCAGTTGCTGTTTTGGACTCCACCCTTGGGGTTGCTAGGCAGAGGAACGACGTCGTTGCGTCAGTAACCTGTTACTGAACAGGCTACTGCAGCCCTAATCAGCCACCTAATGACAGCCACGTCCTAAAGGAAATAACTCCTAACATTTACTGTTTGGATCCAGACCTTTTAAACATGGAAAAAATGAAGCGTTGAATTTGTTTTAAAATAACAAAACAGATAAAGAAATCTACTGGCAGAAACTAGTATAAAGGAAGAATATAAATGGCTGAAAAGAACTGTCAGAATAGTAACTCCTGACAATGGAAAGTGAAAGTGCTCTGTTTTTTCAGTTTTGAGGTTTGGGGATGTGGATTCAGTTTGGTTCCACTTCTGGCTTCTTGGACTCGTTAGTCAGTGACCTCATATGAACTGCATAGATGTCCTGGGGTAGTTTCTGGTTTGTTCTATGCAATAAATATCTGACTCTAATAATTCAGATCTTGACATTCCAAATCAAACTGATTTCTCCATCCCCATTAAGTGGTATAATATAAATTACCCAAAGTAGAAGCATGTGTGTAAATATTTGAAATAGGATAGTAATGCTTTCTGACAAATAGTACTACAGATTTGTTTGGTAAAAGTTTGTATGCATTTCTGCATGTTCTGGAGATTGTTATCAACCGAATCAGTGTTTATTAGCACCATCTTAAGTTGATAAACATGGAAATATTAGGGGATAGTCATGTGAAGCTGCATGTGGGAAAGAAGAGAAGCAGAGAGCAGAGCCTGGAAGGGTGGTGAGATAGGGTATGAATTTCAGATGAGCAGACAGGATGCTCTGAAAACAAAACTAAGGAGATATAAAACTGTAGAGAGGTTAAAGGTTCGAAGTTAAGAGGCAGTGAAAGGAGCAGGTTTGCAATAGCTGATGACATTTTTGAGACTAAATTTTTCCTTGTCATTAAGATCAGCCAAGAAAAGCTCTTTTGTTGATTTTTGGGTCCTGGCCAGTGTTGGCTTAGCTGTAGGGAGATAAAGTGGGCAGTTACTCAACCGCTCGGCTGGTGGAAGCAGACAGACAGCTCAGTAAGATCTACTTGTGTCTTACCTCTCCTGTGCTTGTGGCTTTTCTGGAGTGATGGTTCAAGGACTGTGAGATGGCCGGGCAGCAGGTCTTTGCCTCGTGCTGCACAGCCAGGCATAGGCTGCTTTCCCCTGTTCTCACACGCTGAGGGGCCAGAAAGGACAAGGCAGCCCCTATAACCACGCTGGGTGGTTTGTCTCAGAAGCAGCCCCTACCATCCTTACCTCCCCCAGCACCATGAGAGCACACCCGCTTCTCCATCTCAGCCCTCCTGATTCCTCCTCCCTCTTCCTCTCCACTCCCCAGTGCAGCTTCACATCTGCCTTTGCAAAGCTCTGAGCCGGCTTTGCGAAGCAGCTGCTGGGCTCGCTGGGCTAAGGGCCTTTGCTTCTGGAAATTACACCATCTGGCTGTGCACAGTGTATGGAGTTTATATTTAGATCACCTTTTATCTGGCATCTGGACTTTATTTCTGTGTGCTTGATGAGACTTGGTTGGAGCACTTTCCTTTGTGGATGATACTCTGCATAATGTATGCACCGTTAGTTCTCAGTAGCCACAGTGAATAATGTTCCATAAAAAGAGTTGTTCTTTCTGTAGAGCTGTTGTTCCCATTGGTGAGAGCTGCATGCAAGGTGCCATTTATTATTGGTGTTTGTCAGAAATATCAGACACAGACGGGGCTTGTAAAGAACATTTTGCCCTTGAAATTAGATCAATTATAAATATCTGCAAAGATAATGCATGACAGATCCAGCAATACTGAGTAATCTGATATTAAACTATGTTGTGGTATATAGCTGAAGATTTTATGCATAGGACTGCGTTGCACAGTAGGTTTCTGTTTGCTTTTCAGGTATGTTTTTCTGTAAAGGAATCTTTGTCATAGCTTCAGGACCCAACAAATGACTTTATGAAATGAGTGCACGAAGTACCATGCTGCCTGAAGGCCAGCAGAGGGTGCTGGAGTGATGCAGCTCTTACCTTCACTTGTTCTTGTTGGTTTCTGGAGAACAATGTGCGTTTTGACAAACCTCTTATTTGGGATGTGTTACTGTACAGCTATGAAGTTACTGCATTTTTTTGTACATTTAATGTCATAATTTTGATGCTTCTAAAGGTTATTTTATGTTATGAAGATTATTTCAGAAATGCATGTTTAGCAGTAATATTTACAAGAACAATGTGTACCTACTACTTAGGGCATTTTAAAATTTTCTTTACTGCTAAAAAAGATACAAATAAAAATTCTCCTTTTTCAGAAGAAAAATTTGGGCACGGTGGAAGTATCAATTATTTCTGTGACTTGTGTATATATATTATTGTATATATGTTATATAATGAGGCTGATGTAGCAAACCACAGATCTATGAAAGTCATGGTTTGATGTAAATAATACCTGGGTAGAAATAGCGTACTTACAATGGAATTGTTCAAGGGGGATGAATAAAAAGTTAGCATATGGCAAATCATTGTGCAACATTTCACAGTTAAACTAATTATTTTCATACTGTACTTTATTTCAGGTTCCTCATTTTTGTCCTTGTCCAGGGTCTGGCTTTCCTCTGTTTGTAGAGGAGACTGTGTCCTTTGTATACTGGACTGAAAAGGTGGTGTGTCTGCAAAGGGTTGTCATGTTTGGCTTGAGACTGCTTGCTTCAGGTTGTCCCCGTTCTTTGAAGTAATGTCCATGAAAGTCAATATTTAGACTGTATTACACAGAGTCTGGTATGGAAAGCACTCCCTTCCTCTCCTCCTGACCATCCTCCTCCCCCTAGAGCAAAGGATAATGGCTTCAGGTTACCAGAGACTGAAAAGTGCAATTTATCACAGGGATATGCAAAACTAGATTACTTCTAACATGCAGTCTCTCCTTACTGCACAAAAGTGACGTATGATGCTTAAATCTGCTCTCTTGTAATGACAATGATAACCTGAAATATTCCATGTAATTGGGATTTCCTTTTATGAGTTTAAAATTTGATAACCCATTTTTGTCCAAAAATCTGCTATGTCTCTAACAGTATCTCACAGACATTAGCAGACTTCTCAGCAGGGAGATGAAGATAGGGTGGTTTCAGTAACCTATCAGATCTACTATCTGTCATTTCTTATATTACAAAACCAAAAAGCACCTAAACAATGGAGCCTTATCTTTAAAATGCATCTGGAGTATAACACAGAAAAAAATACCCAAATTTGCAGAAATTTTGAAGGAGCAGATCTGACCTGTGACTGCCCTGTCTCTCTCAGTGACTTTACTCAGATGCCACGGTTTGATACTCTCTTGAAACGTTCATGAAACCTGATCTCTTGCGTAAACATGCTAGAAGAGAATTACCCAGACTTAGGGTAGTGCTACTTTAAGTGTGGACAGAAGTACTATTGTGTTTTTGTAGACATCAGCTGCAAAGGGCTATGCAGAAGAATAAAGGCACCAAAAAGAGAAATCAAGATGTATAAGCCCTTCATACTGCTTGCTGAATTGGCAAGGGTGGTTCCTGTTATCAGGGGAAGGGTGGGGAGAGGAGACAGGTTGTAAAACATCCCCTTATGAAATAGGTGACTACTCAGTATCATTTGTTAATATAAACTCAGTAGATATTTTAGTTACATGTCCTGTCAAACATCTCACGGAGCTGAACAAGTCGAAGTGGAGATGGACTGTCTGATTTGCTGCCATGGATCTGGAGTATTCAGGTGGAGATACACTGTTCAAGAGGCTGCTCTGACAGCACTGTGGTTGTCCAGACAGGTGTGTCTCTGTCCTTGGAGGTATTCAGTGCTTTGGTTGGACAAGGCCCTGAGTAACTGTACTTCACGTTCACGTTAGCAAACAAAATGTCTCACTCATGTCACAGATCTACATAGCATCATCATTCCTTGAGCTCACAGGGAATAGTCAAACTGCCCTCACAGTAACAAGATTCAACTTGGATTTGATAATTCACCATTACAGACCTCTGGGCATACCTATCATGGGACAGTGCTCTCCATTCAAAGTGCAGTATCTGCATCTGCTGCCAGTGGTTTTGCAGGTGGTAGTTTCAGCTTCAGAGCCTTTTGGCAGCCAGATGCCTGTGTTTGCACCAAACAGAGATATGTTTCATGTTCTAGTAGAGACTTGCGGTTATACCCAAATAGATACCAAAGCAGATTCCTACTTTCATCACTTTTTTTTTTTTCCCCCGTAGGCACCATTCTGTTTACTTCTTCTTAAGGAATTACAGCATAACTCAGTTTTTGCTGTTGCTTTTAGGTTCTGACCAAAAATCTACCAAAAAAGAGTCTAGTTCATAGTTCATATTGTCAGTGTAAAGACAAGTTGTAATTTAAAAAATTTATGACATTTGTGTATAAATTTTTCTCGCTTGTTTTATGTCTCTGTCCAGGAATATGAACTCTTGGTAAGAAAGCATGCAATAGTTCTTTTAATGGCATCTGTTATGAAATGTTTGGTAGATTAATACAAATTTTAACATCATGTTTTAAGACTTGGATTTCTTTTAAATCTTTTGTTTAATCTGGGAGCAGTAATATATCACATTGTCCAGGTGACTGAGGGTTGACTGTTATTTTTCCTAGGTATTTGTGATGGCTCACAAAGCAAAACAGTGATCTCCAGGAAGCAAGCAAGATAGCATCCAGACTGCTTGCAGTTAACCCATCTCTGCCTGAACTAGAAAACTATTTATGAAAATTACATTGCAGAATTAAAGCATTAAGAAAGATCACTGCTGGAAACTGTTGCTTCAGGGAAAGGTAAGACTTTGCATTTATTATCCATTCATTATGGATTTACATGAGATTTTTCTGGTAAAACTGATAATGAATTCTATGTATTAATGCATATCTTTATTTAATAGATTTGGCAACTATTATAATATTTTTAGTAAATAGTTAAAAGTCTTTTGCATAGGTGAAGAATATAAAACATGCAGATTGGTATTTGGAAGCTCATGTATATGTGGTTCTTACTGAAAAAGATTGTGAGCATAAATTTAAATACTTGGCAATGACAAGTTTTGGGTTCTTATGGCCTGACTTTAAATATGAATTACAAAGCTATATTAAGACCATCCATCACATGTGACATGAGACTGTGCATACTTTACTATAGATATTTGTGGATTCTTTTTCTTAATGTCAATGAAAGCTGGCAAGCCATTACCAGGAGCTGAAGAAACTTGTGGGCTTTTACTAATCTGATCCAGTGCAAGTGTTTAGTTAAAGCCTTCCTGGGGCTGAAATTCCTTATAGAAAAGAGTTGGCTATATTTGGCTTTGTAAATGCTGATACGTTGCTTGAAAACAGATGAACAAGCTTTTTGCATGTGTGCTAATTCAAGGATGTAAAATAGCTGCAATTGCTACCATACATTTATATATCAAGGAGCCAGGGGAAAAATATACAGCAACATGAGTACATCAGTGTCCTCTTGAACAAAACAAGCCTTTCTTTTCCTGCTAGAAAGAAGGTTGTATTGGTTTTAAACTACTGTTAGGCTGTATTTAGTCCTTCTGTCATAAAAAAAAGATTTCTTGGAGACAATTAATTTTGCTGTGTAATTGGCTATAAGCCATATCAGATTATATTGTTAGCAGAATTTCTCCTGGTGTGATGGCTTCTATAGTACTCCCAATTCTACTCCAGTGGGGAGTGAAATATTTTCTTTTGCTTATAAAGAGCAGTACTATAAAGATTCTGGACAGGGTCACAGCCTTTTCAATCCGAATAGTTGTGTTATTTTCTTTGTTGATTGCTTAAATATAGCTATTTCTGTTTCAGCTTTTCTAGATTTTTGGATGATGGTTTTCAGTACACTGGGTCAATTATTATAAAGTATTTATTATTCAGTGCTTATTTTATTTCAATGTAGCGTGCTTTTTATCCAAGACAGTGCAAATCAAAACAAGTAAAAGGATTCATTTATGCTGTAGAGCACAGAGATCTGTAAATGTGTGATATGTGTTCTGGACCTTTATGATCACTGTGAAGATGGTGATTTTCATTGCCTAGAGATAAGCTGTTCTGTACACCAGAAATGTGTATCTTACAGCTGACATGAAAAGGGCTCCATTTGTCCGAGTCTGTAAGTTCACTTTGGCTTGAGGTAGGGCTCTAGGACACATCTCCACAGCAGCATGTCCAGTTTCAACCTGGTGCATCGTTGGAATATGCAGAAATTCCTGTGACAGTCACTGAAGGGTGTAAGGGAGATGTGTACCCTTTGTAGAGCAGTGCAGCCCCACTAGTCCAAAGCACGATCTCCAGTGCCACAGACACGAGATTGAGCACGTCTTACTGCACCACATGAGCCAGGAGGGAATGCCTGATGACTCTGGTCTGGAAAAGTACAACTATTGGAGTAAGAGGCTGTAAGCTGGGAAATGCAGAGGCTGTTTCCTAGACTACCTTGCAACGGTAATTGTAGGACCTCCTATGTCCAGGTTTAAGCAAGCCCAGAAAATACTAGATCTGACCACTTCTGGATTAGTTTACTTGTTTTACTGTGCCTTCAAAGAACTGATTATATTAATGTTTCTCCTTCATGAAGCAGTTTGAGAAGATGCAATGTCTCAGCAGTTAAGCTAATGGCTTCTAGGTGGAAATGGTATCTCGTGGCAGCAGGCTTCCCACTCCAATGAATACAAATTTGGCATATTAGCAGGTGTCTTGTAAGTGTCCTTAAAGTCAAAGATGAACTATGTGAATATGCAAACGTATTTATGGGCTTTTATTTTCTAAAGGGAAATGGGACCAAAGGACATAATGAGCTATTGTGAAATCTCTGTTACAGTTTACAAAAAATCCCAGGGAACTGAGGGACTGATTTAGTTCCATTTAACTAGAGCAATGTTGTTTTTTAATTACACTGGTTGCATGTCAGAAAAATTAGCAATACTGAAGCCTGATGAATGTGTGACCTATCATCTTCCCATAGATCTCTCAGGTTTTGGAGGATGACAGTGCTGGCCTCAACAAGAGAGTGCTAGAGAGAGGGGATCATATCTGTTCCTACTCGTAAATACAACTGCCTTGTTTTCCCTTATTTATTTTAATACTTCACTGTAAATTTATGCTATTTGTTTTATTTGATCTGATGATATTTTAATAGTATATTTGCCCAGTTGTAGATTGAACTCAGTCAGTTCTTGCCTTTGGCTTTTAGAAGTAACAAATGAAAACTGTGTATTTAGAGCCAGCAAGGCATGTGACAAAGCTATCTGGCAGTAATCTAGGAATGCAATTGATTGTGTTTAGTTATGCACTTTATTTGCTAAGCTAGAGTTTTAAAATTTTGCAAGGTGGAGACCTCATAGGACGTAAAAATTCAACCATTTTATTTTGTGTTACTACTTTGACTTCATTTATCAGAGTTTGAGAAACTCCATCATTTCTTCACTCAGTTAATTGTGAAGCCTGTGTTACCTAGGAAGGTCCTGATTTTTACTTAAGTTCTGATAGTTTACTGAGTGTCAAAGAAAAGCGCAGATCCCAGTAGCTGTAGGTTCAGGAAGTTGTTCTCCATTTTGATTTCCCTTCTTGGAAGGCCTGGCTCTGTGGGAAATCCAGTTCTGTAACTGCCTAAACTATGTACATATATACATGGTTTATAGTACTTCGAAACTGGAGAATGAGGTATTTGAACAAATCTGACTGATACAGGAAAATAAATGAGAGCTAAGTGTCCAAGAATTGAGATGGAACACAAAGCAAGAAAAAAACCCCCAAAGAATGAAGAACTAAAAATAGACTTGTTTTGTTATTTTTAGGAATTCCTGCTGGTTGCATAGAAATCACTGAACTTAAAAGGTCATGCTACCAATACTCAGTACTTTTCAAGCATGCATTTTAATCTAGTGCAGAGATCCAAATGAAGACTGACACTTGGAATTTGAGGGAGGCAATATAATTTTTTCCTAATTAAATATATCAGTGTTCTAGCTTGAAATCTGTTCTGGGAAACAGATCAGCATCATGCATCATGTTGAAGCCAACAGTATTGATATTGACTTGCATCAGGTTCTATTTTAGAGCTGATAAGCATTATTTAATATTGCCTAAGAGTGGATTTTGGTTTTCCTTTCATGTGTAATAGTTCAGGAAAGGAGTCTGTCGATAATAATTCCAGAAGAATTCTTAAGAATTTCCATAGCTATTAGATGTGAGAGTGCTTAAGTAATTTGGTTTTTGCTTTACCTTTTTGGTTTCTTAAAAATGGGGGGGTATGGGGAGGGGAATAAATAAAAGAAAATATTTTTATTAAGACTGTGCCTAGCATGAAAGATATCACAAAATAGGCAGCAATTTTTATTGCCAGAGCAAATACTCAAAAAAAAACCCCAAAAAACACAAGATGAACAATAAAATCACAGACTGTATGCTGTTATTTCCAAAGTAAATATTTTACCAAATACGTTTTTGATACAAGGGACAAGATGTGCAAGGAACAGGATGTGATACGTATCCAGTACAACATTTTAAACACATTTTAAACATCCTGGCTTTTCCCTTGGTTATATTTAGATAAAGCTTGAATGGTTCCACTCAATGTTGTTTTGCTTTGATTAAAACAGACAACATTTTACCCATGTAGGTGGCCTATTTGGGGCCATTTTTAAGTATAAGTAATTTTTTCTTGTACATATAGTAGAATAAGAAAAAAGCTTTCATCCTCCATTTCCCCCTACAGAGAGATGAGCTAAAAAGTCCAAAGATACAGATATACTACTTTTTCTTTCAGTGCTGATGTGCTATTTTGGAGTATGTGCTGACCTACTTTCAGTGTTTCCAGAAAGCGAGCTGAAAAATTTTAGCTTAGGCTGCAGACTTGGATTTATTTTTCAGTGTATTTTTGTACATACTTTCACACAGATATGCACACACACACACATTGGCTAATGTGGGGGCTGATGTACAATAGCAAATCAAGATTGCCAATTTTGGTACAATTTCAAACTAATAGCAGCAGAAATCTGCTGCTAGACACCTTCCTTAAAGGGATTTGACAGGAGGATATTTCCAATCTAGTTGTGCCGTTATTTAGAGTTACATCGTAAGAGAGAAATTTTTCAGTTCCCAACTTCGAATAAATTTGACACCTAAATAGAAACATCCAAAATTGCTGTGAGAATTGCTGTAAAAATCTCATTATTATATTTTTTACAGTTTCTTCAGCATTGTCTTAGACACTGGAATCTTTTACTTTGACTCCATGCATCTCTTTATGCAGCACTCTGACCATCAAAGAAAGTTCAGGCCATTAGTTTGCCCTTCCCAATTAAATTAATGATACATAAAGCTTTGGAATTGTATGAACAAATTAGGAGAAAACAAGTAATGAGAGATGAAGTCCTGCTCCTGCCCTCTGCTTAGGGCAGAAAAAATTTATCAGTCTTGGCAACTCTGTGCTCACATCTGAGCTCTCCCCAGCAGAGTAGCTCTGCTGGTGGAAGAAAATCCTTTTTAGTGTATTGTACTTCACTCACAATTACTGTAGTGCAGAAGGTCTTGGTGTGGTGTTCCTCTCATCTAACCTGTGTGAGAATTCAAAGGGTGAGCATCTGTAAGTCTCAGTAAAAGGCTGCAGTTAAGGAGAAAAGATAATTTCCCCTCTCCTCAAATAGAGGAGATGAATTCTGTCTTGCAGAGGTACGTCTCTGTCTCTCTATTAACTACAGAGGGAGTTTAGACTTAGGCAACTTATTCTTTGCATGTCTGCAGGTAGGTGAGAGAAATGCAGTCTCTTTTCTTGGTATATACCACAGTATCCTGATGTTCTGCAGGGAAAGGCAAAACAGTGTAAATGAGGCCTCAAAATATGAGTGGTAGATCTGAATCTTCCTATGACTGACAGACATCTTATTTCTCTGAAAAGTATTATGGCTTCCTTAAACTAGCAGTGGATACATTGTATTTTTCAATGACATTTGAATTGCTTCTTCTCTTTTTAAAATTTACATTGTATACCTTAAAGTCTATATACAGTACTTTTAAAAAACCTGTCTCTCAGATCTTCATTTCTAGTTGATAATTGAGATGGGTTTTAGCTCTATGTGAGAGTTAAGAATCCTACAGTTTCAAAGCTTTTTAGTATTTTTTTAAGCATTTGGATAATGTAAAATTTTCACTTGGTAAGTATCTTCTGCATTCCTCCTATTTTGTAGGGTGTGTAAAATTGGTGACATATTAGTTAATAATCAAGTTGAATCAGTATTACAGCCTGATAGTCATGTGTGAGTTGCCTAGTTAAGTACTCATGGTAGAACAAAACATATGCTTAATGCTGTTACATGGTATTTAACTGGGCATAGATAGGTTGCAAATATAAAACTGTTCAGGGTAGTAACTTGAAGGAAAGCAAAAGGGCAATTTAAGAAGCTTCTTCGGCTTGTCAGTGTGATGCTACAATATTGTGGTACCAAAATATTGTATCCAGTGCCTTAATATTTCCACTTAACAAAGAGGTATAAATAAGGGAGAGAGTTCAAAAAAGAGGCCTGTGGAATTTTTAAAGGTCTGGAGAGGAAAAAAGAAAGAAAAAACTTTTATATTGTGAGGCTTCGAGAAATCAGTGGTGTAAATCACGGAACAGAATTTTGCACAATGAGTCGATCATCATCTACAAATTCTTGCATTTAAAAAAGCAAGGAACTTCTCAGCTTTATAAATAAAGGCACCTGAATTTTGAAGCTGAACTAGCTTTATACAAACCCAATTTTTCTCTCAAGAAGGAAATACTAACATTGAAATAGATGAGTTGTAGCATCTTCTACCAAAGAAGGAGGGATAATCCTATGATTGTGGGACAGGCACTCCCAAAAGCTAACTTTACCCTTGCCGCTATTCAGTATAGTTAGGGGAGAGGAAAAGGTTATTCCCAGCCCTGAATCAATGGCTCTATCCATGGGCTGTAAAACAGATATGGGAGAATAGGCTCTCAGGCTGAAATTAGGCTTTGTGATTTAATTCCTATGAGTCCCCAGTACTTTCCAAAAGCCTGGCCTTAGCTAGCAGGAAAAACTCTGCAGCCTTCTGTATGCAGCTGGTCAGACCCTCATTTACACTGATCTCTTGGTTTTTGTGTTCCTGTGCTGTATTCTTCCCCATGCAAGATATGTCCTGCTTGTTAGACTAGAGAAACATACCTGGAAATCTCGTTTCTGCTGAAGTGTGATCTGAACTTCACGCATTTCTCCATGTGCTTCCAATCTGTGTAGGACGCAAGGGAAATCTCAGGTTATTTAGGTCCCCTTAGACCCCTTATTATTTTTCTCTCTCCCCAAAATTAGTTGTTACATTTGTGCCAAAAGAGCTGTTTCCCTAATACTTGCTCTTTGGAATCAAGACTTGGAAAGATAGCCCCCAAATAATTCTCTCCACCTAAGAAAGATAGAATTACATGACCAGCAGTGCAAAGTGCCATGGGTAGGTCTGACCCTTGCTCTGGTACTTTTTCACTCCCGTACCTGTAATATGTTCTCAATGTAGAGTCACTTAGTCAGCTAAATTTATAGTGCTAACATGACAGTAGTGCTTAACTACAGAAATGTAAGGGTAGTGATTCCTAACACAAACTGGTTGAAGGACTTGTCTTACTGATATATATCTGCCTAAAAATAATTAGTTTCCATAGTATTACGAGTTTTTATTGGATGTTTGCATAATTGCAGAAGTCTTCAAGAATGTATTTGCCTGTTCTAGAGATTGGTAACAATTTGACTTCCCAGAGATAAGCCACATCATGGTGTTCTATGCTATCACAGGCATTAGTTCTTCAAATTCCTCTTGAAACTAATCTGAAATGTCAGGTAATTATTGTTTATCCAAACTATGTTTGAGTATCTTTGAATCTGGATTAATTTCAGGATTGTCATCCTGAGTCTAAAAGCCCTTAATTAATTAGCCAACAGTCTAACTGAAAAATTTATTGCTCCTCAATATTTGGCCGCCCATCTTAATTTCAGGGTTATAAAGGATGGAGCTGAACTTGGAAGAAGCATGAAGATGATGATGTTTTGTGCACCTCTCTGGACTGTGGAATGAACTACTGGAAAAGTTCAGTGGGAGTCTCACTAAGTTTTGGGAGCGTTTCAGGGTTTATCTCTCTTGGCAAGCTCTTCTTCTCTCTAACTAAGCTCTTAATTAACTTTGGGTGAAATAAATTCTCTGCTTCTGAAGCGCTGAATAAAGATAACAGTAGAAGACATTAAGGAGTGAAGGGTGTTTCCTTTTCTTGACAGTGCTGATACTTGTATGGATTAAATGTTCACAGTCAGTGGGCAAACAGTTGTCTCAAAATATGCACTTGATACAGTGAGTGTCTGACTTGAACTAGGTTAACATTTTACGCTAACGCTGTGTTTTTCTCAGTTGTTTTCATTTGTGTTACTACTCAAAATAAGGTTGTGTTGTCTTAGTTTAAAATTTACCAGTGGCACAGCTGACATTCAGAAAAGTAACTCTACTTTTCTATTCTATTGTTGCAAGAGTGATCTTTGTTTCTGATTTCCATTGCGTACAGTAGTGTGTGCGTGCGTGTGTGTGTGTGTGTGTGTGTGTGTGTGTGTGTGTATATTTGGTGTTCATCTGGAAAGCCTTGGGCCACTGCAGCACTTTGAGCAGCACAACCCCTAAGGGAGCATCTGTTAAGCACATGATCTCTCTTATAATTTTGACTGTATTAGGGGGCTTGCAAAGGGGACACAACTACCCTCTTCTGCTAATACTGTTTTGAATGCATTCACTGTTAATCTTGCAAATTAATTGTCAAATTAGTCTAAATTGTAGTTGTCTCAGGCCTACACAGAGTCACAAATAATCCCATCCAAGTTTTAAAATGTTTTTCTAATTTGTTCTTGTTCTGCTTGTATTAATTGTAACTGTGTCCACTGAGGGTCTCAATATGAATGTTAATGAAGAAATTAAATAATCAGTAGACATATGTAAAGTTTCATTAGACACGTTAGATATCTATACATTTATATATAAAATGCACAGGCACACTGCCCTAAATCTAACATTGTCATACAGGCTATATAAATTGTGTCATATTTATAGCAGGATAATAGAACATGATGTTTTTCCAGTCCTGTCTAGGAAAAATGTTTCAGTCATGATTTGGAAGCCATCTTGTCATGCAGCTGATTCTTTAAGAAGTTGGAGGAAAATAATCAGTAAAATTGGGAGTTTTAATGTCATTGTTTAAAAAGGTGATGCTCTTTAACTGGTTCGGTTCTCAAACATCTCTAGGAAACAAGGTGGAGGAAAGAGTATCTTAAAGATACTGTAAAGTATCTCTGACTTCAAGTAAGTCTGTACAGCGTCTCTTATTCTTCTTTTCATGTTTTGTGGATTTTTCTCTCCTTTTCAGTCTTTAAATACTTGGAATTTTTCACTTGTCATAAAGCTTGCTTTAGGGGTCAGCCCCTGCTTGTGCTTGCCATGCAGTGCTCTCTGTTGCTCTGTGGCAACACTGTGTGTCAGTTACTTGCCATTGGCCACTGCTTCCTCTGGTTTGGAGACCCTGAGGTTCCTCACATCCTTTCCGTTTCCCTATTCTTTTCACATGTGTACTGGTTTTCATTTTTAATCTCTGAGTATGGCGGGTGCAGGGAGGGGGAAATTTACATGCACTATTCAGGTAGCTGTTCCTTTCCTTGCTTTTTCTCTTTCTTTCCGTGGCACTGTAAGAGAAGCTCCAGTCTGCTTCTAAATCCACATTTATGAACTTGTGTAGAGAAACTTTCCCTCAGCCATTCTCATTTTGCCCAGGCAATGCTTTGCTTACTGCACATGGGAGAAGGAAAAGGGGAGAAGAGAGGCATACAGAGAGAGGGACTAAGCCGGTGCACAAAAAATGCTTATATTATAACTGATGTATCCTACTGTCTTGCAGTGTTAGGTACAATCAGGGGTCCTTATTAATACTGTTCAAATGCAAAATAAATACTTATAATAAAAGTACTGAAGTTTAATATTGTACAATTAAACATGGACAAATGTTCAACTGTGGGATTTTTGTTTCTGTAACTGGAGATTTTAAAGATCATTTGCACATCCTGCTTTATGATGCTGTAGCAATGTTACAGATTGTTGTATACTGCTGACTCCTGTAGCAAAAGGTGAAACTCATATTGAGGTTGTGTGTCAGTCAGACATTTAGAGTTGTTTAGGATGTGTTCTGGTGTTTCTAGAGCTCTGGCCTTAGGTGGAGTGCCTTCATTTTCATACTGATTGCTCTTGTACTTGGGATGGTGATCCTCTCCAAGAAGTACTTTCAAGTTCCAAACATGGTGATTTTTTTTTCCTCTATATCTGTAACACTTTTTCTTTACAGAAGCTGAAATGCTATTATAATCTCACGCATATGTGCTAACAAAATTTATTTTATGTAGAATACGGAACACTCAGAAGTGGTTTTAAATAGAAGATTGTCTCTGAAATCTGTAAGCTTCATATCCATAGTTTGCTCACAGAATTCACTTTTAACATAGAAGGCAAGAGGAAAACCATCTGCTGTGTTTATTCAGGACTAATACTACCTCTTACTGAGTAAAATTCCCACAGAGCCTCAGGTCTTTCTCTTACCACTGTACCCAGAGCATAGGCCTAATGTCCCAGATTGCAGTGGAATAATATCAAGCATGATTTTGTGATTGCAAGTGTTACCGTTGTGCGGATTCTCCAAGTTCCACCCTCAGCCTCTGAGCTTTGGAAGATGTCCAGCTGCTGCCACTTGGGCAAAGCCACATGTGCCAACAGCTCTGAGGCCATCTGTGAGGAGCCCTGTCAGCTTGCTGGGTGCCTGTGCTGTGCCTCTACACTCTACCCTGTTTCCTGGGTTTGCACTGCTTTTCTGTTGGAGAATGTTCAGCTTTCAAGTCCTCAGGAAAATAAGACTGCGACAGCTATCATGTAATGGGAACATCAGCATGAAGTGAAATTATTACAAATGGACATTAGCATATGAATTGTTCTGCCTATGAAATGCTGTGATATAAATCAGCTTTCTGTTTTAATAGGGGAAGTGCACATTATGGATCAAACAGTAAAGGACTAATAGTATCTTAGAATCAGATTACAGCTTTAACTGTATATTTTGTTTGTTGTTAGCAGGCAAGAATATGACTTCAGATTAAAGGTGCTTATCTTCTTTCAGCTGAAGGACAATGCATTTGAAACACTCGGCCAAATCTCTTATCAATATTCATCTATTAAAACCAACATTCCACAACAGAAAGCAACTCTGTAAAAGCTCTGCTCTTTGCTTCGTGTTTGATCTGTTAGCATTTGATAATTTGAAGAACTGTCTGGGCTGAAAGCCTACTCCTCTTTTCTGTGACTGTAATTCAGTGTTAAGTTATCTATCACAAATTAAAACCGTAAATGTAGTGCATGATATGATGAATATCTAATACTCTTATTTAGCTCCTCAAAGGTCAGGTGTAGCCTGGCAACTAAGTCCTATTTGCACAATTCTATGAGTCAGTCTTTGCTACAGGGTAGAAATTATTGTGAACCTAAAATGATCTCTTTGCTGTCTTTAAGACTATGACCATGACTGATTATTTGCTGACCTTTTCCTCTTATACTCACTTCTGAAAAATGATGCTTGACTGAAGAGAGATTTTTTGGATGCTAAAGCTGTACCTAGTCCAGGCTCTGCTTATAATAGCATTAAACTGGAAGAAATAGGTTAATTCAAGCAGAGAATGTGTCAGATGTTCACATCCTGTGGATTAAGACAACCAGGATATTCTAGAAAATTAAACAAATAATTTTTTGAGCAACAGTTGGAGGATTTGAGCAGCTATATATTTCCCTCATTCCTTATTTTTTTAATACCCTGTTTTCTCTTCCTTTGTTTAGCTTTTCTATTTGAAATGCAAAGCAAAAGAAGTTAGAGGCTTCATGGCATAGATAACTTTGCAGGTCTGTGACTGTTCTGCTATGTACCGGGCATGAGACCTGGGTAATAAGTGCTAACGGGGAACAAAAGAACAAGATTGATTTGCTTTGCTGAATTGCTGTGTACTTTTAAACAGTCTCCTGGGCAAGCAGGTACCCAGGAATTTTCAACTTGTTTGGTAACAACTTGATTTCTTCAAATGTCTGATACCTGTAAAATGCACTCAAATTAATTAAGTAGCCTGGGCATTGCCTTTATAAACTTATTTTTACAAATATTTTAAGGGGTAATACTTAAAATTTTCTGTGTGTAACCTGGCACAGTCACTTGAAGAAACAATTCATATATCCCTGTCTTGGACGCTTACTCTTGTCTTTTTGTCCTCTGTGGCAGCATGACTACAGATAAATAAATAAAAGGTAACCTAGATTTGTGCCATAGTTTGCTGTGCAGCATCACAAAATGGGTGCTAATGCAACAAGGGGGGAAGCTCCGTGGGCCACAGGCAAGAAGGATGAGGTTTGGTTGATTAAACTGTGCTGGCTTAAAATGTTAGTAAAGCTCAAACTTTTCTTTCCTGCCTTTGCAGTTCCTACAACATACATGGCTTAGTGGCCTCATCCTCCCTTGAGAGACCATTCTGTTCTGGTGTCTGTGGCGTGGTGGGAAGGGCCATGAATCCATGTACACTGATACGGAAGTTACTTTACCAAACCAGACAGGAACTCGTTGCAGAGCTGGTTTTCCTTTTCCATAATACAGATTGTCTGAGCCAGCCTGCACAAGATGACACACTGAGAACACTTTTTAGAAAAACCTTTTCTTGCTTCTGCTGTTGATAAGCACAAATATTTCCTCAGCTGAAGATGAGAATGGCAGCTCTAATGCAGTCATAATAATTGGCTTACTGCACATGAAATATAACACGATTTGCTGCTGTATTATTTTTAAAAAGATAATGATAATTTCCTGTGTGAGAATTCTTTTTATTATTATTTTGACCAGGATAATTTTGTAACCTCAAATCAGTATTTCTGCAGTACAGAGTACCATACAAACGGAAATCAAGCATCAGTTACCTGTAGCACTTCCTTACTGAACTTCAATCAAAATAATTAGTAGTAGAAACTGCAGACACTACAACTGAGTAATTTGCTGGAGGCAAGGGGTAGGATGTTCTGATTTAGCCTTTGACTGTAGTGGATAAACCAAATGGTTATTTATAGGACCATAACTAAATGGTTAGTTATATGACCTTTTAAAATCATAAGAAAGTACTCAACTACACCAAACCTACCAGAGAAAACTTAAGCCTTATAAACCTTTGCCAGCCTGAAAATGTAGCCAAATTATGATTCCTGGTATTTGTTTTTCATGATTTGGTCACTTTCATGATTCAGTTCTGAATGTAACACAGTGATTACTTTCTTGTAGTAATCTCTTCTGAAGGATCTTGTGTAAACCTTTGACAGGGTAAATAATAGAGCTAAACTACTAAAATGACACTTAGGCATCTCATTCTAAGCAACTTCCAGACACCACCAGAATTCTCAGTTTCTGTTTTACCACTGCATATTCCTTTGCTTTACCTGCTCAGGATTTTCAGTTTTAAGAACAAGTATTTGCCTGTCTTGATTTTCAGTTCTGACTGAATTTTCAAGAATGTGTTCTAGACCAGATCCTATAAAAGGCAATTTGAAAGCCCCTCAGGATTAAACTGTTCGTAGATTCCTGTGTACTCTTGGTGCATCAGGGGTTTGTGCCCTTCACAGATTTTCCCCATCTGAAAGACTATGACCACTACACACATTTGAGTGTCCCAGCAGCAGTTTCTCCTGTGGGAAATGTGGCACTTGGCATGAATATTCATTGGGCTGGAGAAGGTAAGATTGTATGGTGCAGCAATTGTATCGCTCAGTGAGAATATGGGACACTCACTTTCAAGTAACTCTTCTAATGAATATTTAATTATTTATATGTATTGGAGTTTTTTAAGCAGGAAAAGTTAAGAGCTGTTTTCAGAATATCCTGTAGCCTGGTGCTTAGGTCACTTACTGAAGGTGCTGAAATTTTATTTAAAGCATCTATCAAATTTCAGTTTACAGCTCCTCAAAAGTTAATTCCTGCATTTTTTATTTCTCAGTCACACACCTGGTTCAAATCTATTTATTTGCTCAGATTTAAGCATTTTCCATTGTTTTGAAAAGTATTTGGTGAATTTACTTTGGTTTAGTTGGGCTATTAGGAATGGACTGAATATTTTTATGCTGGTTCAATCAAAGCTGAAAAAACAAATGGAGTTGGAAGAGAAGGGGGAACAAGGAAAACTTCTTGGACCTATTTTTTGTAGGTTTTTTAATTAAGTGGGAAAACCAAGATGAGATCCACAGATGCTACAGGCTTGAAGAACATGAATTAAGTATTTTGGTCTCTAATGATGAAGACCAGTGTGTAGAGAAATTTTTAAAATGTAACTGAGCAATTTAGACCCACAATTCCCTTTGGTTATAACCTAATTCTCACCACCTAACCTCTTTTGGAATCCAGTGGAATTTTGAAAAGCCTATTTCCACATGTAAAAGAGCTCATGATCCCTAGAATACTCAACAAGATCAGAAATAGTCCATTTGCTATCTGCATTTAATGTTCATTTGATTTAAATGATCAGTTTGAATGCAGGGTATGATTGCTGAGTCCAGTGCATTTAAGATTGGATCCTTCCATTCGTAATTTCAGCTTTCAGCCTAATGTAATATAATTCCCAGAGGAACAAGACAGAATCTGGTAGACTATTTGCATCCTTCTGCATTTCTAAAACAATAAAATACTTAAAAATCCACACACTTTATACATACATACATATATATATATATATATATATATATATAAAAATAATTTCCCCTCTTCCCTTCCAAAAGCATGTAGATGAACCATTTACTTTTTGTCAGCAATAATAAAGGTTGTAGTGAATTTCACACAAAAACTATATTTGGAACAGCCAACCTTATGATCATTGCACCAATCATACAGTTTACCCTATCTTTAGGGAAGTGATTAAAGCATTCATGGTTTAAGTGTTTTTAAAAAATGGGAGAAATCAAGATTTTTCTTCAGGTGTTAAAATCGCTATTCCTTAGGTATCCACAATTGAAACATTATTTACTCTCCCTTTGAATCACCACTCTGCTTACTCACTTTGCCATGTTAAGTGCTTTTTTTTAACAGCAAAATGCATGTGGTCAGAAGATTTGTTAGTTTTAATTTACTAATTCATTTTGCCTTGTTTATGATAGAATTCAATAAGAAAATTAGCAGGTTCTTAGAAAATGTTTCAATTTGTCTTTTCTTCTTTCTGAACATTTGAGAAAGGGACATCACATCCTTGGGGGGCTCAAAAGATTTCACTGGGATAACTGGAACAAAACAAGAAAAGTACCTGGAGTTTTTGTTAAATGGAGAATTTACAGACCATCTTTGTCATACAGGTGTTTAAATGTCTTATTTTTACTAGTCAGCAGCCACATAGAGAGAGAAATTAGTCACACCATCACATCTTTGATTTCTTCAGTAGCAAATAACATTTTTGCTCCTTGAGAAAAGAAACCCCAAACTGATAGTTGTGGCCATAAAACCCTTTGTGATTTGGACTGTTTATCAATCTTCAAAATGTAGTTTTGTGAAACGACAGGACTAGAAGCCCAAACATACTGTTTGGGTTGTGCCTTTCCCCAGACATGTCCCTAGGCTGGCATGTGGAGTTTGGTTGTTTGGTTGTTGTTTTGTCATTGTTTGGTTTGTGTGTGATTTTTGTTTGTTTCTGGGTTGGGTTTTTGGGTTTTAGTTTGTTTGTTTTTCTCTCACACTGTATTCTTTTTGTAAGGTTAAACAGCACCTGTTTAACTTGCCAAGTTAATGAACTATTAATGAACTGATCTGAGAAATGCTGCGGGTATAATATAAACCATACTAGCCCTAGACAGTGCCTCCTATTAAATTGTATTTTCCACTTTGCAGAGATTATTCTGCTGAGCTCAGGGTTGTTGAACTTCCTAATTACCTCAAAACTTTCAAATGAATTATTTCAGCCTGCCTCCTCCCTGCGCTGTTTCACTGATGTAAGGAGGGGCGATGCAGTAACTCTACACCTGTCCCAGCACACGCCTATCAACCTGCTCAACTTCCCCAGCGAGTGACTTGAGCATGAGAACATCCGAGATTGCTCGGTCTGTAACCACTGGTCCCGATACTTCTGGGTGTTGGGGCTGGCTTTGCGCTGGGGTGGCTTTAACACTTGGTGCTCCATGATGGCACTTGATGACAGCAGCTTGTACTCCAGGACTAAGAGTAAACTTAATCCCCATCAGACTTGGTACAAATCAACAAGACGGAGAAGCCTGCCACCAGACATCCTGCTAGAAAATGATTTTAAAGGAAAATTTAAAAAAAATATTAGGAATATAGACCCTATACACCCAAGGCGCACTAAGAAAAGACCTTCTATATTTTCAGGTAGGAAATGCTATTTCAGTAGTATGTTAGTGCAGTATCTTTTAACCTTTTTGGTAATTGAAGGATTCAGCAGTTGATTACAGTCAGAACTTACTCTGTTTTAAAGCCTAAGACAGTTTTCATGGATAGATTTAATCAAGTACCATTTGTGTTAAATTATGTCATCCATTAGAGTTAAAATGATGGAACCAAAAATAGAGTCTTCATGTTTTTGATTTCATGTTGCTTTCTTGAGGGGATCTTTTTAATACTTAACATTTAAAGAAAGCCAGTTGTTTCTCCAGAGCTTTAAACTGCATTTTGCTTAACCCCACTTACAAGTAATACAGTCAACAGATGCAGTGTAAGAGTCTCTCTTGCTGCTCTAATGCTGTATTTCATTGCTTTTCTGGAGAAGAGTGGTTTGGGGAGTTCTTCAGTCTAGCAGATTTTTCTTTTGTGTGTAGCCAGAAATATAGCATCACTAAATAATCAAATGCATGCTTTAAATTCCTGGTTTGAACTGGAGCCTGTAATGTCAGGAGTTAATAATTTAGTTTAACTCTCTAGTTGTTAAGAAGTAGGAACAAGGTGTGTGTGGATTTCAGTCAAGCTGATGGCAAGTCTGGAATATTTTGTTGTGTTGTGCTTTTAAATTATTTTAAATGTGCCTAAAAATAGGCAACAGATTATTACGAGGACAAAGGATTTGTTGGAAAACAATCAGGTCATCTTTACAAGAAGGACTTAAAAGGTTCTATGGGGGAAAAATCAATACGAGCTCATCCCTGCTGAAACTGAAAATGTGTCTGTAAGGCGATCAGAGGAAATGAAATCCTTTATAGAAAAAAAACTTCTTTAAATTAAAGTATCTCCCTTTCCAGATTACAATTAGGATTTTCATATTTCTGGGGGAATTAATACAATCATACAGATCTTAGAAGGGTTGTGAAGTATATAAAATTATTTAAATATTAATTGTATATTCCTTAGTGACAGCTAAGCTTACACGGGTGCCTTTTCAAGAGCTGAAACACTGGTGAAGGAATGGGAGTACAATGTTAAAAGCTAACGCAGGACTGCATTGTTTGTGTGGGATTTAGATCCTCTATTGTACCTTTGTTAAGGTAGTTGAAATATTTCAGCACCTCAGGAAATAAAGCTTTTTTCCTCCTTCCTATTCTACTTCTCTAGTTTAAAAAAAATGCAAAAAAGCCTTAGCAGATCTCAGGTCAGATGACTTAGACATGCCCAACGTTCCTGGGCTTCCCAGTGCCTGAACTGGCTCTTCCTAAGGGGATGTGGTCTGTTGGTGACTTTCAAATCACATTATTTTGGACAGGATAGACCCTCTGTATTTTACCTGACTTTGTGTCTTACCTGTATCTCAGTTGCCACTTTTTGTGTTTTACTTACCTTTTCTGCTCCTTAATTACTCTGTGTTTGTGGGGTTTTTTCTCCTGTAACTTTTCAGTTTTTTTCCTGTACATCGACACTTTTGTTAGGAAAAAACTTATTAAATACTAGCCTTGTGTTTGGTCTTCAAAACCCATACTCTGTTGTGCTTACCCAGATTTCACCTTTATTCTGTGATTTTTTTTTAATTTTTTTTTTTAAATGCAGTTCTTTCTGTCTGTTCATTTTTCCACCCTCCCAAATTACCACATCAGCAATAGTACTCCATTCTTTGAGCTGTGTCAGACATGAGCACTTTAACGCAGTTTGTGTGTCTGGAACACTGCCACTATGCTTATGAAATCCACTGCAGATGTGTTACTGTACACTCAAGGGCACTTAACTCAAAGGTAATGCAAATTGATTCCTATAAGCAATTGATGGGGCATGATGGAAAGATGGGTGTAGCCTTTCATTTGGTAGGTCAGCAGTATACATGGGAGAAGCTTTACTTGATTTGCTTTTGAAAACAGGTTAACAAAATACACTTGAAATCTTCTAGACCATTGTCTTTCACGTGTAAATATAGGTTAGAATGGAAACAGAGCTGTATCATAGAATCAGGGAATGGTCTGGGTTGGAAGGGGCTTCCAAAATCCAGGTAGTACAGCCACCTTGCTGTGGGCAAGGACACGTTCCACTAGTATCAGGTTGCTTAAGGCCCTGTCCAACCTGACCTTGAGCACTTGCAGTGGATGGATAGATAGATATTAAATATAAATAAATAGATAGACAGACTTGCTCTGCAGTCTTTTGGATGACTGCTGAAGTCATTTGAAGAATGTGGTAATTCCTACTTCCTTATTTCAGCCTGGTCACCTATAATATAAGTATTTTAAATCTATGTCATTTTGACTCTTACACATTCTTCTAATCCCTGTATCTCTGCTAAGTCTTTTATAATACCATTAGACTGTCTTGCTTTTAGGACATTGTTGCAATTTAGTCTGAAGTCATGGACTTGTTTTCTTTTCTTTTATTCTATCTTAGAGTGATACTTTGCTAATACGATAGTGAATAATGACACACCAAGCCACTGAGCTGCAAGGAAATACGTCAGTCCATCCATTGGGACTCTTGTTGCAGTCTTGGTGCAAACTCAGGGAGGGGTCTTGCGTGCAATAGGCTTCTTTTACAATTTTTTCTTAACTGTGATAGCTAGAAGCTCACTCTTTAAAAACGAAAGCTGAATCCTGAGAAAAGTGAGTTGTCTGTCTGTCCTGCTGTCATGAAGTTAGTCATTCATGTATGCCTATGCAGGACTATCCCACCAGTGGTATCATTGGGTTACTGTCATCTCCATATGGCACGGGGAAGACAGAAACTGTGTGCTGACAAACCACAGCATTGCCCAATGGATACACTTTTTCTTCTTTTACAAAGCACTTCATTTCTTCTTGTTCTTTAAATCTGAAATGTTTAGAGCTGCTATATACTTCAGGACATGGTTAATATCAACTGCTGTTATATAAATTTTAGCTTTTAACTGTTTCATGGTTATGCTTTAAAAAAAAAAGAAAATTACACAGGCACAAGGGAGCATTATCAACATTATAGGGCCATTTATTGTCAATAGAGAGGTTCATCACCTTAATTAGTGGAGTTTGTACAGATCTGCTGATATGCTCTCAGTTCAGCACTTTCTCATAGCTGTGACTGAACCTCACTCTGGCAGGACCATGCAAAAATGAATGGTCCTTAACCTGGAGATAAACCCTTCACTTATAAAGACTGAGTGGGCAATGAAGGGACCTTAGGAGACCATGTCTTCTTGACAGAGCAACCTAGGAAAAGTAAATTGAACTAACTGAAGCAGCATAAAATTAAAATGGATTAGCTAAACATCATTAAACATGTATGCTGACTTATGATCAAAAGCACAACAGCCTGAAGAAAATAAGTCTGTATTTTTTAATTTTAATCTAGGGAAGTGAAGGGTGAGTTTTTGCTCCTATTTCTTTTTGAAAGAAAGTTGCTGATATTGTTTGAGTTTTCTCTTTATGCATGGAAAAGACGTGAGATTTTGGCTGGGAATGTTAATTTACTGTAGAAAATAGAATAGGACAGAAATTGCAAAGGTCAAAGTGCTAAAAAAATGTAATGGAAGCCATTTGTATTGTGAGCTAGGGATGTTTGTTTAACTAAGTACCATTGAAAATCCACTTCTAGTACTGGTATTAGTCTCTTGTAAGCTTTTTTCCCTTCTCCTTCATCACTTGCATATGTTGGTAGTCTGTATTATTGTTGAATGATGCTTGTTCACTGATGTGTCAGTTTTGAAGAACAGAAGGTGGGAAAAACACTTGGGGTTTTCTGCCTCTCCTGAGACCAGGCACACCTCCATTTTATGGCCGTATGCCTGTGCCTCAGGTGTTCCCAGCCAAAATAAGCTCTGTGGATTCTGTGGGACAGCACATGATCTCTACTTTGGTAGAAGCAGTGTGGTGTTCCTGTGAGTTAATGTAACGAGGGCCACTGGTTAACAGTACTTTACAGAGTACTCAAAGCAAGAGTGTAGGTTGCTAGTCTGTGATTTTTATAACAGAATAGCTAGTATTTTGTAACAAATTCACTGCTTTTTTTTTTTTCCTCCCAGTGAAAATATTGTCGCAGTTAGAAGTCTTGAGGTACTCGCTCAAAGCATTTCTGGAGTGCAGACCAGCATACAGTCTAGCAAAGTCACTTTCTAAAATAAGTAAGTTGATTTGACGCCATATTTGCCTGTAAAATATAATAATGAAAAATAATGAAAGAAAGAAAGGGTTTTATATATAAGAAAAATTCTTAAAAGTTGTTTAACAGTGACATGAATAAATTATTTAATTTCTCATGAGTCGTGCAGCTAAGACAGCCGGTATGTATGACTTACGTTTCACTTTTGACTGGCTGTTTTAATTGGGAAAGACTTGCCAAAATCTAATTACTTTTAATAAGGATGCTTAAAGTAATGGGTACAGTATGTGTCTTGATTCAAATGAGTAATAATGATCTGTGTTCAGTATTTTAATTTGGTGAAGATTTGAATATCCTACCTTGTCTCTGAATAAATTGTACTGCATGGCAATAATGTATGCTTGTGATCTGCATATGATAATTGCTGTTCACTTACGGTGCCCCTGTTGACATTTGGGAGGTTAGCCCATGTTGGTGCTGCATTTTACAAGTACCATCCGGTAAAAGGGAAGGCAAGTCTGACTTGTCCCAAAGTTTTTGTCTTCCCTTCCTGACTTGGAAAAATTGGCTTGGTTTCCCTTTAATACTCTTACCAAGACCTTCTGCTTTCTGAAAATGCAGGAGGAGGGAGGGGTAGCATTTTTTGTTATTTGCTGTTCATATTGTAAGCTGGCATTGGTTCTGCATTACTGTTTTTTATTGAGCCTTATGTTAAGATATGCCTTTGGTGCATTGCTGATTGTGTGTTCACCCATTGATTTGAGTGAGTGGCCACTGCTTTATTAACAGAAATTATGTTATTGATAACATCTTGCTTTGATCTGACCTGCATTTTTGTGGTCTCATATATACTCTTCAGCATTTTAGTTCTTGCATATTTCTACTAAAGTGACATTTTCTTCAGGAAGGATGGGTTGATGATTCAGAGAAAAGCTCTGGGTTCTGCATGAAGTCTGATGTAATAGATGCATGTTGATGTAATAGATGTCAGACTCATTTTCTTCTTGGGTTCACTGGCATTTTATGGAGTGGGAAGAATGATTTCCAAATGTTCTTGTAAGCAAGCGATGAAAATGCTGTCTCATCTTTAAGTTGTATTTGGGACCTAAATCCGGTTCTCTATGTCCACTTGAACATGGAAATGAGAGAGAAGGTAGGGAGGAAGGTGAAGTTAAGAAAGGCTTCTTCTGCTATTATGGCTTGGAATTTTGTGTTTTGATTTATTGTTTGTTTGTTTTAAAAACTGTTTAGTTGTCTTCTAGATTTAAATTGCCACCATCAGTTGTTATAGATGTTAAAACTCCTCTTGAAAGCAAAGATTCCAGTGTTCAAGTGAATGAACTCCATTGTATTACACAGTAATACACCTCAAATCTTAAATATCTAAGCATTTGTAGACTTCATTGTGCTGAAAGACCTTGGCAAGCAATTACAGCCCTTGCATCGTGATTTCAGCACAGATTTCTGTGTGTGCTGCCTTAGAAATAGCATGTGAAAAAAGAATCTGGTTTAGTAACACAGTTTACCAGTTTCACCCTTTGGCTCTCTGCTATGTCCTTTCTAGGGGAAAATGATTAAAGTGTAGAGGGAAATACTTGTGCCAAATGCCAACCTTCTGGGAAATACAACGGTTTTGGGGATTTTGTATGTTTACATGGTTTTCAAGAAGAACCATTGAACTAATATTCAACACTGGTCGCATCTCAAAAGAAGTATATCAACATAAAACATACAGTATTTTAAAACAGAAGTCAGAGTCCTACGAAATGTTAGCAAAATAGGAAACAGACAAAAATATTTAAAAATATTTAAGAACAAGTCAGTCGCTCTTTATATCCAATGGTAGTAGCCTTAACTGCATTTCAAATGCAGTAAATCCATGAGGGTTTGTTGACATTATTTCTAAGTAAAGCTTTCTCTGGCCATCAAGAGGCAATAGAACTTTTTATTCTTTTTGTCCGATTTAACATGCACTGTGAACGGTGCAATCACCATAAAAATATGCCCATCTTTGGCCCATAGAGATACATTTTTGTGCTAATGGATTGGACAGATTGGCAATAATTTTTTTCATAGACTTGTGAAATACATATTTTAATACATGGAAGATGGACTGTTTTTAAAGTCTTACAGTAGTGCATCTGCAGTAATGAAAAGCTTATCAACCAAGTAAAGTGTTTTAAAAGAATTAGACTTAAAGGTTGTCATAATGGCTTTGATTTCACCTTCTGGTTGATATTTTGTTCCTCTCCTGAGAAGCAATCTTCACATAAGCAAGTGCAAATAATGACATTGAAGTTCTCTTGGCAATCTGATGGGTCTGTGGACTGCATACAAATCACTCAAAATATATTTCTTCTCTAGTGCTTGTTTAATTTTAGATACTTTTGTGCACTTGTTGGGTGCATTTGGCAGGTAACTAACTTTCAGCTATTTATACTTTACACATTTACACATTTAATTGGAGCATACTGTATCCAAATTAAGTCACCTGATAATCTTAGAATCTCTGAAATAAAAAATTGCATTGTTTTCTTAATTTTCTTTTTTTTTGCTGTCTTACTGTACCTGAAGTTGAACTACAACAACAAGAAGTTTAGGATTTTCTGAAAATACTTGCGTAATTTCGAGAAGTATTTTTAAAAATCAGTATTTTATTAATCTGTGTAGGTTCTAGACTGTTGTGCCTGAAGATTGGTGTAGAAAGTAGAATTCATCATAGTTACAAAAGACTACCTAATGAAAAATCTTAGAACACAACTAAAGTGAGTTGGAAGTTACTGCTTCTCATGATAAAAGATACCCTTATGGATGAAATCCTTATGGTCCTTCTGGTAAACCAGCTATAAGCAGATTGCTGGTGAGTTCATATACTTAAGTTTTTGTAAAGAATATATCTCTCGTATTAATTTTCTTTATTGTTATTAATTAAGAGCGGTTATTTTGGATTGTGGTTTTTTATGAATTTTGGGCATTGGATCTCAAATTAGGAACCTCACATGAGTAGCTCAGGATATTTTTTATTATATTTGGGGTTAAATGGGAAATTGAATTTGCAGAGTTTTTCACATTATGATATCAATTTAAATTCCTTTGCACTGGATATACTAATGTGCAGCTGCTATGAAAAGCTAAAATGCAGTATTATATTTAGATGCAATTTCAAAGACCCAACAAATGTCTGTTCATGCTTTTTAATCATATTTTAAGTTGTACTTAAAATTTATTGAAATAAGAAATCTTTTCCATCTATTACTGGAAAATATTTCTGTTTCAAGGAAAAAAATGTCTCTAGTTATGCAATGTATATTGTGTGTGACACAATCCCATGGCTCCTCTTACAAGGACCTGTTGTGTAGTGGGCTTTTTATTTATTTAGTTGGTTTAGAACTGCCTGAGGGTATTGATGTGACTTTCTGTGGTGTTTTGCTCTGTGTCTTTGGAGTTACTGTTTCATATTGGCTGTAATGGCAACATGCTTTAGTTGCAGAACATATTAGAGATTGAGTGTCTATATGGTATCTGTATGCTCAATTTGTTGTGAATTATCTGCTATCAGAGTAAACCTTTTCTGGGGTAATTTATGCTGCAAACAATATAATGCTGCCACAATAATTATTAAGCATCATCTTAAGTCTGTGTTTTGGTAAGGAGAGGGACAGTTCACAAGTGCCTTCTTTCTAACTGTAATTTCATTTGTCCTGTATTTCCTGCTTTGTTTAGGATCTTTGAAATAGTTAGTCTCTTGCTGGCCCATCCTCTCCTGTTCTTCTTATGCAAGTCAGAGAAATCTGTCAGAGAAATCTCTCTCTAGCAAAGTTGCTCCATTTCTTCTGCATTTTGCCTGGATAACTCTCCTAGCAATTCTCAGACCCAGTTCAGAACTGGGCAAGAGCTGAGGAATTGAGAGAGAACTGGATGTTGCCACCAGCATTTAGATAATGTTTTGCTGTACACTTGTAGGCTGCTTCATGGCACCTGGCGTCGTGGCAAGAGAACAGCCCCAGGTGTTAATGAAGGCATGGCATTCATGGTCCTACATAGTTGAATCACCAGTCTGTCCAGCAGGACATAACTTTAATTACCACAGAGGTCATTAAAACTCAGCACCAGTTTGTTGAGTGAGTCACATTAAAGTACTTCTGATAAGACTTGTTTAGATTTATCACGGACAGTTACTGACTCGTCTGTAGAGAATCATTCAAGTATTAAATTTCCACTAGTTGCTGAGGCTCTATTCCAAAGTAAAAAGTCTAATCTGCAGCAGAGGTCTTGCTATTACAGAAAGATGCCAGGGTGAAAGAAGGATGACAAGAAAAGCAGAATACCAGAGACTAAATTAAGCTCACAAGATGGAATTTCAGAGTCTGAAATGTAATTTTCTGCCCAGTGAATTGAGGATAAACAAAACATATGTGTACAAGTCCAATTTTAAATCTGTTCTGGAACTAGAAAATCAGCAGTTCTCTCTTTAGAAGCTAGTAATAATGTAATTTAAGTTTAGATTTGTCATACTAAATGTTGTTGAACTCTTAAATAAGAGTAGTGCCACAGTTCATCCTTTTTCTGGTTTCAGGGTTAAGAATGCTTTTGCATAATCTATTGTAATATTTTTATTCTTCCCACTTGAAAGCCCATCCTAAAAGAGGTCTCAGTGACTGTGTAAACTTCACTGATGGAGATGGAAAAGGCCCAGGCAGTCAATGCTGCCTTTGCCTCAGTCTTTACCTTCAGGACATCTTCAGGAATGCCAGGGCTCAGAGACCAGTGGGAAGGCCTGAACTAAGGCCTTACCCTTGGTACAGGGACAACAGGTTAGGGAACATTTGAAACAAGCTGGGCATCCATGGCACCTGACAGGATGCAACCACAAGTGCTGAGGAAGCCAGCTGGCATCATGGTCCGGGCCAGTCCTGATAGTCTTTGGAATCTCATGGCTACTGGGGGATGTTCCTGAAGACTGGAAGAAGCCAAAAGTGACTTCTTTCTCCAGGTAGGGCAAGAAGGAGGATCTGAGAGCTGCTGGCTGGTAATCCTCACCATAATCCCTGGCAAATAATCCTATAATCCATTTCCAAACATAAGAAAAGTAGATGACTGGGAGCAGTCAGCATGTTTGTATGAAGGGGAAATCAGGCTTTACAAACGCGATAGCCTTCTAAAACAATAGATAGCCAGCTTGGTGGATGATGGAAGATCAAAGGATACTGTTTGTTTCAACTTCAGAAAGGCTTTCTACAGTATCTCCTTGAACATCATCATAGACAAAATGATGAAATACAAACTCGATGAATGAGCAGTGAGATGAGTTGAAGGCTGAGCTGTCAGGCTGTGACTGGGTTGTGATTGGCAGCATGAAGGCTCACAGGAGGTCAGTCACTAACAGCGTAGCCCAGGGGTTGTTACTGGAGCCAGTACTGTTTAACAGGGATCTCATGAAGCTCAGTGAAAGGAAAAGTCAAGTTCATACAATTTTAGCACAGTTTTCTTCAGTATTTTCCCTATTACTTCTACAAGTACTTTGGTTCACTCTGTATTACTGAAAATCTTACCAATTCTCTTACTCTGCTTTCCAAGATTATTATAATTGTTTAGGCATTTCCTGATTATTCTGTTCAGTGACAACCTTTCTCACTAAATATTTCCAGAAAATAGAATCTACTTTTTTTTTCTTTTCGTGGAAGATAAATGGTAGAACTGTCAAGCAATCCTATTGGCCTACTTCATTGTGTGTTGCTAAGCAATGCCCATTGTTGCAGGAGTTGCAGATACTTTTCTTAGCTCGCTTGCTTTCCTCCACTCCTGATACTTGCATAAGGAATAGCAGAAGGAACTTCCATGAGCAGTAGCATTGGTCCTTTCTCACAATAGAGGTCTAGAAGGAGCAGATGCAGTAACTTTAACAGATTTATCATCCTGTAAAGACTGATCATCACTGTACATTCTGGCTTTTTAAATCTTCAAGCTCATTTTCTGACCATGCTTCTTGCAATTAGAGCTAAAATGTATCTGTTCCTGCAACAGCCAAAGTTTAATAAGGGCTCAGACAGAAAAGTAGCTTGGAAGAAGGTTCTCACTATAAAATACAGTGCCTCTTACAGGTGTCTGTAAATGCATATGAGCAGTTGAGAAAGCTATTTAACCATGTAATCCATATGAAAAGCATGTCTCTGATTTTTTTAACAGGTTGAGGGGAGTTTTTTAAATTTAGAAGCATTATTTTCCTTTGCTTCTTTCCTCCACCTAAACACCCATCAGCCTCCATTGCGTTGACCACAGTGATCATATGCCTCTGTGGGGATACTCATAACCTCATTCACAACTGAAGGTAATGAAAATAACACTGTAGCCCCAAGACACACCTGCTACTCACATCAAACTTCTGCTCCTAACTAGTGCCAGCACAAGGAGACCTGATGGAAATTATGGGGGAAAGGGAGAGGGTGGAAGAATTTCACAGCTTTTTCAACAGCACAATCTCAGGTTAGCTCAATCAAACAAGAAAACACCCTCTGGGTGAAATCTGTCGTATTATCAGATGGGGGAGAAGTATCCTTCTGTTCTTGGAGAAGTTTCCATTTTATAAGGGGTTCTGCCTGTGCTGATGCTACGTTTTTAGTTCACTGAATTAGTCAGTAACTAGCGATGACCTCCCTTGATCTGTGGAAGAGTTCAGGCAAGGTTTGTGCATTGGAGCCCAGTGTGAGTTGGGAGGATTCGGTGTCACTGAGCACCGGTATCCGACTGAGCATTGAGCTCAAGTTCCACACCCAGCACTGCCGGCAGCTACACTGAAAGATTTCAAAGCAGGTGAATTGCAGTTATTTTTTTATGATCACCATTCCCTTTTGAGTTAGGTTGCTATAAAAGTTAACTGGGTTTTTTTCCAGATCTGAGCATCATATTCAAATAAAAGTATTCTGTCTCAGTGGATTGTTTTCAATTTTATATCCTATATTTTAGATCACACTTCACAGCTGAGAAGCCAAACCAGAGATGAAAAAGAAAGAACTATTTTCCTCTTCTGATCTGGCAAAAAAAAAAAAAAAAAAAAAGGGAGACAATGAGATCGGCTAATTTTAATAAGTTTTAAAAAATTGAGTTCAGATTTTCAAAGCCTTTAATGATGCAGTGGACAAACAAGTACATGGGACTTTGATACTTAACCAGATTAGACACTTAATAATATACAAAGCAACTGTTAGATATTTCAGAAGCTAAATGCCTTTGAAAATCTAAGCTCTGGTGACTCAAAGTCATTAATCATTTTAAGTGCAGTTAAAGCAACTATAATTACTATTGCCTTTTCTAGGAAACTGTTCAGTTTAAGATGTGACATCTTTTTGTGCTTTCTTCCTTGTGTACTAAGCCGAAAGTACTTTCTTTTTTCTTTTAGTTAATAAAAACCAGATTGTATATTTTGCTTTGCACATTCTTTCTCTAAATTGCAGTTTCTATTCAAATGTAAGCAGGCAAGAAACCTTGAGTAACATAACCCTCTTAAACAGGAACAAGGTCATTTACCTTTTTCCAACATAAGCAGGCAGCTGTATTCGACCTCATATCTCCAGGACAACCAAGACATTTTCTAGTTTAGTGGGAAGGGATGGACTCTGAAGGATATAAAAGACCCAATTACAAAGACTGCACGCATATTTAACTTGGCCGCTGTGAGGACACTCGTGTTTCTGTAGAACAGCAGCTAGTTGGAGGATGCTGGAGCTCTTCTATTGCCTGTGCCCAGATCGAAGCGTTGCTGTTGCAAAACCTTCACCACAGCAAGGGAGAGCCCTTGAACAAGTGCTCATCACTTAAAAAGTACTATGTTCAGGGGGAAAAAAAGGCAGCAAAGAAAGACTCTCTCTCTGAAATTGAGATCTCTCCTGGCACAGATTACTCCAAAAGATGAAACAATACATACTTACAGATAATGTTCTAATTAAAAAAAAAAAGGTCTTGCTTCCCAGTACTTAAAAAAATTATAGAAAAATTTTGCAAGTCAGAACAAGTGTTCTTATGTAAGATCAGTGAGATTTTTTTTTTAACCAAATTGTTGTCTCCTATCTAGCCAGCATCTAACCACACTGTTGTGCAAGTTAAGGGTGTTACATGGTAAATTCCAGATGCTGTGTCTCACCAGTGCTTGCCGAGGAGGGTTATGTGGAAAGTGAATTCAAAACTACATAAAACAGGACATATTCCCTTCGACAACTGATTAGGATTGAAATGGTTTACTGACATCAATTCTTGAAAGAATGGAGAAAATAATTTTGAATAATAACAGGAGAGCACTAAGGCAGAAGCTGTAACTGAAGGGTATGCATGTAATGAGAAATATGAGGGAAAAGCAACAATGATACGCAGAAATTTCACTGTAAAATCATATGGCCTGATTTTTCTTGACAGTACCTCACAGCAGTCATTTATGTAAAGTTGCTGTAAAGTAGCCAGGGGCTTGAGTCATGAAGATTTTTGCTGACAGCTATTTATGTTTACTTTGGATATTCAGAAATATTTTCAAAGGGCTGAAGGGCATGGTGACAGCCTAGCTATTAAAGGTATCAAGTGAGCTAAGAAGTGTATGTGCATGTCCTGTTTATAACCTACAGTCAGGGAAAGAAAAAAATTTTTTTTGGTCTACCACCTGGCATGACTTCTTGGGCAATCCTGATTTTTGAAGTATTTGTTCTTCCCACCTTGAAACAAAAAAGTTTAAAAACTGTAGATGTTATTTAGCTTAGTCATTAGGTCCCTGGCCTAACTGCAGGTAGCACTGATAGGAGCTCCCTGAACTTGAGCTTTCTATTAGCAGCTCTGAGTAAAATGAGAAAAAAGCTCTTATACTGTAATGAGCCAGGCTCCAGCTATTCCAAGCACTTCACTTGCTTGGGGCCTGAGTCCTACTCTGAAGGATGTACAGTCTCGTTTGTGGCAGTACATGTCAGGGAAGTACATGTCAAGGAAGGAAAATGGATGGCAGTGATACAAACAAATTGATACTTCATCATTTGAAAAACGGGTGGATAAGCTATGGCCAGCTAAATCTGATGGTGCTCAGTTTCCCTGTTTCAGCCACGTAGTTCTTATGCAGCTGTTGCAAAAGGTAGAGTTTTTTGGACTCATTCAGAGTGGGCACTGTATGCATAAGACCCATCTGAGGAGACTGGTGGTGTTTACATTACAGGGGTGTGTGTGCCAGCTCAGACCCGATGCCTGGCTGGTCTGACCCTCTCTCTGATAGCGGGCAGAGCCTGATACCTGATAGGAAGGTGTAAGAGGCAGCATATGTAGTACAATCTGATCCCATGTCCATCTCATCTTGATCTATAGTAGATGGAAGCTGGTTGAAATCCTTCCAACATCTTTGTTCTCACTTTATGAGAGAAGTAAAAAATTGACTTATCTTCTAAGGTTGATGTTTCCAGTGGAGCAAAGGGACATAAGCAGAAGGATACCTTTCTACCAAATAATGTAAACATTGAGGTGTGAGTATCCAAATAGGTCAGTCAGAAAGGAAGAAGTGTTAATAATTAAAGACAGAATGAGAGAATGGAAAGGAAAGTTTAAAAAAAGAACAAGTAAGCAAGTAGCCTGTCACTGGACCATCTTATTTAAAGTCAGGGAAAACTTTAAGAACTGCTCTGGCAGAATTTAGAGAAAGAAAATATATCTGTAAATGTATTTGAGACTCAAGAAAACATTTGTGTTAAAAGTCACATTCAGGAAGTGCATACATTGAGATAAGATCTGTCTGAGGGATGGATTAGTGTTAGAGAACAAATTAGAGCTACTGCACTGAATATTCCAACTCCTAATTAGATAATCAATGAAAACATCATACATGTGCAACAAGTTACAGGGAGGTGTCTTGTGGAAAATGAATGTTTTGAACATGTTATTCTACAAGGGAGACAAAACTAAGGGGTGTGATATGCTTTGTGTTTGGGTCAGGGGTGCCTTGGTTTTGGTATCAGCTCACCACTCTGAGTGGGTACACCCCCCTCCTTGTCTGTCTTGCTGTGCTTTCCGTCACATCTCGGGCACCTCTCTGAAAAGGTCGGAGCTTTTCCTTTCCCAAGGCAGGTTCTCTTACGATCTCAGCTACAGTAACATGCAGTAATTGTGAGCCATCCCTAGAGACCCTGCAGGAACAAACACGTTGCTTTGAACAATGCCATGTAATGGAAGGTGTCCCTGCCCATGGCAGGGGTTTGGAATAGTCAATCTTCAAAGGTCCCATCCAACCCCAACCATTCTGTGACTCTGAATATCTAGCAACGGGCATGCTCCAGCCCTTTCCCTTCCTGGCTTCCACCTCTCTGCCCTCCTACAGTTTCCTGGAGGGTAGAAGACATACAACTGCATGACAGAAGGGAAGTGGGAGAGGGAATTTACTACTTATTACAGCCCTAAATTTTGCAGTATTTGGGAGTTCAGTCTATACACTGTGTAATGAGGAAATATGTGTAATAACTTGAGAAAAAGAGGGGCAGCCATAAAGTCTGGATTCCCTCTGTCCTAGACCTGGTACCAATCTCTTATGAGTAAATTAGCAAATACAAATTATACTTTGGGTGTGTGGGTGGGGTTCAGTTACTCCATCTCATCTCTGAAACAAGCACCCAGAATCAGTCACCTTCAGTGGCAGTTTGGAAATTTCCTGCTATGAGGAAGTTCTGACACATCATGCTAAGATGTTTGGAGAGTATGATATATAACCTTGTCTCTAAAATACAGATAAGGGTTTGTTACAAAACTGAGAAGGGAAGAAGTTTATAGGAGTCCAGTAATGGAAAACAGCTTGCTTAGGGATGGCTCCTGCGACCTTCAGATGAAAAGCAGGAAGAAAATTCTGCTCAAAAGTTATTCCTCATGCCTGCTGATGCCTGTGGGCTGTGCTTGTGGGACACAGGCTGCATTTTGGCATGCACAGTAACATTTCTTGCATCAGTGTTGCCTGAGTCTGTGCCTCAGTGGTAGTGGTGCAGATTTCCTAATGGCTTATAGGATGGTGTGTTTTTAGCACGTGAATGCTAAGTCTGGGCAAACAAAATTTGTTCCTGGCTGGCTGATGCTTCCAGACACTGTTCAGCTAGGGAGAAACTCAGAGGTGAATGACAGAGTCCTAAGGGGACATGTCAGTTTGACAGCTCCAAAGTAAAATCAAGGGAAGGACAATAGTACTTTGAATCTTGAAGGCATAATTCCAACAGTAACCAATTAATCCTCTGAAAAATGCCTAGTTATCATTTGTTATAGATAAGGTACAAACTCCTTACAACATATTTAATTACTCTAATGAGTTCACTAAACAAGCTGAGCATGAGAGCTGGGTAATGTGGGAATCTGTAATGTATCTATGAAAATATGTTATTTTATTCTATTCAGTGCCATTTAATAGGTTTCTATTTAAATATTTTATATAGCTGTACCCAAATTGCCTGATGTCCTTGCTTCAGAAATACAAACATGTGCTTCATTTCAAAGCTGCTATCTTCCATTTTGACATAGTTTATGATGCAAACATGCATTCCCTATGCATTATTTACCGCTCATTTCTGCCTGTTTTTCTTCCCGTCACTAGGTGGCAATAGCTGAACAGTCACTTACAAACAGGAGGCAAAACAAAATGGTGCAGCGAAACTAATGAGACATAAACTAAGAAGGATTTCTATTGCTTTATTTAGAGATTAAAATATTAAATGAGATTTCCTTAATGAAATCTTACTTTGTGCAGTTCTTTCTGTCACTCTGTACTTTTAATTTGGATCATAGCAAGATGTTTGTTTTACCTTTTTAAAGGATGGGACATCATAGTACATAAAATGTGGTTGATTTAGATACTACAGTTCTGATCTTTGTTTTGGCAGAGGACATTAGTAAAGCTGTGGATCTAATGTACGTGTTATGTCATATCTGCCAGTCTCTGTGAATAGCTCCCATACCTTAGGGTATCTATAATCATGCTAGACACCTATATTTAGGCACTGGAATACCATTGAACGATGACCAGTATCCATCTGAAAGCTAGCGCAGTCTTTAAAGAGCAGGGCAGAAAGAGGTCCCCTGAGAAGGAAATGTGAAATCATGAATGCAGTGCAGCCTATCCCAGGACATGACAATATCATTTTTGTTTTCCTCTGTTAGGTGTGTTCTGCACTGAAGTCAAATAAATCTGGGAATCACTCTTTGTAGGGTTGCTTTATTTTGCCCAAGAGGACTAGACTGTATCAAAACCACAAAGACCCAAATAAGCAGCCCTTACTTATTCCTGAGGTGAAAACCTCCAGACAGCCAAACTTTTATACAAACTGTACCAGTGTGAATCCAATCTGATTCCATGGAAATCAGAGACATGGGTATAAGTCAACATATAGTATTTTTGGGCTAAAAGGACATAGTATTGACCCAAAATAAGGAGGAAAAGCTATATGAAGCCATGGAGAAGAATATTATTATTATTATTATTATTTAAAACCTTCAGTAGTTCAGCAGAGCTACTTTTGGCTTTGAGATCTGTGTCCACATCACTTCTTGGAAGACAAAATTTGAATATATATTTGCTTTATTACTGTTGTCATCCCTTAGAGGCTTTCGGCTACTCTTCGCATTTAGCCTCAGATTCCGAAGAGTTAAGATTGCAAAATCCACATAGGCCCTTTCATACCAAGCTAAAATGAGCCCTAGAAGATTGTGCAAGACTGTGCTATATTCAAATCTCCATGTGCTTTTTTAAGGATTCCTGCAAGCATTGCTGAAAACACAGAGAACTAAACTGCCTGAATGACTGTAATAAACAGTAGTCACTAAAACTGTAAACAAAATTGGTACCTATGCTACTAAATATTAAGAATCTAAAAATCCAGTTTACAAAAGTAGTTACCCTAAGTATCATGTGTATACAGTGAGGAGAAACAGGCTGCTTTGAACAAATAATTGCACTCTTTACGGAAACTCTTTGGAACTATTGTGTCATGCTGAAGGCACTCACCTCCCAGTGTAGGCATCTAAGCTGGATGCCTCAAGATAGATATTGTGAATACCTCCAGCAGTATGTGGTTTTGTTATTCTTGTTCCTTTACTGAGTGAAAACTTTGGAAGTCTATTTTTCATACATTTTGCAGTGCCAATGGCTGTTCATGCAGCATTCTGCTCACAAGAACACTTCTGACCATGCTGATGAACAGCATCTCCCAGCTTCTTTTTCCCAAAGTTGGGACATGGAAACTCCACAGCTCCAGACTTTGTTCAGACAGAGAAGGGTGTTAGCCAGGTAACCAAGGTTCCTGGATATGTGTTAGCTCTGATCTCAGAAAAAAGTGAGAGAACAGAAGGTTCTCTGTGTGTCACAAATGTGGAGTGTGAGTTACACACAAATGTTCATACTTTAAGCAATGCTGATGGTAATCAGCAAGTACTTCATCATGGCAGACACATGAAAAGCCTTACATTTTGAATCTATGTTTTCTTATGGTGGAAAAAAACCCTCAACATTGTTATTGTCAATTCCCATGTAGTAATATCATAAAAAAGAAGCCTACTCTACTTGTAAATATCTAAGTCTGTAATACCCCTCATCGGATAATTTACTTTCACTGACAGATTTCATATGCTCATGCCTGTCTATCTTTCACAGCCTGGAATATGCAATTAAATTGTGAATATTGCAAAGTCAACAAGAATGAAAGCAGAAGTTATATAACTTCAAAACTTCTTAGTCTTGAGAGCCTCCCAAAAATAAGTTCAGCACACTAAATTAGAGTGCTGATGTTCCTGCCATTTCAGTGTGTTATTCCTGTTTTAGGACTGTTTCCAAAATGTGAGTAAAATCATTATGTATGGAAGATGTCTTACTTACAAATTCAGACTGGCAAATATTTAAATTTAATTTAGCATTTAAATTTTTTTAAAGTATTTTATGACTAATGCTAGAAATTAGTACTATTTGAATTGATTTTACTTTTAATTTTAAAGAAGCTGTTAGAAAAAAAGTTAAATTCTGAGGCATTTATGTTGTGGGTGATACTTTTGAAAGCAGAACCAATAACGGAGGGGTATCAAACCTGAAGCACATCTTAACAACTACCATTCTGTATGAACTCATTCATACGATGCCAAAAATATAGACTCTAAGAGTGGTGGCATTTTTCCTTAATATGCTTTGTCTTAATATATCCATTAAATTTTTCAGTATTTTAGTACAACATCATAGTGTCAGTGGAAGCATACAATAGGTAGCCATGTTCCTGAGAAAGAATACTAAATGGTGAGAGCAGTGAGGTTCTGCATTAATGTTGTGATGCAATGCTTAAAAAAGACCTACTATACATGAAATTGAATTACTTTGGCTCCATATCACTTTGGAGAAAGTCAGTAAAAAAGGTGCTTGGGATCTGCCAAGCAGCTAGCTGAATGTAGCTGTAGCCTTTTTAATGTTACTCCACAGGGAAGTGCAAGTAGGCATTAGGTGATACTTGAACATCCGAGACACAAACTCTACCTATGGTAGTCAAATCCAGGTATCCTTGGATGCGATAGCCCATTTATTTCTTCACCACATGATCACAGAGTCAAGAAAAGATTGTTAGACTGGTTAGACTTGATAACTGGTGAAGACCAAGTGGCAGGAACATTACTGGATCCTGTTCATACAAGCTGATTCAGAATAAGCAAGGATAGATTGGCAGATTTGAAAATACAAACTTGAGAAATAAAAAGGAAAAGGGACTGGATAGTGACAATTAAGAAAACTGCCTGTGCAGGGTGTCCAAAATTTCTTTAAGTTGAAAACATCAAAACCAGTCAACCAACAAAACCTTGAACTTTTCATTCTGCCTGTGAGGGAAACATGGGACCCTCAGGAGCTTCCCATGGGGCCAGCGGGGTCACCCGTGTCACCTGGTATTCTTCTGATAGCAGCAGTACAAAAGATGAGCTGAGTAAGACTATGTGAAGGAATTAAAAGCAAATGGTTGAACATCCTTGCTCCTTTAAAACTTTGAAACAAGAACATTGATTTTAAAGAGTCTAGTATCCAGTGAGGATGAGAGATGGAGTAAGAATAAGATTTGACCACTACTATGTGAATGCTTTTGCCTTTAATTTTCATTTTGCCTTGTAGAAGAACAGAGGTAGGAGGAGTAATACAAACAGAACAAAAAATCAATTGTGAGGTGGAAAAAACCCTCAAATATCTTCAAATTCACATTACAAAAATCAGTTAACTTCCCATTCATTCACTCATTTCCAGGGAAGAGCAGGCATATGAAGTTGCAGCTTGGGTAATAAATTTTTTGTTGAGCGTATGAAAAGAGAGATTCTGCCCTGTAAATATAAACCACAGGTTTTATGAGGGGAAAATGATCTGCATCAACAGAGAGGCTGCTTGATACTCAAGACTGAAACAAAATTTGGTAGGAGATTATATTTAAAGGTGTGGATTTATTTAAAATTGGATAAAATCTAATATGGATTTAGGAAATACAACTACTTGCAAATTAACCTCCTATTTTTATTTTCAACAAGAGAGTTGCAATAAAATTAATATATCAGTCATCTCCAGAAAAGCATTTGATATAGCACCACAGGGGAAAATATTACTTAAATCCTTGAATATATTATTTGTGATGGTGAATAAGGACTTCCAAACCTACTTGGCATTGTCTCTGCTGAAAAATCAATTAGTGGGATGGTGGGAAGTCATCAGTCCTAGATCTTAGAACTTCTCTCATTTTGGTGCTGAATTTAATTGTAAAAAGCTGGAGTGTGCCAGCTAAACAGGATGGCATGAAGAGGAAGCTTTGTAAGTGGAGGGGTAGGGGAGGAGGTACAAATGAGACAGGAAGGTCTCAATATAAATTGGGGATGCACAGTGACAGCAATGGGATGATAATTAACAGCATAGGGAGGAAGAGCTGATCAGCTCTCATTGACATAGTTGGTGAGATCAAACCTGAGGTACTCTGAACATTTTGGTTGTTCATGTCCATGAAAGGGTGTAAACAGGTTTTGAGTGAAGTTCATTTAGGGACTGAAAGAAGGTTTGCAAAATGAGTTTCTGCAACAGCCGTTCATTAGTGAGGACACAAAACCTTATCTCTAGATGAGGTATGTTTACAGAAGACATTTAGCATATTTTCAGTGAGAACCACAGGAGCTTGGTCTCAATGACCCTTGTGTTCCTCAGTTTCCAATCCAAACATCAAATATTCTGCATACTGAAACTAAAAATAATGTGTGAATATAATTGCTGACAAAGTTTTTAGAAGAATCAGCAGTAGACAAACTCTATTTTGTCTCAGATACTATAATTATGAGATGCTGCAGGAAATTTATTCCACTAAGTGAGGAAAAAAAAGTACTGTTATTCCCAGGAAATAATATCTGGAAGGATGACACCAAGAACATGTGAAACAAAAAGTATTTTGGAAACTGATTCTTATTTTTCTTCATTACCATTAAAATATGCATACTGATGTAGTGTGATTATACAAAATAAAACCTTGGGAATATGGAAATTGTACCTAGCAATTAAGTATTTTGTAGAAAATACAGAGAGATTAGCAAGCAGTGAATTGCTTCTGCCTCATTTTTCTTATGTGAATTCAGTTCCTTTTAAGAAACCATTATCCAAGATAAAAATGATATCAAACTGAGTTTTCTGGGGCTCTTTCTGAGGTGAATACAAAGCAGGGAGCTCTCGGGCTTATTTGCCGTTATGAATTCTGTTTGCTGTCTCTCATCTTTGTTAAGGGTGGGGGTGGAAAAAGTGTCGAGAAAAAATGACAGCACGTTTTTCTGTAGCAGTGAAAGAAAAGCAGAAGCAGCCAGTCTGAATGCCGTGGGTTTAGTGCTCTAGAAGTGCTTCTCTTGTGCAACTGGGCTGAGGGAGAGCCTTTTTCCCTTCCCAACGTCACTGCAATCAGATATATGGGTGCAGCTCTGCTTTACCGCAGCATGATGCAGTTGTGTACAGTTCAGCGTGCTCTTCTTGGAAACAGGCGGAAGGAGAGCAGCTGACCAGAGCAGGCAGAGGATGTTCATTAGAGGGTGCTTTTTTCCCCCTAAAGCTAAACAGTACGTGTGAGATTCCTGCAGCTGCAGAAGAGACGGTTTCAGTGGGGCTTCAAGTTGGTACTCGGTTCGCGGGAGGAGGTGCATACGCTCGGGCTGACAGCTTCTGATGGGAAAAAAGCTTCAGACAGGCAGACTGCGCGTTATTAAAAGCACGGCTCAGACACCCTTCGGGAAGATACTCTAACTGTGCTTATGGAACAAGTGCTGCGGTGCTGCATATGCCTTAACCGACCAGAAGAAATTTGCCCGGTTGCGGAATGGAATAAATGAAAATACGTACTGAGAGGGCGAGGGAATAAAATACTCTTCAGATAGAATTAAGTACAAGCCCCGAAGGAAGAGCAAAGGACAAAAATCTCATGGTGTGTTTTTGTTGTTGTTGTTGAGCTTTTTTTTTTTTTTTTAATGAGCTTACCTACCATGAACGGAAGAAGTGGATCTGCGAAGACTTCATTTCCTCCTCTGACCCCTCGTTTACATCACTGACTGGTGACAGTCACATCTACATACATAGTACCTGCCACTTCAGCTGCTCAGAAGTATAGAAGCCTCTTTGTATGCAGCAGACATGGCTAGCCAGCAGGATTCAGGCTTCTTTGAAATCAGTATCAAATATTTACTGAAATCCTGGAGCAATAGTGAGTAGCAGAAGAGTAATCTTTTCATATTATGCATTGCTTGGTAAATAGCTAGGATAACCTAAAGGATAGAATCTTATCTTTCTGTATGTTTGTGTTATATAAACCAAGTAATTTTTGCTTTTGTCAGGTCTAAAAATCAAAATGTCAGGGATTTAAATAGGTTTCATTAACTGCAAAGGCTGTAATAAGATTATACTAGATTTTGCTTGATTGAATTCTGAAGTTAGGCTGCTTTCTGGGTCTAACAGTACATTGCAGGGAGTGCATTCCAAACAGCATTTCCTGTCTACATGTTTGTCTGATTTGTTCAGACTTTATCTAAGTATTTTTTAAAATGCTGTTTAATCACAAGGGTGTGGCATTGCTCAGAAGTTGGTTTTTATTAATTGTGCACTGAGGACAAAAATATAATTATTCTACTTCAGGTCCGAAAGTCATTTTAATGTGATGGGAAGCAAAACATCAGTTGCTTATAGCTGCGCTTCCCACCCTCTATGCTTAATTTCAGAATCTTATTCAATATTTCTATCCAGAAAGAATCCATCTGTTTATCTGATCCAGGCTGGGTTTTGCAGAATGTAAACAAATAGCATTTTAGTCTTCCTTAGCGTTTTCAGTACTGCTGTTCCTGATTTCCATTGCTGTTTAAATCAATTACTCTGTAGATATTTTAGCAATGTTATATAATGAAGATGTCTGAATAAAATTTAGTGCTTGCAAATACATTCAGATTAGGTAAGGCAATGAGATAACACTGGCAGAAATTTGCTTTTTAAGTTAAAATACATGAACAGTGTATTCCTTCTCTGCAGGAGCTTTTATTAACAGTGCTAAATCTCCATATTTAACTGTTTTTAAAAGATAGAACACAATGTCTCTGGAAAAATCCAGCTTGGCTACGTGTGCAATAACATTCTGATTATCCTACTATCTATAATTTAATAATTTCTGCATAAAAGACTAGTGTTTTAAAATTCTATGGCATAAAAGAACTGCAAAATCTGCTTAATACAAGGAGAGTACCTTATTATACCTGCAAAGAAATAAGCAAAACACTGTATTAGTTGTATGATATGCAAGACTTGTCTTCATTAAATGATATGCATAGAAACTGTATTTTTCCAGGTCATTTGTAACCTCAGTAACACTGTAGTGCTTGTTTGAATCTGTTTTTCTACCACAAGTGTGAAGCCACCAGGGAATAATCTATTACCTAAACAGCATTGCTTATCTGCCCTCCTACCAAAATATTTAGTGCATATTCATTCAAATAAGTCATCCCACAAGGATTAGGAGAGAATTTTATGATTCAGTTACCTTCTTAGACAAATATTAATCAAATACAGAGAACATAAGTGTGTATTGTGACAACACATACTTTATAACAAGCTAGGCACAGCTTATGACAGAAGAAAAACAAGTCAGTTTATGGTGCAGAAATCAAATCAGTTCTGGCATTATTTTTGTAATAGCCTACTGTAACTTGAAGTAAAAATAGCACTTAAGAATATAAAATGGACTACATTATGGAATTAAATATAAAGTGGGTTTTTTTTTCTTTTTCCTTTATCTTGAAGCATATTGAAAGTATTTCAATATAGGAAAGGTATTTCTAGTCTGAAATTACAAGTCCTTAAGTTCCAGTTTAGGGAAATGGAAACAGTATCTGAATAATTGATATTTCTGACATTCTTTTAGTGGATAAACACCCCTTCTACTGTATCTGAAGAAACAGTAAGAGGAAATAGAGTAAATGAACCCAGGTTGCCTTAAACTTGTTGCCAATTGGGGATTTTTTTGCTTTCACACTGGAAGGGTATGTTCATAAATCTGAACATATCCTCTCTAGCTGAAAAACAAACGATTTGATAAGAAGACAGTAGGGAGTTCAAAAAACCTAGGGCTTTCTTCAGCTCTGCTATGTGATGGGTGGAGCAGAGGAAAACACTTCCCTTGCTTGAGAAACTGCTGGGAAGCCTGCACATGCATGCACAGGAGCATGTTTTTCAGAGAATAGGTGCTCTGTCTGCACACCCAAGACCAGAAGTAAGCCATAAATTATGCTGGGGTATTTACATAGCAGCAAGAGGTCAAACATACAGTTTTAAAAGAAAAATAACTTTGGTTCCTACAGTATGTATTTTGCTGTAATGTTAACAGTGTAGAGGTGCTGTCCATATATGTTTCTGGAAACTGGTGCTTTAAAATATCAGCTTAAGTAGTATTTATCCTTCCCAGGCTTTTTAGTCCCACCAAAACCAGGTCTTTCCATTGATTTGTGTTTTGGCTTACACAGAACATTAGCATTGTCTAGTGGATTGCCATCCATGTCTGTTGCCCAAACCATGAAATATACTCAGTTATTCTACTTGGGATGACAGTTTTCTCTGAATTTGCAATCTAAGGGGTTTAACAAACTAGCATTCTTGACATGCCAGGCAGGATTTCAGTTCAGTGTCACACAGCACTCGCTGAGGTGTTCACCTAGCCTGCTGCTTGCATTTGCATGTTCATCCTGGCTGGGGAGGCAGGTAATTTATGGGCACTGGGGTCAGTTCATTTTAACTGTTGCAGTCAGGATGATATAGTCAGATACAGTCCGTGATGTGTTCCCAGTGAGCCTGCGCTCTTCCAGGGGGATAAAAAAGCCAAGTCACAGTCTGGCCTTCAAATCATCCCATCAAACTGAGATCTCAAAATACTCCTTTGTGCAGTTTCCAAGAGACTTCTGCTCTGCACATGTCCATAAGATACTGGGAACATCGTGCTGTCTGGAAGATATTCCTGTATTGTGTTGGAGATGGAATCAGAACTGAGATTCTCTGGTTGGAAAATAAGAATAATCTAAGGGGCTTTTTTTACCCATTTCCTCTGTGTTACGTTTTCGTAAATATTCAAGTGTTTTTGATCAGTGCTGCATTAGTCAACAACTACATTAATCATTTGCAATACTTCTTTTTGGAAGTACTGCTAAAATGGCTATGCCTGCACAAAGTGAGTGGTGCTCATTTGGCCCAATGAGGTCAATAAGCCGACAAGGATAAAATAGGGCTTACCAAAGGTAGGACAATTGAGAGTCTTTTCCTCAAATTTGTTATGGAAATATTGCAAAATGCATTTTTGTAAATAAACATTTGTAATTTATTCAGGGCATAATACATGAACACAAATGTTAAGAATTTGAAGCCTGATCTTTCCTTAGATTTTTTTTTTTGCTTTTTTGAATGAATCAGATAGAATTATTTTGAATTTAATTTCCAAATTAAAAATTCTTTTTCAAATTCATAGTTTAGAAAAGAAATCGGAACAGAAGTTTTGAAATCAAGCTACAAGAAGCTAGAGCACTAGTTTATCATTATAAACTGCAGAAAAGTCTATAATAAATTCTGCCTTTTGCAGTTCCTAGATCTGATGAACAATTAAGTTTATTGGAGGAAAGGATTCTGTAGAAGAATTTAAATGGCACAGGTAGATAGCTGACTCATGCTCTCACAAGTCAGCTCCTGTGTGGGCTTGTAGAAGCTGCATTTCATTGTCTCACAGTTACTAGAGATAGGTTTTAAGTTTTCTTTCTTTGTAATGAAATGAAATTGCATATTTTGCATAGGGAATATTATATTTGGCACTTCTCATGTAACAGAGTTATCTGCTGGGCCTGGTTTTAAGGATTGCAATGCTTGTTTATCTACCATTGAATAGGAAGGGGATTTTCTGCGGACTTGTGTTTAATGCAGACTCAGAATAAGGACTTTTCTGGTATCAGGACTTCAGGTCTCTTTCCCATGGCCCATACTTCCTTGTCTTCCTTCACAGTAGCCAACATCCACATCAAAATCCTCATATCATCATCCTCTTCACCTTTGTGCTGTACAAAGCCCATTTCTCAGTCCTCCTGCCACACAGTGCTCTCTGTCTCTGTGCCCCCGTGTGCCCAGTCCCCGCAGCAGTGGTTGTCAAAAGCTACTTCTTGTTTACAAATTGTGGTAACATCAGAGACAGCCCAGCCAGCACACACACACCCCCATCAGCTCACGTCCCACAGCACTCCCAGTAGGATCTCTGGCTCCTCCACAGCTTGCTGGTCGTGTACAGAGCCAAACACAGGGCTAGCATCAAAACAAGTTCTGTGGTCAAAAGAGCATCAGGTGTCAGAGACTTCCCAGTGGCCAACAGGAAGCCTGAAGGGTTGCTAGCTGCCATGTGGTCAGCCGTGTTCTGTTCTTCTCTTGAAGATGTGTTTCTACCATGTCAGGAAAAGAAATTAATGAAGAACATTTAGTCCTTCATTAAATGAACGTAATACACAAGGCAATAAAACACAGCCTTTTAACAGAGAATATTCATGAAGTCCTGTATCGATGAGCAAGAGAAGGGAAGGCCACAGACACTTTCTTAGCTGCAAGTCTCTATTATGTCCAAGTCTGTGATGCACTAGTTGGATCTTCTAGTAAGATTTGATTGTGCATAAGGGTGATAACAGCTGTTTTGCAAGGTTCCCTTATATGCCTTCAAACACAGACCTGTTTAAGGCTGAATAGCTGAGCACACCATGCTATCAGACTTACTGATTTGTAGCAAGATACCAATCGAGGAAAGAGGCTCCTTCGTGTTTCTCAGTGCCCACTTAGACAAACACATTCACTGAACAAGGAGAACCTATCCTTCCTTCCCATCTCTCTTGCTCTGGCATCCGTATTCTTGCAGGCCCAAGTAACCTGATTCCAGAAGCTGATGTGCTGCAAACTCATCCCGTAGGGAGAGGATCAGTCCTTGCCTGAAGCAGCTGGGGAAGGGACAGGGCCAGTGTCTGCGGTGAGCAGACCGAGAAACTGGGACCCGTGTGTCTTGCTGGCTACTGAGGTCTCACCCTGATACACCTGGGGAGAGCTGGCCCTTCCACAGCCCTGCGTTTGGGGAACCCTGGGGCACAAAGGTTTAGCGTCTGCTCCTATCTTGGTGTCTCAGTCAGCCTGGGACAAGGGATGCCATTAATTCAAGCTGTTGTGCTTCGTGAAGGGGATTGATTGCTCTGTCCATTGAGCCTGAAGGGAGGGTGCTTAGTGTATTCTTCAGCTCTAAGTAGTCTGTGATTGTCAGCAGTAAAGTGTCTTGCTTGATAATGGTGACTCTTATCTCCCAGGAACTTTCTTTGTATTTGCCTGCAGATCTGATCCGTAGGGAAAGGTAGTAAACCTCAGTGTTTAGGCTGTTTGTGTTCTGGTGGTACCCATTTTAGAACTTGCATTTTGACATGGTTCTTCTCAGAAGTAAGGAGTTCTCATGTTTCCAAAGTCATAAAACTTCCACTTTTATGACTTTGGAAACATGAGAACTCTTTTAAAAAGGATTTGTTGTTGTTGTTGTTTATTTTGATGTTTGCTGCTCTGTTGAGGACATTCCAGAAGGGTTTCTACCATACTGGGAGGAAAAAAACGGATGAGAAAATCATAAACGCAAAATTCAGTTGATTTACAGAATGAATTTCCTTGTCATTAAAAAATTTTGAATTACTGCAGTAAAAATCTACAACTGCTTTGACTGCAGTATAGTACATAAATTTTTGTGGTAAAACTTCAAAACACGAAAATACATGATCTGGAAGAAACTAGGCTTAGATAATTACTGGTAGATATTCCATAAAGGTTCTAATTATTTTACTTGTGATAAAAACAAAACTATTCTGTTACACTATTTGTAATCACTTCGTGTGATTAATTTGTGATATCATTGATTTTATCAAAATACCAGCAGTTTGTTTTTTTTCTAGTATTGCTAGTTATTATTCAAAAGGATCAGGGAAAGAACTAACAATTCTTATGTTTCCTCTAGTCATCTGAAATATCATTAAATAAGCTGTAGTATATTTTATTTTTATATGTCAATATAAATATAAAAAACTATAAATATGAAAAAGGGAGTATATATAGGTGTAAGGAAAGTGATAATAAACAGGTTACTTTAGGTGTATAAAATGTACAAAAGTGTTTAGTATTTAATAATGGAGAATATAAGCTATTATATTAATATATTATATTAAATTGCTACGTAACAATCCTTTTGTATTTTCTCCACTTTTGATACACTCATTTCATTATTAGTTTAACTCTTTTCTGTGTATTGACTTGGGGGCAGTAGGAAGCAGGTGCTGCACCTACAGAATTACAGTTGCACGTGCTTGACCAACTTTATTTTCTGTATTCACTCCCGACTTTCTAAACAATCAGAAACTACACTGACACTTGCTATGAGTTGGTAGCCCTAGAGACTGAATTCCTGTGGGTGTTGAAACCATGAGTAGCACATGTGGCATTGCAGTAGCTGTGCCTGGGAGGGACAGTCTCATCCCAGCCTCTTATTCCTGTCCCCATGCTCCTACCCCTTCTCTCCCACCCTAATTACCCACAGAGTTAATATCCTGCACGTTAAACTTTCTAAAATGGTGTAGATGCTGGTGTCGGCATGAGAAGGGGGATGAGGGTACACTACTAGGAGTGGGAGGCAGTTTTGGCTGATTCCTGCTGTTAGACTGATGGAACTGTAGGGTAAATCATATTTACTTTAATAGTGACTCTTGTACCTATGCCGGCTTGTAAATATTGGCAATAGTTCCTTCTCCAGGAAGGAGGCAAGTCTAGCATCCCTCTCTTTTCAGAGCATCAGCAGTGAAGCTGTTGGTATTGTTTCCATGATAAATTTGGCCTGCAGAATAATTTCACAGAGATAAGTAGCCGAGTTATTTGTGAGTTGGTAATTTTTCACTCTCTGCAGTTACCTAAACTAGATTAGAATCAATTGTCCATGGAAAGAAAATCCCTTCTCCTCAAATATTCTTTCTTCTGAATCATCTAGTCCTTTGTCTATTGCATTAGCTAAAAGGAATACTAAACATAATGTTCAAACTTCGCAGTAGCTCTATCAGCGAGGTATTTTAAGTTCTTGTATGGTTTATATTTTTAAGAATGTAAATAGAAAGGTATTCAATAGTATGACAGCAGGCCAAAACATCTGCTGACTGGCTCATCATCCTGCTGAGAGCTGGAAACTAGGGGTGACAGTGGAGGGGGATTATGACCCATAGTTCAGTTAGGTGGCAGTGAACAGGGGTGGAAAGCAAAGGATACAGGGCAAAGTGAATAAGAGAAGCGTCAGAAACTGTAAAACAGGATGAAGAGACACCCTTTTATATATTGTATGCATACCTTAGATGTATGTATACAAATACTTGCATTCTGGAAAACATTCAGGAAGAAGTCAAGTGCTACATTCAGTCACAAGTTACAACATCATAGCAGTAGCAAGCTAGGTGTTAACAACTCACAGAGTTGGAAAGCGATGATGGATGAATGCATACAAGCTCTTGAGGGAGGACCTGCAGGGAAATAAAGGATGGAAGTTGCTCCTTATGGATATGGAGCTCTTCTATGGGATGGATGGGTGACAGTGTGCTGGAGGGTTAGTGTGCTGGAGAGTTTGTGTGCCAGGATTGGAACAGATGACTTGAAGTGTTACAGGGTGATGGTGGGAAGATGTTACAGGGCATTGATCAGGGTGAGGAAGTGTAGAAAGTCTTCTTTGAACAACTTGAGGAAGTTCATGAATTGTTGATGTTGGTTCACGTGGGAGACTTGAACTTCCTGATGTCTACTGCAAGTGCAAAATAGTAGGATGCAAGCAGTCAAGATTTCTTGAGAGTGTTGGAAGTAACTTCTTGAATTACAATGGGCCATATGGGTGAAGTGCAATTGAGTCTGTTATCCATTAATATGGAAGACCTGACTGGAGCTCAAAATCCTGAAAAGAGTGGGGAAAGGGTGGCTGAATACAGACCCTGGACTTCAGGAGAGTAGATTTCAGTTTTTGAGATTTCAGAAATTATTAATGGGGATCTCATGAGGGGCATCTCTAAAAGGCAAAGGAACTCAGGAAAGCTGACAGGTCTTTGAGGTCAGCATCTTCCAAGAACAAGCATGGACTCCCCATGCTTAAGGAAACAAGCAGAAATATGAGGAGACTGGCTTGGCTTACCAGGGACCTCTTGGCTGTGCTCCACTGTGAAAAAGGTGATATATCCGAGGCAGAAGTGTGATTTGGCTACAAAGAAGGAATTTAGAGACATTACCTGGGCATGCAGGGACGGTGCTTGGAAATTCAAAACGAAACTGGAGATGGGATTTGCGAGGAATATCAAAGTCAAGAAGGAGAGTTGCTCTTGCTTGCTTAGTGGTAAAAGGCTGAAAAAGGGCAATGTGGACCCATCGGTGAATGGGGCAGGGAATTTAGTGACAGTGGACTGAAGTACGGAGCAACACTTCTGCCTCTGTCTTCAGCAAGACCATCTCTCTGGCCTCTGTCTGCCAGTTCCCCTTGATACGACACTCCTCAAAGGGGGAAACACAGGACTTGTTCAAGTTCAGAGTTCAGAAGCCCAAACTCTCTTCTTCGCAGGAACTACCGAGAAGGCTGGCAATTCCTTGCACATTTATGATCTTCTCTATATTGCCAATTATAGTCACATTCAAAACCGAGGGATGGCAGAGTTTTTCTTTTCACAGCAGACAGCAGAGCCTGCTAAAACGAGCTACTGAATGGAACATATCTGAGAAACACTGACTTCATAGTTTGCTCTCAGCCAAGTAGCAGTTACTGAATGCCACTTGCTTCCTCATGTGTGTGAAAGAGAGATCACAAATATAGAGACATCTCCCGAAATATTGATGTTTGTGCATAATATAAGATCACTGATACAACAGGTATTAGAGGTGCCTGAGGGACTCATCTTTGTCATGTGTCAGAAGAGAGATTTTTGGGGCTCTCTTTTCAGGACACTGGTTCGAAGAGAAATCTGAGTGTTGTTTTGTAAATACTGTGGGATCACTGTAGTGACAGTATCACGTTTCACTAGGGGAATACATTGCTGATAAAGAGCTTAATTAGGTGATTGGAGCCTTAGCAGAGAAGTTTCACACATTAAAAAAAAAAAGGGGGAGGCCGTTTTGGGAGACATGCTATACAATCTTTATCCTGGATACTTTCTATTCTTTCAGAAATTTGCAGTCATCACATGTAGTGCTAATGCATACAAGTTAAGAGACTGCTGTGGTTTTTCACTAGTAAGTGAGGGGGTGAGAAATCGCAGTTTGTGTATGGCCAGAATGTGAAGATGTTAGATGGATTATATCAGACAAGGACTGATCAACAGAATGCATTAAATCTTTATTTTATTTGTAATCATGAAGCTGTAGATTGTTTTAGTTCTGTTTTGAAAAGCTTGAAAGACTAATTTATATTCCCTTGAATTCTTAAGTGCATGGCTCAGCACAGAAGTCTGCCAAAGATGTTGTTTTGAAGGAATTGTCCTATAATTGGGTGATCATTATGCTAACATGTTTTCCTAATCTCACGCTATCTCCTCTCTCTCTGTAACTTTGAAAAATCTCAACTTGTATGTGGAGTAAGTTAAACTTCAAAGGGTGTCCATTTATAAATTTGTTTGTTCTGATACTGTTTTCCTTGAACAAGTTTTGTTGAACACAATATACAGAATTATCTTTCTTACTGCATTTCTGATTATTATTTATGAATGCCTTTAAATGTGTGGATTAATTTGGTTTTTTAGTCAAAAGGTTACCTGGATAGAGTTCTTGCTGGAGCTCTTCCTTGAGAAGTCTGCAGAGTAGGTTTTTGCATGTACTCACAGCAATGCATTGTTGTATGTTTTCATAATGAGGTTTATTCTTTGAACATTACTGAGATATCAAGTGCTGAAAGTAGTCATTCCCTTGTAACTGGAATTGTTTTAGATAGCTTTCCTGTGAAAGCAGGACTTTGCTTGCCTGCCTGCCTGCCTGCCTGTCTTTTTTTGGACATGTTAAAAAAATTCAGAACAATTCAGAGAAGGGTAGAATTATTAAAGATACCTAAGTTTCTACGAATTTGTAAATTGAGGCTGTTAGGTAGTGAAGTGAGAATCTCAGCTGTTGAAAAATGGCTGCATGAGCCTCCTGTCTTCTTAGACTGGAGGAAATCCTTATTGTGACAGCCTTTGTAAATACCCGAGCTGTGAACCAAGCTTCAGTCACACCTTTGAGAGGATTGCACACAAAACTCATAGTGTTGCCTATTTTAAAGTACATTCACAAGATGCAAATTGATATTCATTAATTCAGGTGCAGGGAAACCGCTGCAAATAACTTGGTTGTAATGGTCTCCATTATAATAATATTCATACAGTGCTTCCCATCTGGAAGCTTTACAGACTTAAATTCTTTCAGCATTATTACCTGAGTATGAAAGATTGCTTTATTGCTATTCCTGGGCAAATCAAAACAGAGAAATTAACTGAGAAACATATATCCTGTGTTACATCTGGAAATGAAGCCCTCTCTTCTATTTTTGTACTGGAAGAACCTTTTTTCCCTTCACATTCTAGGTAGCCAAGTGACACATTGTAAATCGTGACTCAGCCAGTTAACATAGGTAATGAGATTTTTAATTGACAGTGAGTAGTAATTTTCATATGGAAATGTCATTGGATTGCTTTAAATTCCACAGCATGCATATTTGTTGCTACTGATGTCTCAAATGAGGAGAAAATTACTTAGCTGTATTTCTTTTTCTATGAAGGCAGATGTTTGAAACAAATAACCTCACCCCACCCTTTATCTGTGTGCCATCTGAACCAAAGTTAGGTGGTTACTTTGATTTTTGTTCTACTGCTCATAGGCAGGAAAATGTGACAGAACAATGTATGTATTCTTTACTGGGATGAGTGTTTGATCAAGAACATTTCTGATTCTCTGGGAATCAGAAGTTGGAATGTATGACTTTTTGAAATACAGAAGTCATCAGGGTTTGTAGTAAGTTAAGCAAAGTCTCAGTGTGTCCATGGTGAATCTTTAACAAATATGTCATAGAAGAGGAAAATATTTTCAAGAGGAATGTGAAATTAAAAATGTTGATTGTTTTTACTCATTTGTTTGTCATATATTCAAGCAGTAAGGACTAGGACAGGTAGAAGTGACTGTTTAGGGACCTGCAGACTTCCATAGCAACTGGAATTACTGAAATAATTGGAATTATTGTTTTAATGAACTTTTAAAAGTTGTTAATATAGACAGGTTGGAATTTTATTTTTAAAAACATAGAAAAAAAATGTAATGATTGTGTGTGTATATTGCTGCGCCTACTTTTTTTATGTAAACCTCCTCTTTTCCTGAGCTCTGCAATTTGGGCTAAAGCACTTCTAAACTTAATGTCCCTGAAGGTGAATTTTAGAATTTTCTGCGGAAATGGTTCTACCCTCTCTAATAATGAGAAAACAACCCTATTGTTTGTTCATGTTAAAAATTCTCTTGTTGGGAATGGGTGGGGGACAGAGACCTTACAAGCCAATTGCCTCTGTACAGTGACTGCACAAAGAAAGTGAGGGCAGAGGGGAGTGAATCTGCAATAAAAGCCCAGGAAAGAGCCTGTGGGAATGAAGGGACAAGAGGCAGGGGAATCATTATGGGGAAGGAATCAGAAGCAGGGGAACTGATACTTCCCAGACAATGGGAGTGGAAATTGAGAGTGGCTGGTATGAGATGGAACCAAGGAGACACTGGAGGGGAGTGACTGAAGGGATAGGGATGGGAGGAGGGATGGGATGGGGTTAAGAGGGCTGGCAGGGTGAGATGAGCAACGTTTAGATGGGTGAAGAGTGCATGGGAGTCCGGAACTGGAATAGAGAGCCTGAAGTGGGGAAGACAGCCATGAGGAGACACCAGATTGTAGAGATGGAGTAAGAAGAGAGCAGCTGGGGGGATGGGGGAGGTGAGAGACAGAGAAATCCCCTCCCAAGAACAGAATGCAGTGCAGGAGACCTGATTTCTATCTACATCCTTGCTTTATAGCACATCCTTCCAGCACAGGGTATGCCTTCCTTTGCCTCAGTGCTTGGGTGGACAGAAAGTGTTAAATGTTATCAGGTGAAGGAGAACAGCAAGTGACTTATGCATGCTGTTAAGGTAACTGGGTCAACAGTTGGTTCATTTGGCATCAGATTAATCATACATCCTCTATATTACCTCACTTCTGAAAGCCTGCATCCAATGAGGTAATGCAGCACAGTGGAAAGCACACAGATGTACAAAGAAATGCCCTTTCAGATTATTATTCTATTTATTATTACTTGTAATGAAGTAGCAGGTAACTTCCTAATGGACTTCTCCAATACAGGAGGTAGTGTTTAAGCTAATAATAAAAACTAGTCTGTAGTAGCATCTCCCAGGGGAGGGTGTCAGACAGATCTGGGCACTTTTTACAGAGTTCTCAGCTGAATGAAGATATAAACCATGTATTTGGGTATTAGGGAGTTTTTGAGTGTTTTAAACATAATAGTTTTATGAGCAATGTGTTGAAAACTGGCATGAGGCACTGTAAATATTAAAGTATCCTTGCAGATGGTTTGTTATCACATTAGATTGAGCTAAGCAGTTGTGTACTGCAGGGGATGGACTCTAGGCTTTACCTCCTCACTAGGGATTTGAAAGAAGATAAATAGCACGTTGTGGCATTTAAGTGTACTTATACACATTGAAGTGTATAAGTATAAACAATGAAAAAAGAGAAAAAAATCAAATTAAATAAGGAATTATTGAGAGTAAAAATCTGAAAATTTATTTCCCATGTGAATCTGTAAGTGTCTTTCAAGATAGAATTTATTTTTAAAACATGAAAAAACAAGACTGGCTACATCCTTAAACTGCAGTGTAAGGGCCAGCTCTTCACTGGAAAGGGAGAAACAGGATTTCTCACTGCAGCTGCAGTGGCAGAAGGTCCATGTATATGCGTAGCTGCTCCTGGGCCAATTCCCAGGTCTGTTTTGCCCAAAGTGGGAATTCCAGGTGACTGACTGCTACGATGGAGCTCTGAGTATGGCATTTACAAGTAAAGGTTTTTCATTTATTTGAGGACAAGCAGTAGTCCTTTAAAGAGTAAAATGGAAGCATCACACTGTTGGCAAGTTAGATATTTATTTAAATTTATCATGTACTTTGATATTAATAGATACTTAGAAGGACTATCTGCCTAATATTAATACCATTGTTTCTAGACCACCATAACGTCTGTTACTAATTTCTTCGGTAATTTTCTTTTTACATAAGGGAATCTATCCCTGCAAGGTAATGAGATAGTTTTTTCAAACTTGCTACCACTGATTTGAATCAAGCGTTTTTCTCAATTAAATACAAAGAGGTGTATAATGCTTTTCAGAACCTCTTGCACAGCTAGCACTTACTTAACAAATTTCAACATTATTGGTAAACTTTCCTAAAGCCTGTCTGACTGGGATGTCGTGCATTTTAAAGATTACGTTTGTATTGTGATGATATCCTTGGGGCATGACTTTGTTACAAAATTCTCAGTTTTATAATATTAAATCCAGAAAAGAATTTCAGGTTCATATTGTTTACATTTATTAGGTTGGATACGTTTACCTGCTTTATAAGGAGCAGAGTTTGAAACATTTGGCTGGAAGGTTCAAATCTCTACATTATTGTTATATGTATGTGTGTGTGTAAATATAAATAACAAATTATGTCTTTCTAATTAATACAGAAAATTATCTTCAGTCACTAAACTTCTTAAATACAAGTGACCAGTGAACACTGAACTTCATTGAACACAAGTGATCAGTGTGATCAACAACAATCTTTTTCAATCTCTTTTTTTCTGTTTTGAATTATGCAATCATATGCATTTTGTATTCAAATGATAGCTATGATTTTCCATAAACTGTAGAAGAATTGGCACAGTGTCCTGAAAATCTAGTAAGTATCTGCATTGATAATTTAAGTAAGATCTACTGAACAGCATTTTCAGAAAGCTGAATATTGTCCTAAGGCTTTTTCATGGAAAACTAGAGAGTATTTAACTGTTTACGTCAGTGGAATTGGAATTAGATTGATTTCATTAAAAAAAACCAAACCACAAACTTTATTTTAAAATTACTGTATTAGTTATTCCAGATGAAGTTTTTTTAAAGGTTGGAGATGGGATTTCAAAACCTTGATGTTTAATTAAGCGTTTAACCCCAAACTACCACGTTCTGGGTGAGTTTTTTAGCCATTAAGCTGTTACATAAAGAGCAGTTACAGCCAAATTGAAAAGGAGAGGAGCTGCTTCTCTGTTCTGCTTTGAGCATTTGAAGTGGCCCAACAATGTGAGGTCACTGTGGGGATGTATCTAAGGCAATGTTGGCTGTTGTGGATCCTGTTCTGAGATGCTGCTTTACCCAGTAAATTTACCAGCACGTTTTACCCAGATATACCCAAGTGATTTATCATTTGGGTCATTTTTTATGGCTTCTGTTCCACAGGCTGATTTTGAGCACTCAACTTCCCAATTGATGAGCCCTGAGCGAAAGTGTCCTGGAAATGCCACGTCCCCACAAAGGCGATGGTTGGCTGACAGCATGGGGAAAATTTCTGCGTATACAAAGAAAGAAGTCTCAATGCTGGTGTTTAAATTCTTAATATGTTAACAGCCTTATGTACCATTTCAGGTGCATGAGATTCATGCTTCTTACAGTTTTGTACATGCTTTCTTACTGACAAAGGCATTCATTATCATTGGGTTGCCATGGAGTACTGATCACATGGATCTGGGAATAATAACCCATTATGCTAATATAGCTTGTCATTGTTTTTGATGCGAAGTGATGTTCCATAACAACATCTGATGCTTGTAACTAATGGAATTTATGGTAAGATCACAATTTATGGAACAGTATTGGCTAAATTACCTGCACTCTTCGCTTTGAATTCTCTGATTACATACCTATTACCAAAACCATTTGTGCATTTTTTAGGTCAGTATTCTTCTGGTTTTAATGTCTTTCTGCAGTGAGAATTGGGGATTTCTAACAGAACAATTCTGGCTTATTTGCTTAATGCTAGAAATAGGTGTTTTACTTCTGAGCTCTCCTGCCCCTTTTGGAGCCACAGCTTTGTTTGGGGCAAGACAATTGACTGGATTTGGTGAATTTCTTAGGTGCCACAAGGAAAGAATGAAAAGAATTATGTCCAATAATTGGAATACAAGATTCTGTAATACATACGGCATTACCACATCCTTTCTTAATATACTATTTTCTTAAGCCATTTTATATCAGACTGTGCTACTGTACAAGAAAGCCTTAGATCTTTGTATTTATTCAGCTTAATTCTGTACCAGATGACCAAGCATTTGTTGGTGATCTGTAACATGCACTATAGCCTTTTCCAGGATTCTCAGGACAGTCTGCCTTCATGTGCATGTGAACATAACTTTCAATAAGCATTTCAGCCATGGTTCTTCTCTGCTCCTCAAACACTCAGACAGTGGAAGATGACTTTCCTGGAGGCCATCACTGCACTTTCAGAGAGCTTCACTTTTCTATATAAGCATTCTCTTAAGGCAAACCACTAGTTTGTATGGTTATCACTTTTACTTACAAAGCATATTTATAAATTATTTAGGCAGTGTACTCTTCCTTTAAAACATGAAAACCGAATCATCCCAATAAGTTGCCTTCACTTTTATGTTCTCTTGAAGTATTTTCTACAAAAAAAAACCTTTAAATCTGTCTCTGTTTTGGCAAAGCATAGTCCACAATCAAACCATCAGAGCAGGAAAACATTGCATGTATCACAAAGGTACTCTGATCATACAATATATATTTGTACATGGATGTACAAAGAGAAGTCAAGTACTCATAGGAATTCAGACTTCTGCTTCTTGATATTATCAAGATTAGAGAAAGAAGAATCCTTCTTGGAACATCTGTATCCTAGTTTTACCAATGAGAGATTGTTCTCAGAACTATGTTTTCTACTAATATATTCAACAAGTCATAAATTATACAACCAGAAAAAACGTTGTGTCATCCCATCTGTGCTCCTCATAGAATAGGCTTTATGGCTTCTCTGAATTAATTTCTGTTTGAGACAAAGCACATCTTAAAAAAAAATCTTAATTTAAAATTTCCAGTAATGGAAGAATCAGAACCAGGCCTAATAGCATTCTGGCAGTTAATTTGCCTCCCTTTGTGCTTAACTTCTTTAATGCATTCGTCTGGTCTAAAATTCCAGACATTGGATGTTACTGAACAAAAAGCTGTCTCTTAGCAAATTTCTGTTCCCGATATTCAGGCTTAATGGGCATGGAAATCATCTCACCTAACTTTCAGGCATCCTCAGTGTTTCTGTTTTACATCTTTCACAATCCAGCCTGGTTTTCGTGATAGCCAGTGAAGAGGTGCAGGGGTACAATTCAGGTGAGCTGCTGTAGACACGTTTATTGTAATGAATCACACCTTCGATGTGCCTGAGTGCTTGTGTTGTCTAAAAAAGGCCTTTGGGGGTAAGAGGCTTCATGAAATATGTTTTGCAAATAGGTACCATTGTAGGAACAGTAAGTGCAAATTCCTGCCATTAGAGGATATGACTGCGTAACTTTCTTATGGTCAAACTAAATTAAATTTAACGGCAACTTTCGCAGTCATGAGTTATAGTAGCCTTTCCCGAATATCCTCTAGTTCACCAGCATCTTTTCTCCAGCTGCAGATGCCAGAACAGGACTGAGCATCCAGTAGTGGTTGCAGAGCCACTGACAGTGAAGCAGTAGAGCTTTCCTGCTTTTGCTTTTTTTCATACAGCTTGAAAAGGCTCTCCATAGCTCTTCAGGTCACAAGAATAGCAGCCTGTTTTCAACACATTAGTCATCCTGGTCTTGGGCCTTTTTTCATCATCAGTGTTTCCCAGGAAGAGAAAGCCTTATTCTGTCTGTGCAGCCTTGTTTCTGGCTAAGCAATCCTCCATAGGTTAGAATTAATATCTCATGTATTATTTGCTTGTATTTAAGTTTCAAATGCTATTCAAACAGAGTAGAAGGACCTTTTTTTGCTATTTTTTCTGCCTGTCATTCTTCATTTGTGTTTTGCCTGTAAACTTTCTAGAAAAGTTTTTATGTCATTAACAGTACGGATAAATAGTATAGAACCAGGTACTGGTCTCTGTACCTCCACTAGAAGTAAATTCATTACAGTATGATTCTTCCTTAATCTATAGATGTTACCTATCTTTTAATCTATATTTGTTGTGAATGTTGATTTTAGAGTTTGGTAAAGTACCAATCCAATTGCCAAGCAAAAATTTAAGACCTCACTTTCAGCCTTGTTAACCAAATTTATAATCTCATAAAAAGATATAGTTAATTTAATAAAATTTACTTTCCATAAACCTATGATTATGGCATTATATTATCATACTTTGGTTCATTATTAGTCAAATGCAGCCACTCCAGGATGAGTGTCAGGCCAGCTGTGCTGTCGTTGCCTGGATTGCCCTTCCTGACACTTGAGAAAATCTGATACAACATTAGTTTTGTCCCAGCCCTCAGAAACACTGAATTTCCCTTAGAATATACTATTAAAAGCATCTTTTTATTATTTTCAGATTTGATTGGGCTCTTTGGTTTTTCTGATGAATTACTCTGTTTTTGCAGGGTTTAAGCTATTTATTTGAAAAATCCAATGTGAACCCTAGGGTTCTTTCTTTATTTTCATAATTAAATTATTCAGAGTTCATCTCTACAGGTGCCTGTTCTTCTCCAAATTTAATAACATATTTCTGGCATTCCAATACACAGACATTTCAATACACGGAAGGAGTTTTCTGTCATGGCCCGCTGACCAGCATGAGAGCAATGTCCTGTCCATGTTGTATTTGGTATTTGCAACTGACCAGTCATGCAGAAGGTCCCTTGGACAGCAGCTAAATTCCATGCACTCCACTTATCTGTTCAAGTGAAAGTTTTTCAGTGGGCAGCTGCACTCGAGCCAAATTTTCAGAAACCTTCACTGAGCTCATGTGGATGGTAAAAGACATTATCTTGTATTTCAGTCACCACAAAAAGAATTTATGTCCTGGAGTCGCAGTCTATCAAAGCAGTAAACGTTTGCATTTGCATTTGCATTTAGGTTTGTGGCTAAGAAGCAAATGAACCCACTTTCAAAGAATTGTGAATGTAATGTAATAAAGTGTTATTAGATCCTATGGCATCATAATGGTCTGTGGCTAATAAAAGCTGTAAGCAAAGAGGCCAAATAGAATTTAATATGGAAGATAGACAATGTTATAAGTGTGCTGCTGCAGCCAGTATTAAGTAATGACAGTGATTCAGTCAGATATAGAGTAGAGGATTGATAACAAATATTAATCCAGATTTTGGCAGCAAAATTTTTTCTTTCATTTTTCTTTGTATAGATGTTACTTTGTGTGCTCCACTGTAGAGGGAAACATGAATTGATGTTAGTCTTTATTCACAGAAATCCCTCCTGTGGTGTCATCACAGAAGGCTTCACAAAATTTTGTGAAAGTCTTCTTGGTTTGTGAAGGTTTAACTTGCCAGTCCGCAGACCCAGCCTGTGGCTTGATTTACTGCTGGTGTTGTGCCATTTTCCAGCCACACGAGCAAGGGCAAGAGTTCTAGCCAGCAGCAGCCAAAATGCACCACAGTGCAGTTTAATCCATACAAGGTGCTCTTGAAGAGTCTACAGATTTAAGAGTGAGAGTCATCACTAATAACTTTGGGATGTATGTCTTTGTTGTCAGTTCTGTTTCAGTAATCACTGAATGAGTGATAGGGACCTCTAGAAAGTGATTTATTCTGTCTTTAAGATAAGAATCTAAGAAGGGTTTGATGGATCACCTAGAAAAGTCAGTCTCAATTTACCCAGAGCCTGGATGGCTGGATTAAGTTAGATATTTGGTCGGTAGGTGGCTAAATTCGTAACTTTCCCTGAAAGGCACCCATAGAGTAGATCAGGTGCACCAGAAGATGAGGTCAAGAAAGCAAGTACAGTTTTAAAGATTTTCCTTAGCAGTACTACACTTTGAAACATAACTAGACAAGACACCTTTATTATGGCATGAAATGAGCAAAGCTCTAGGAAACCTACTCTTAGATGTTGAACAGTGTTATGTCACTAGAACTAGAAGCTGTTTCTTTTTGTAATAAAATACTGCTTGTTTGCACGAGTGCATCACAACACACTCAGGTTTTCGTACATTGCACAGCAGACACCTCATCCACAAGCAATATGCTGTTTCCATTCCAGTGAAAGACAGGAGTTTTTAACAGGATTATTCAACATGTCAGGAGTTTGGAAGAGCAAGTGTGAACAAACAGACAACAAAAATTCAGGGACGGTTCCAGTTCTAACATCTGAGGTAGCCATTGAAATTGGAATAGGACTCAGATGCAAGCATTTAATGTTTCTCTCTGGTAAAAAATAAACAATTTAAATACATTTTCAAAATTCCATCTTACACAGACTTACAGTTGTATTGCAAAACATTTAAGTAGAAAAGGTAAAGTACATTGTCTCAAAGAGAGAAAGTATAGATGTATAAATGTATAGATGTTCAAACCCAGCTGGCAACTAAGCACCACAAGGCCACTGGCTCACTCCCATGGGCAGGCAGGTGTTCAGCCATCCCCAGGAAAGCTGGCTCTCCCTTGCGCTTTGCAGTAGCTTGGGAAGACAGACACTGGAACTCTGAATGACCCCTCTTCCTCCTTCCCGCAGCTTTATAAGCTGAGCATGACACCACATGGTCTGGGATATCCCTTTGGTCAGCTGGGGTCAGCTGTCCCTGCTGTGTCCCCTCCCAACTCCATGTGCACCCCAGCCCATTGCTGGCAGGGTGAGAAACAGCAAAGGCCTTTGGCTCTGTTCAGCAGTAACTGAAAAATCCCTGTATTATCAATGCTGTTTCCAGCACAAATCCAAAACACAGCCCCACACCAGCTACTGTGGAGAAAATTAACTCTACCCCAACCAAAATCAGCACAGCAGTGAAGGAAGATATAGGTCACATCCTCCCTGCTTGCTAGTCAGTCCTCTTCTGGAAGTAACTATTCCTTCTCTTTTGGGCTCTTTAAGCCTTTTACTTCCTTGGCCATTTTCCAAGTTCCCTAAAAATAATTCTTCTGCCAACACCCATCAACCACAAAATTACAGGAGTATCTTCATCTCCCTGTCTCTGAAAAGGAAAGCAAATGCAACAAAATGTCTGTCTAAAAATCTCATAGGAAGCTATTTTCTGATCCAGCAAAACCAAAGTGGACCTTAGCCTTTTTGCCCTATACCTGAAAAAAGTGTAAAAGAAGAGTATTAATGTCTTTATTTAAAATAAAATGGGTTTTAAACTCTATTTGAGCCCAAAGAAATTCTGATGTAGTTTCAGAAATAAACCTTGTCTCTGTTTTAATTTTCTTTTAAAAAGCCCAACAATTGCTCATATGAAAATATCTTTTCACACTTCTTTGGAGTTTTTTCTTTTGGAATAACTGGAAAAGGTAAAAAACAACCTTTTAAAGTTATGTAGAAAAGATACCAAGATTTTGAAATCTTTTGAAAGTATATTGTTAATCTCAAGTCAGCCTTCAAAGAGGCAACATGTCATTACCATATAAAACACAGAAACTGAGAAGTATTTTTGTTTGATTTGGATCCCATCAGAAGCAACAAAGATACTTCCTCTAGTGAGAAGTCACCCCTAAATAGAACACTCAAATGTGAAAAATTTCCACAAGTTTTTCCATGTTATTTAGCTTTTTCAGTCTTTAATCTCATAATAAGCCAAGCGAATTCTAGAATTGGTGCAGTTAAAAATCTTTATGTTACCTGCCTGTATTCCCACGTATCTTCAGCACAGTGGGACATGTAAACAAGAAAATAATGATTTAGAAAAGAAGAAGCAGAAAAATAAATGGTGAGCAGAGAGAATAAGAGGGAAGGAGAATTGCTTTCCTGCCTCACTCACATGTCTTGCAAGGATCTGAGATAAGAACCTAGGGAACACTGTTAAGCTGCTCAACCCCTGACATGCCACTTAGGAGAAAGAGAGAGGGAAAGGCTACATCTTACAGGACCATAGTTACTAGGAGCTTAGCCAAGTCAGTGAAAAGGCCTTTAAAATGTCGATGGACACATATGACAGGATTTTCTGTGTGTTTGTTTTGGCACTCATCATTCTTGAATCCTCTGCATATGCAAGGACAGAAAATGTGTTCCACTCACTACTTTCCTCTACAGGCTCTCACATCAATTACCCCTCTCTTGCAGAGACTTGCAGTGCTCCTCTGAGGAGTATGAAGCTTAACACTTACCTACCAGCAGCTGGGATGTGAAGTCCAGAAGGTTGCTAGTGGCTAATGAAGCCAAACCAACAGTTTTAGCCTTTCCAAGGTTCTAGGTTGAACAAGATCCTTTGGCTTCAAAGCTAACAGGCACTTCACCACATCCATTTCAAATAAGACCTGTCTATATTTTACAGTCATGTAAGGACTAATGTTAGAGTTTGGGCAAAGATATCTATATTAAACTGATTATTTCTTGGTGGGGTCCACTGCAGAAGATGGCAGCTTCATAAGCATCTCTGAGTGGAATGAACATATTAACTCTTTGTAGAGGTGCAGAGAAGAGCATTCCCTAGAAGTGATATTTTAGCACCCGTAAGGCCTACTGAGCAGCCATATATTTATTTTCATGGATGCTGCATTTTGTTTCTATCCTGCAGAGGATTGGATCTGATTGTTAAAAAACTACCACATCTGGGACATGTTCTTAGGCTCCATTCTGCAAATCATTGTCCACCCTTGGTTTCAGGGGAGGGCTGAATGAATTTGCTACAGGGAGTTAGCCTTACGTCTCAAAATATTCAGTCTCACTGAGGATATCATATGGTCTGTTTTAGGCATGTGTTTGTATAAGCTACTGAAAATAAATTGAATGGCACATGCACACACACATAACGTTCATGCTTCCTCTTCCTTGTGTAGAGTAGCTGGGTTGGCCAAAGCTTGCACTTTGTTGGCGATTCTGTCACTTCTTAGTGGATGCACTGATTAATTTGTGTCCTATCTTTGCTGTTCCTTGAGTTCACATGAAATTTGTATTTTCCTATTATGCTAAAAGTAATAGGAAGTTTCCAAGTCTACAGGATTTGGAACTGTCTTTTGTAGCTCCACAAGTACTGTGAAAAGAGTGGAATAAGTATATCTAAACCTGGCAACAGCATTTTTTCACTACATACTCAGAGAGAAATAATTTAAAATGTTGGTCTTATCTTGGGTGAATCAGTAACCAAGTCCTGGAGTGCCTTTGTCATGGAAGATATCTCCTTCCTTTCTCTTCCCCATGCCAGCTTACACAAATTACTCTCCTGAGGCATGTCTCTTTGAAGAAATTAAGGAACCTGAAATGTATAAATTAGCCTTTTCTCCCTTATAGTTTCAGCATAATCAAGTATTTGAGGATATCCATTTTGGAGAGCTGAGGTCATCTCAAGACTTTATTGGATATCCTCCCAAATCTATTCCCTTTAGCCTTGTTTTCCAAATGAGCTGTTTTGCTCCAGAATCTTGAACTTCTTTTGTACTTTTCCCCACTGATGTCACTGTCTCTTCTCTATTTTATCTTCTAGACTAGGTAGTATTTCCTCCAGCATAGGGATTTCCAGGCTTTTGTTTTGCATGTAATTGTTTGGGTTTTATCTTTGTTGCATTGCAGACCATCTATCTAATTGGTCAACCAAAGAAACTCTTCCTGAAGAGTTCTGTATCTGCGTTAAATAGGCTTTTGAAAGTCAGGATGAGTTGGGATAGTTTTATGTCATGTTCTTGTGTCAAGACAGCTGCACAAAATGACTGATTGTCTTCTCCAGTAGTTGCCTGAACAGTTTTAGACAGTCTTCAGACTCTGGAGTTTTAGAATACATGTTTACTGAGTTTTCCAATATGTGTATTTTTGGAGACAAACTTTCTAAGAGGAAAAATACATTTGAGATTTTTTTCATACAGACTCTCTCATATATTCTTATTATCTGTGTGTGCCTGTACCTAATGTTTGTGTCTACATACAGCTGTCAGTGAGGGAATTTTTCACTGAAAAGAATTCCCTCACTTTGAGAATTCCCTCCCTTGACCCTTCACAGGGAATCAATTTCATGTAATATGAATATTTGCCTATGTGTTTTCTACTGCTTATTTTACAATTTTTTGAAAATAGAGGAAGCTTTGAAGCAGTATGTTCAGGTAAGTGTAGTTTCAAAGCTCCACAGTTGATACTCTCTGCCTGGGACATGTATACTCAAAGGGTTATTACACGTCTCCGTCCCTGGGCCAATGCAGGCCAGCCTTACTACAGCTGGAAGTGTAAATCATTTCCAGTACTAGAGAAGGAAACTGTGTCTGCAGAGCTGTTGCTTATGGTAGATTTGTACAGCAGCTTTTATGGACCTTAGAAATCACTATAAGCCATACAATTGAATTTTCTTACATTAATTTTAATAATTAGTTTAACTATATAACTAATATAACTGTATAACTAATATTTAGGTAAGCATGCAGTTGAGAACAGAGTCACAGAATCCCAAAATCATTTAGTTTGGTCCTCTGAGGTCGTTGAGTCCAATCTGTGACCAATCACCACCGTGTCAACCAGGCCATGGCACTGAGTGCCACGTCCAGTCTTTCCTTAAACACCTCCAGGGACAGTGACTCCACCACTTCCCTGGGCAGCCCATTGCAGTGTTTAACAATTCTTTCTGTGAAGAAATTTCTCCTGATATCCAACCTGAACCTCTTCTGGGGCAGCTTGAGTCATGTCCTCGTGTCTTATCACTGGTTGCGTGGGAGAAGAGGCTGACCTCCACCTGGCTGTGACCTTTCAGTTGTAGAACAGGTCAGAAGTATCTTAAAAAGGGCCTATTTACTTACTGATCTATCAACTCTTTTAATAATCAATGGAAAATAAGCAGTAAACAAAACATGTAGGCAAATATTTACATTGCATTAAGTTCATTCTCTGTGAAGAGAAGGCCAACACCAGTACCACAATAATTTACACTTACTTTCCAAATAGTCTGGATGTGGGACCTGATGTCCACTGAATTCTTCTCGGTCTTCATTTTTGACTGTAAGTCCTCCTAAGAAAGAGTCAGAAACACAAAAAAGAGCAGACATTAGTAGCATTGATTGCTTATTGTAAAGCCCTGTACTTTAAATAAGTTTATTTTCTATCATAGATATTTCAAGTCATTAGTACTATGTTTTATTGGTTAACTCTATACCTTTATGGTTATTTTTTCTTGAAACATGCAAATTAATTATGAAAATAATGCTTACATTAAAATAGTGCTATTACTGCGTCTTACTAATATGCTGGAATTACATTTTTCTTGGAAATCGTACAGTTTATTTCACCAAGATAAAAATGGATCTGCTGGACCTTTAGTATGTTTCTTTCAGCAGAAGTTCCCTTTTTTTTTCTCTATCAAACTTGAATTAATTGGGAATGTTCTCCTTCAAAAGCTGAAAAAGCAACCTTCTGTGGCACATTAACTATATTCTTGTAAGTTAAATTCTTCATGTTTAATAATGTGTTTTCTTTTTAATATTATAACTGCTGTTTTAAAACAAAGCAAATTTTCTCAAGAGTTATTGCAGCAGATGTACAGTTATTCTTAAGGATATGTGGTTTCTCACTGATTTTTGGCACAGGAAAAGAAGAGCTACTGGGTTGGTTTTATCGAAAGGAATTCAGACTGTATGTACTTTTGGCCAGAAGACTTTAGTTACAAAACAAAACCCGTCCTGTGTTGTCACTGTGCTTTGCATTTCTATACTAATTGCTTTCAGCTTGGATTGTATGATAATATGTGTGTTTGAGATGTGTGGTTTGTTTGTGTCGAACTCCATTATCCGGTCTCATGTTCTTGGAGTGCCTGAAGTAGTTTCACTAATCTGTCAGCATAGTATGTACTTCTGGATAAATATAGACGTGCAGCCACTCTGTGAGTGGTCATCATCATATGCTGAAGCTAAAAATTACCCCTTTAGTTATGGAAAGGCTGAGCTGATCCGCAGGCCTGCTCTAGCTCGCACATTGCAGGTCTTCAGCATTTGTCTATTGAAAAGCAATACCAAGAAACTGAAGGAACTGTCTTCCTCACAAGCAGTGAGGAAGTGTGAAACAGGATTATGAAACAACTAATTTATTTTTCAATTTTAGTTAGAAAAGGATTCTAACTTTTCTAACTGAAGGAGTGGAACATTTCAGGTATTCACAGGCTCATGGATATTACAGTAGCATGTTGGAGAAAATCCAGCGTGATCGGCTTTATAAAGGGGCTCGGTAGGTATGAAAATGCTGCAAAGAGATGTTTGCATTTGTCTTACTAGTTCGTTCATTGTTGCTAAAGTGTAAATTTGGCACAGTTTACTAAAAAGAAATGCAACCTCTGTTTTTTCTGCTTAAAGATACTGAAAAGTCAGTAACTCTTTATGGCTGGAGTTACATCCAGTGTAGCACAGATTCTTGGCTTATGTATTATGATCATTCAGTTGTTTTGATTCCTCTTACAGCTTTAAGAAAAATACCTGTAGTGCAGACCATAGCAGGGGCTCTCTTATGATAATTTAATTTGGTACTCATCCCCAGTATCAGCTTTTGACCGTGTGCTGCACTAAAACTACTGTGCTTTTTTACAACTGTTTTTCTCATCAGGGAAATGATCAATACATGGAAAAATCTAGCAGTGATTTTATGTCAGGAGGCCTTTCTGTGGCAATAGTATATGGTTGTGAGGACAACCATGTGTGATATTTCAGTGATACTTCCAGATTTATTCCTTGTCTTTAATTTTTAAAAAATACATAACATTAAGAAAATAATACGGTTGTAGCCTGCGCTAAATGAAAATACTCTGTAGGATAAGATTATAATTTGAAATACAGCTTATTGCACATTTAGTAGAAAAAGAAGGGTCCGTGTTGGAAACAAGAAAATGTTCTTCAGACAGAATTACACCCCCAAATGGTACAGATATTTTATAGTTGATCAAGCACGGTTAAACTTTGTTACAGATTTTCGTAGGATTGGAGCTTTAAATATGTATACAATTTTCTAAACTTAATCTGTAGATTCTCTGCTCTTGCAGAGTCCTTGGGCATCAGAGTTACCATGGTCTCCTCTATGTGCATCACCATTCATTCTCCTGGGGAATGAGCTACTTTTCTCTAAGTAAAGGGTTCAGCTTAATGCAGTACTTGTGCAGTGACCAGTACTCTACAATATGTAGATATTCAAACTAAATGCTTTTGTGGTCTGTTCTGGTACTTCTCTTTGTATAACAGGTATTATTTCGAAATCAGGCAGTAAAAACTAAATTTGTTAAGGAAATCAGTATCTCAAATTGAGTATAACTCCTTCCTTCCACCAGATATCTTCTGCAGGAACTCGTACAAACTGTACGTGGTGATTTCTCACGTTAAAATTGTGCCTTTTATTTAATTTGGGCAGTGTTTCACTGGCATAGATGGCAAAACTGAGCACATCTTTTTTATTGCTGCTTCTAAGGCTCACATTATAATGTGTCAACATAAAGGGACCAGCCAGGGATGACTTTAACGCAGCTATTTCCTAAATTTTGAGTCCTTGATTTCCAGTTTTATGTCTCAGAGGCAACTTCTTTTTAGCGAGTTTTATAGGGCTCTTGGTCTAGGCATAAGAGCTATATTCTGTTGAAGCTCATACATTATCAGTATAGATGTCAGTGATAGTCTTGTCACTGGGCCAGATTTTTGCAATGCAAATATCAAGCGTATGCAAATGCTGGAGATAATGGAACTGAAAAGATGCCTTAGAAAGTCAAACCTATATATAATAGTTCATGACCAACTCATGGTCAACTCCAGACCATCAGAGTGTTGGCAATGTTAGCTTTCACACTAAAGATGCTTAAATGGAGTTAACAGCTACAAAATGGTCTTTTAAAAAATTGAACTAAATCAATGTCATATGTCAGTCATTTCTCTAACTGCTGTAATTGCTGTAGTGATGATAGGTGTTAACACCCAGGATATGCTTTTTCTGTATTTGGGGAAAGGCTGCACAGTTCTATATTTCTGAGAAGAGCTAGAATAAAAATTTTTGGTGCACTGGCAAATCTCACAGATAATTGCATTTCTCTATTACAGTGTGCAAATAAGTGATTTTTCAGTTACATGTCTGGAAAAAAAGAATTAAATTCGCCTCTGTCACAAACCTAACAGAATCATTGTTAAAAGGCTTCCTACCAACAATGACTATGTGGATTTAAATTCCTGTCTCAGAATCCTGGCTGAATGCCTCAATGATTGAAGATTAGGGTGGCAGCTCCCAGGTAGTATGGCCAAGGTTTTTTAAACTTAATTTCGCCAGGATGTGAAGCGTACCTGATCTCACACACCGCCTGCGTGCCTGCCTGCCTCCCTTGAATCCCCGCTGTTTTGAGCTTAGTAGCCGGCTTCAAAGTGAAATTGCCGGAGGAACAAAAGTCAAGTTTGTGTTTGATTAGATTGCCGCAGATTCCTTGCTGGCCCCAGCGGCGGGCGGCCCGGGCCGGCCGTGTTGTGCTTGGAAGGGGCCGGCTGGCGAGCGGCCCGCCCGCCCAGCCCGGGCACGGCGCTCGGCACGGAGCCTGGGAACGGCGCGGGGAGCTCGGCGTAGTGGCACTGCGAAGGACGGGACTTTCGCTGCACAAAGGACACAAATCCTTAAGAAAATTGGTTTCGCTGCTCACCAAAAAATTCTCCTGACTGAGCGTTTGGAGATCAAGCTGATTTCACGGGTAGATGTAAGCCAGTCAAAACCACACATTTGGCAAATATATTCCTAATTGTAAAAATATTGTCTGACTCTGTCCTAAAGCTATTTGTGGAGAGATTTCCATTGCCTAGTGCATTTGATAGTCCATAAAAATTTGCATCTGATCCTTTGCATCCCACTGTCTTCATGTTTAAATTTTAAGAGAGCCTAGGTGGTGACAGAAGAGCAGTAGCAGTTACACTCTTCTCCGGTGGCTCTTTTTTCAGTACTTTGAAGTAGATTATTATTGAGAACAACAGTGTATTTTTAGAACAAGTTTTATGTAATATAAATGTAGGACTGTTTTATATACTGTTTTTTGCAAAGAGTCATAATGCCGGGAAGATTCCATGATAATGCTTTTGCCCTCAAAAATCAAGTGAAACTTTGTAGGAAACAAATCTAGCAGGAAGCATCTGTCACAGTGGAAGAAGTGCTGCTGCTGTGCTGAAGAGTGATGCTGTACCTTTTCAGTCAGGGGTTATTTTCAAAGAAAAGTATAGATGTGTTACACTTGCAGAATAATAGCTATGTGAAGAGAAGCATTTCTATCTTCTATTATAGTCATATAGGAACTTCTAAACTGATTTTTCTAATGGAAAACATGTTCTCTTTTCTCCAGTGGGTCCTTTTTTATTTTTCAGTGTGTGATGTTGGGTTCTGTTTCTGCTACATTTTAAATACTCTCAAACCATAAAGTTTCTTCTTTTAAATTTTTTTTTCATTTTTGTTCAGCAATGAAGTGTTAAAGTACATAGGAAAGGTCAAAAATCTCATTTCTTCTTAAAACACTCATATGTCACTAATAATTGACAATTAATTTCAGTAAGAGTTGCAATTCTGTTCCTCAAAGGAAAAGGCTAAAGATATTAGATGTGAGGCAACCATCATTGTAGTTCATTCTTTTTTCTCTCTTTCTTTCTTTCTTTGCAACTTGGATTCGACATATAATGTAATGCTCTGGAGTGCAATGCTATGGGGAAGTGCTGTAATGGTTTTAATTCACAATATTTCCATGGTTTGCATTGCATTAAAGCATCTCTGTCCCAATCACCAGTACTGCTCATGGGCATTGCAACACTTGTGTTATGTTCAGAGTGGATGGTGGCTGGTCTTGCCAGTGTTACTTAAGTTGCTAGTTTTAAAGTCTCTGGGAAAACTACCAGAGAGACAGTGCTACCAGTACCTGCCTGAAGACCAAATGTGACTTTTATTGCCAGTAAGAGTTGAGCCCTGAGGATTTTAGTTTGGAAATTTCATGTGTCAAATGGTAACATTTGAAGTGCTTCATTTTATTTTTCCTTCGTTCACAGAAAAACAGTAAGTAGAGCTCAGTCTAGTATACAATATCTTGATACTTATTATATGGAATTCAATTGCAGGGTAATTTACATTGGAAGGTATCCCTGGTGGATGATTAATCCAACCTCAGCTTGCTCACCAGCTAGGGAAGGTTTCTCAGGACCTTGTCCAGTCATGTTTCAGGTGTCTCCAACAATGGAGTTTCTGCTGTATCTCTGGACAGTATGTATCAGTGTTTGATCACCCCTTCACAGTGGAATTTCTATTTATCTAATTGAAATTTCCCACATTCAAAGTAGTGTCTGTTGCCTCTTGTCCCGTCATCCTGTGCTCAAAGAAGAGTCTAGTTCCGTGGCATCTTTGCTATACTCCATTAGGGGGCTAAAGAGTGTAATAAGATTCTCTTCTCAAGGTTGAACCAGTCCAGCATTCTCAGCCTTTACTAATCTAGCAAGCCCCTGACCATCTTCGTGGTCCTCTCTTGGCCTTGCTTCAGAATAGCAATGTCACTCTTGTGTGGGAGAGCACAAAACTGAACACAATGCACCAGGTGTAATCTCAAAAGTGCCAAATGGAACTGTAGGGTATGGTACTTTCAGGAAAGCTAGCACATAATTAATATTTTTTGGCCATGGAAAACATTCCATGTCTCACTCTTCATGTAAGATTTATACTGCTGACATGTATACTGTTTTTGGAGTCATTCTTGACTGACCTCAAAATAAAGTACAGGAGAATAAGACCCTTTACAATTCATCATAGTCAAAAGACCAGACTCCTGACTTTTGCTAGGCTAAGCCAGGTTGAATAGCTATAAAGGGTAAATTTTTGTTACTTGACAACTCAGTTACAGGTCCGACCTGCATGCAAAAGATAAGAAATGAGGATGTTACTCAAACAGTTAGGTGTCAGCAAGTCTTACAATGTAAAAAAAAAAGAGGATTGAGTATGCACGGCATAGTAAACACCACTCAATTTTAATATAAAAGATTTAATCTTTGATTTCTTCTTCCAGTTAGATAATATGTATTTTACCTATGGTACCATGGAAGTTTTATTTATGTGTTGTGTATTTCTTTGATTAGTCTCCAGTTTTGCTTTGACAGTGTAGCAGGCTGTGGAGGTGCTCTGTGAAAGTTAAAGCACGTTGAATTACCCAAAAATAAATGTGTCTTTTCTACATTTCAGCTTCTCCAGTTGGTAACGGATATATCAAGCCCCCTGTCCCACCTGTTTCTGGTACACAGAAAGAAAAAGGACCTCCAGCCATGTTGCCCATCAGCATCGACCCAGACAGTAAACCAGGCGAATATGTCCTGAAGAGCTTGTTTGTTAACTTTACTACTCTGGCCGAGCGCAAGATTCGCATCATCATGGCAGAACCTCTTGTAAGTGAAAAGAAACTCTATGTATATATATATACATATATACTGTGCTTTGAATTTGATTTAAAATGAGGCTTGCTTGCTGTGCAATGAAGAATATTTTGCTTGTAATCTGTGTTGGAGTTTGATAGTGTTTCCCAGACTGTAAGATATGCTGCTATGGCAGTTAGAACGTTGTGGGAGAGGGCAGAGGTATGCAAGATATGCCAAAGGGGTGACATGAAAGGGAATTAATATTTAATTTCTGTTTGCAATCTGGGGAACATGTTAATGGGATTGAGAGGCAGAAGGGGTGTCAGCCAGCACAGATTTCTCCACAGACAGATCTCCGGATAGAACTCTCCACAGCTGGGAGAGCAGTCACTTGAGTCAAAATGTATTAGAAAATGCTGAAATATGATAAAAGCAATGTTTCTGGACGTTACGGGTTTTCAGCTAAAACATGAAAATGGCTACCACTGCTGGCTCCTCTTTCAGTTTTGACAGTCGTAGATTTCATAATCTAACAAAGGGCTATAGCACCTATTTTCCAGATATGAAAAAGCATGCAGCATTTGAAAAAGGAGTTACATTTCAAGGTCTTGCACAGTGAGAGAGCCATTGTTATTTGTATTTTAGGCAAATTTAACATGCAAGTATGTCTGTTACAATTTGTCTTATGTAACTGAACTTCCAGGACTCTGCTCATTTAACTGGAGACTATATTTTATATACATTTTTGCTATTTTGATTAAGGAAGAATATTTCTATAACTTATAGTTTAGTTCTGATGAGGTAAAAAACCCCCCAAGACCTAAAAATAACTAGAAATCTCTACTTCTGTACTATAAGGGAATTTTTATAAAATCTTAGAATGTTTTTGTTTTGAAGTCTAATGTAGGATACTTAGTTCAGTTCCCCATTTTCAGGTCTGGATATTTTGAAGGGAAAAATTAAAATTTTCTTTATTCTGATGGCATCTGTTTAGCTTTGATTTAGATTCAGAAGCATTTGATGCTTGGAAAGTTTTACCAGGCTTTCTTCTGAAACATTAGGTAGATGCAAGATGACAGAACTATCTTACATAATTTGGAAGTAACACCAAAAAAAGTTAACAGTAAAGAATATTTTGACAAAAATCCAGTTTTTTCTTCTTTGATGAGTCCCCTCCAAATCACAAAAAGTAGAATCAACTGACAGTCATAGTGTAGGTCCTTTAAAAAAATAAAATACCAGCAGCTATTTATTACCATCCAGTCTTCATGTGATACACAGTGAACATCTTCAAAATTTTAAAACAAAATATGTATGACATTACTTGACAAGATCAGGAAAACAACAAGAAGACCAGGACCGAGGATATAATTTCCTTGCAGCACCTTTGTTGCTGTTAAACACGAACCTCTGCATTTTCATTTAAGATTTCAGGCATGGATTTATTCCCATTTCACCTTGTGTTAAGATGATTTTGAGTTGCTGTGGGGTAATACGTTGTTTTTGTCACTTTGAGAAACTATTATTATCTGAATGTTGATCTTATTCTAGAGGTTGTTCAATGGAATTTTATTTGGTAATTTCAATGTAGACTGTAAAAATATGACAGGAGACTGGAATGTCACCTTCTTCTTGTCATCATTTTCAGAACGTATTTTTTACAGGGGTCTGACCATGAGACACTAACAATAATTCAATTACATACTCACATCTCATTAGTACTAATAAAACTTACAAGTCATGGCATGCTGCTAGTTGAGGTTGGCTGTGACCAATGAGTAAGCAGGGTTCTGTAGACATTCAGTCAAAATGATCTTGAAATAATTAGGTTGTAATGAAAGAAGTGACAAGGGAAAATGACAAAAATTACTCTCAAGTAACAGCTAAGAATTTAAGTGTACCTTTTTGTGAGGTAGCTGCTGGATGTTTAGCAGCTTTGTTCCCACATTTTACTCTACTGATTAGAATTGTGACCAGGAAGTCCCAGGGATTTGGGAGTTTATAAATTGATGGTGAAAAGCTACCTTTTGGCCTTTTTTCACAATAGGTAGTCAGATGGTGAGCTCTTTGAAGAGTCTGTTCTAATTAAACTCAAATGTACTTCAAAGAAAGTCAAACTTGCAAAGTGCTCAATAATGAAATATTTCTACTTTGAATTCTCCAAGTCATTACAAGATATGACAGTTTAATTTTATAATGAGTGATGAATACTTAGGATATCTTTTAGAGAAGCTAAAATGATCTCTTTAGAGTGTTGCCTTTTCATCTCTTTTATCACAAAATCTAGCTCACATTGAAGCTCTGAAGTTACTATGGTTAAATTAAATACTTACTGATACCTTTCTTACCTAGATAATTCTTTCCTTACAGATATTTTGCCTGCTTGTACTCTCTGATTATCATTAGTGTTGTTTTTATGATTTTTTCTCTCCATTTCTTTGGGTTCCATATGCCTGTGTGATATATCCATCTCTTTCTTTTGTGATGTACACAGAGCCTAAGTGTAAATTACAGTGTTCTGACCACTGTGTTGGAAAACCGTATTTGTGTCACACCATGAGTTGCAGATGCTGGAAAGGCACTAGTAATTTTTGCCATTTTCTAGGGCATCAGTGAAGGGCACAGCACCCACCCCCTCCTGCAGCCCCATGAAGTCTCATCTGGGATAGCAGTATTCCAATGGCAGAGAAAACAGAGGGCAATGTCACCTACTCCTCCTGCTGCCTTGGCTGGCAACCAAGTATCACTTGACATTTTGGTTACTGGATCTGGCAGTGATCGTGACAAAAAACGCACTCCCCAGTTAATATATTTTCTAGGCATGAGTATAATGTCAACTATCCACTGCTGAGTCTTTAACTAAAATGGAAAACTTTTGTTTCCAGATTTGATATTTTTTAACTTTTGCTGCAGAATATTTTATTCAGAATTTCAGGTCAATTTTCCCCCTTTTTAGGATCTCTGGTATATAAAAAACAATTCAGTAATTATATTAAGTTGACAATCTTGTGTCTAATTTTTAATTATTAACTACTGTACCATATTGTCAAATTATATTAATCCAAATTAGAAGTATTTGACAGCAGACTTAATTAAAGTGGATTGTCTAGTTTGTAAAATTAAATTCCTATAAATGAAATGTAAATAATTTTTTCTTTATAATCTTTAATAATTTCCTGCTTCTTTTCTGTAGATAATTGTTCTTATTTGTAACAAATATTAAGATTTTATTCCACAGACCTTTTTTCACAGCTGATTGAATTCATATTTAATTTTTATCATTTTATATTCTAAATCTTCTCTGCATTGCTTCACTCACAAACACAATCTGATATTTTATTACTGCTGATTTTTTTCAAGCAGTGATGACCTTGAAATGAAGCTAGAAAGAGGAAGCCAGGGAAATATTCTTGCCAGTTCAAATGAAAGAATATGTTTCATAGCTCTGGAAGGAGAAAGCCCAAAAAACAGTTTCCTTTTTAGGACTGTTGATTATCACTTTGGGTAATAATTCATCCTGTGCATACAGAGCAGGCTAATCTTTAAATACGGCTTTCAGCAGTACTTACACACAGCTGTAGACATTGATAAAACATGGGGAGCTACAGGCATTGACAGTTGTTAATGGTTAATTTAGCTGTTGGTAAACTTTCATTATGCTTTTCTCCTGTAAGCATCTTCTTTTACTGAGCTTGTCTAAATTCCGCATCTCTCTGAATACTGAACTCAAGAACAGAATTTACTCATTATAGGGTTGGGACTATAAGCACATTCCTGCGTTCTGCATGTAACTTTTTCCTTTTATTAGGCAGGTTTCATCTCACCATTAGAAAAAAACCCTGAAAGGAGCAATGTGGTTGATCCTAGTGTATTTATTACTTCCATTTTATTAGAAGCTTGAATACATTAAAATAGAGATCTATTTCAAAATGGCTGGTGATAACAGCCAAGCAGATGGCTAGGAAGACTTTGAAAAAAAGGGAAGAATAATGCAAATTGCAGAGACTGACCAACCAACACATATAATGGCACTGGTTTCTGATTAGCTTCGGTCAAGGCTTCTCTTTCTCTAGGCAAGAGAAGAATATGCTAATAAAAGACTTGGGAGAAAAGGAAGTACGTTCTTTGTTTTCTGAGGACTGGGCTGTGATAACTGATAAGATTTATGTAGGCTATGATAATACCAAACAGTCCTATCCACAGCTGTAATGTAGAATTTTCTGGTTTACATGGACTAAAGCTCCAGCTGCATCACACAAGGTGACAACTCCTTGGCTGTCACCTCTAATGAGACACATTACTGTTACACATATTTTACATTTTAAATCCTCATTAATAGTTTGGCATGCACAGGGACTTTGGACCCATGTTTGTTCATATATAGTAGTCACTGTAAAGAACAAGTAATTTCCTGGAAAAGAGGAAAGGCAAGCTGCCTTGCTCTGTTCTAGCTATTCACTCAGTATATGTATGCCGAGACAAATGGAAAATAACACAACTTTATTTGAATACCCTTATGCAAGTATATATTGAAAATCTTGTTCTCTTTTCTCATACAAAAACTGTCTCCCTAGAACCTTTCTCTGTAAATGCTACAAGCATGCCAGCCTTCCCATTGTCATCTGTCCCTATCTACCTCTGTGTCACTGAAGGAGTATGCCACTGGTCATTAATCTAATTCTTTTACTCCACGAGTGCTGGTCAAAATCTTGTAAAGCATGTGGCAGACCATCCCAGCTCTAAGGACCTCATAGTTCATAATAGCATAATTCTATATCTAATGTCTCATGATTCTTTATTTCTACTGTATTATTTATTTAGCATTGAAATAAATATTATTATAGTAGTTTTTTTCAGACCTAGTTGTGACAAATAATGTGTAGGTCATTAAGAATAATTACTCTTAATTATTCTTTCAATAATTGTCTTTGAAGTACTTAAGATGCTTCTTTATGGAATTCTGCACCACTGTATATACTATGCTGAGGACTGTTCCCTCACCTCCTCATAAGAAAGTGAAAACATCTCCACAACATCTTACTTTAACTACTCAATATGTAACCTGAACATGTATGATCCTTTCATTGTATGGAACCCCACAGATGTGTTACAGTGGATGTGTTAAGTGGCTTGTTGAATGTGCAAATCTGTGTCAGTCAGTCATAGGACAGTCTGGAGGACCAAGAACAGTTATTCACCTCAGGAGAGGATCTGTCTCCTAGTGCTCCCAGAAAGTATCAGCTCAGCAGAGTTCCTTTCCTGCAAGTCATTGGCTGGATCCTGGGTCAACTTTTTAGACTAGTAGTTGGTCTAGTATTTTATTCAACTTCTAGCCATATCTAAGGACTTCTTGTTGCCCAGAGAAGTTGTAAGTGCGCAATCACTGGAAGTATTGAAGACCAGTGTAGAGCAGTCTGATGTAGTGGAAGGTGTCCCTGCCCATGGCAGGGGGGTTGGATTTCCATGATCTTTAAGGTCTTTCCAACCCAAACTATTCTGTGATTCTATGATTCTAAGTGTAATTTCAGTGTGGATTGTCCTCTTGGTTCTGTTTCCTTTTACTCAGACTTTCCAGCAGCTAAGTTATCCATTTCAAGAAATCAATTAAGAGGAACAATGGTCTCAGTCATCACTCTTCCCTCCTTCACTAATCAACTTTCCTTGGGAGTTCACTGGCTTTCCAAGTATAGTCCAGTCCACTGGTAATAATGAAGCCCAGGCTGCACCAGATCAGTGTGTTCTTTTCCCCAGCAGAAAGGAAAGGCAGCTAAGCCTGGGAGATCTCTTCTATGAAATAAGCAATCTCTACTCATGAGCTCAAAGGATGTGAAGGCAGAAAATTATAGGAAAGATTGGCTTTTTGTACTAAAGATGGAGAGCAATCAGATATAACAAAGACAAGTCTGATGGCATAATGGTCCTTCACTTCCTCTTCTATTTATCACCTCAGATATAGTATCATCCTCCAGTTATCTCAGTATGTATCTCAGGCTGAGACCTGTAGCAGAAGCCAGGCACTGAACAGTATAAAGCTAGGGTGGCTAATCTTGAACCTCAGGACAATTATCTTCCAGAAGGACCTAGAAAGGTTTGTGTGATTGAAGCAGTAGCCATAGACCAGATACCTTCTGTGTAGTTCGCGAGGGCATCATAGAATTGAAACACAGAAGTTGAGGGAAAAGAGTGTGAAGGATGCAGCTGGGAAAAAAGAATTAGAGGAAGAGACAAATGGAGGGTTTCAGAAGTAATCACAGGGAGTGCAGGAGAGCAGAGAAAGGATACAGCGTGGTCTGATTCCAACATCCATATGAGACTGAGGGGAAAACTTCATGCCATTTTAGCAAGTCAAGAAGGAAACAGACACATTTTTGCATAGACATTGGCATTGTCATCTGCACTTAGAAACAGGTCGATACTCACACATTTCAGAGTCTGGCAGTGTCAACAGGAACTTTCTCAGTGCTCTTGGGGTTTCCATGGCTGAGTGTGTGGGCAGAATGCTGTTTGAGACATGAGCAGAGCTCATTCCAGTGGCAAGACTCTCCAGGATGCTCGCTGTCCCTCGGCCTCATAACTGCGTGGATACAGTTGGAGGATAGTCAGTGGCACATACAATGGTACAAATCACTAAGAGAATCTAACATTGCAAGACAGATTCAATCCAAGGCCACTGAGGCTGTCACACTACATCACATGTTGGCCAGTGCTTGCAAATATAGCAGAGAACCTACCACATGCCCTTAATCACATTTTTGTGTCATTTAGGGATATTGGTTATTACCACTCTCCAGAAAATGGAAGTCCCTACTACAGTCATTTCAGGCCAGTCTTATCACAAGTCTGTCACCATGAAGGACAGAAGAAAATCAAGAAAATCACTTTGGTAGCATTCTTGCCAGATAAGTAGCAATTCAATAAAGAGCTATCTTCCCCTAGCTTCACATCAGTTTTATCCTTTGCATGCTTTCAGAGTCATTTTTGAAATCAATGAGGTACTGCTTAATTTATTTGCCCTTTTCTGGGCCTGAATCTGGCATGGCACAGTTTATATATCAGACAGGTTGAATTATACCATATTTGACCCTGCATATCTGGTGGCATGAGAAATATGAGAAAACTTGAAATACTTCACGTAACTACCTTCCCAACTTGGAAATCCACCCAATAAGGTCTTGTTTCACTAGCTGGGCATGCAGTACATGTGGAAGATACGGCTTTTCCAGCCAACATACTTGTGGCAGGAGAACAGTGAAGGCTGACGTTAGCTCTGCAAGGGCACCTGGTATCCTCCTTGAAAGTCTGTCAAACAGTACCAGTAACCAGGAGAAAAAGATAAATCACCTGGGGACACATCTCATATGGTGCAGTTACAGCCTTTGAAATAAACACATAGCCAAGAAAGCCCCAAGTAAAGGAATTTTAAAGAAAACTACTGGCAGTAGTTCTCAAGTTCACTTTAAAGATATACTTTCCTCATCTCCTGTTCTGTGAAAACAGGTGCACAGTTGGTGACAATAACTTTCTACCTGATGTTAAAGCAGCAGTGGACATCAGACAGCAGACCATGGCCAGGGTCATTTGCTGTCCTTTATTACTCCCAGCTGCCTGGGTCTAAAGACAAATGTGGTTCCTGTTTACAGAGATCTCTGCTGTGCCTGGAGCAGCCCTGCAATTACAACTCTAAATTTATTCAAATGAACTGATAAGAGCTTCCTATGGGCTTTATTAAATTAGATCACATTATTCTGAGTGGGTAACCAGTGGTCAGGGCCCTAAGGGCACTAATAAGCCTTAATGGCCTCCTCTGAGTCTCACCCACACCTGCCCACAGGCCAGGACCCATTCCCAGGTTTTGGAGCCGTTAGTCCCTGCCACAAGAGGGCTAGTCTCCCTCTCCCGTAGCCCTGCCCTCTCCCCATCAGCCTTGCTGAGCCAGGTTCACCCATATAAAATACATTAAAAGAAGGAACCTCATCCACTGCTTGGAACAGAGAGATCCTCTACATCCTCATAGCACTGCTTTCACCATGGGCAGGAAGTTTGACTGAGGACAGCGCTCTCATAATAGCTCAGAGAACCTGTTGAGCTCAGGAGGGAAGCTGTGCTTTCCCCATTCTCGGCAGGAAAGAATAGCTTCCTGCATTTTTCTACCATGTATGTCCTTGCTCAGAAGAAATAGCTTTGCTCATCGTAAATCAGTTGGTGTAAAATTCCTTGCATATAGGACTGAGGTGTCAGTTAAATTTCCATTTGGGAAACAAAGATGTACCCAATGATCAGGGTACATCAAGGTCAGGGAAGAGCATCCTCTCAGCCTCTTCACCAGCTCCCAAATTAATGTTAGAGATGAAAGAGAGGGAACAGCACTATTCAAGTTACACACTTTTGACTGCAGTGACTTCGTCTCCTAAATCTATTTAATTCACCAATATCTTTCAGTGTTTCTATTTCACAGCAGTCTGCTGTCACAAAAACCTCTTCATGTAAGTAATTACTGTATGCATACCTTTGTATTATTTATTTTAAATATATATATTGGCTGATGAAGATCACATAGCTGAAAAACCTTAATAAACAGTTGAAACAAGACCTTGAATAGCAGTTTCATGCAAAGTTCTTAACATAGACTTGGAAGTCTAGATCTCTGTCATCTATTGTTCTTATTGTTACATGGAAATCACTCTATCAAATTTTTTTTTAGAGCATCATGCCTATTCCAGCAGGCTCATAAGTGAAAGGTCTTGGACTCTCATACTTCATCCTATGACACCACTCTTGACTGAGGCCTTATACATTCCCTACCCTAGCAAATTCAGCTCCAATCAACAAAATTTTATCTTCTTATATTGGATTTTTTTAGGTTAGAATCATACAATCTACTAACACAAGTCTGTGATGCAATTATGGTATCAACATTAAGTGCCCACACTTTGTCTCCAGATGATCTTTTCAAATTTATGATACTTACAGGTTGCAAAATCTACCTATTTTTCTCTATACTGTACTAATGGAATAAATAAAATCAGAGAAAGCCAAGGGATAGTGTTATAATACTATCCAGGAGGATCCTATTAGACAGAGGATTTTGATGTGTTCATTAAGTTTCGATTTTGAAAAGGCATTCCTATTAAAACAAAGCTCTGAAAACAAACAGCCAACAAAATTTGCTTTCTGACTTGTGCTAGAGTGTACCTCAAATCTCAGTAAAATTATCCTTAGTACTCTTTCAACTTACAGGTTTCACAAAAGCATGTCTTTAAAATATTTCTTTCAGAACTGGTCCACTAGTAGCTATTAGCTTTTTTGAGCCTAAAATATGATAGTAAAAGAAATGTTTTACTTCCTGCCTACAATAAAGCATCTTACTTTGCAATGGAAAATAGAAATGCTGAGTAGTAGGTTTGTTGTTTGGATCTGTTAGGGGTTTTTTGTTTCAGTTGTTGGTTTTTGGGATTGGTTTGTTTTGTTTGTTGGTTGGTTTTCTGGTTTGTTTTTTTGGGTGGTTTTTTTTTGCTGTTACCTGTATATCTGTAACAGCATTTAACCTTTGTTTAAAGTTTTCAACTGTTTATTGTCAACACTGAGTTGAGGGAATATCTGGGAATTTTTGTACTGTTCAGGTAAGAATGTTAGAGTTCTTGAGTTGTTTGCTAAAGGCTAGTGAAAGAAAATTGGTTTTGTTTGTTGGGAGTTGGGGTTTTTTTTTACATTCTATGTTATCTTGGGAAAGTAGCAGTGGTAATTTTTGTGCTGTGCATCCAATAGCAATCTCTAGTTCAGTGGGTTTGCTTCTCTCTTCAGGATGCTTGAAATTTACTTCCATAGAGTATTACTTCTGAAAATCAATTTGGTGGTTTTTCGGCCTGTTTGGCTTTTTTTTTCTGACATATCAGTTACTTGAGACTTAACACTCACGTGACCAAAATTTCTGTGTCCACGTTTTAGTTTTCTTGGTAGACAGCCTAGGTAGAAGATGCCTTTTGCAGAGAATGTGGTGATCAGACAAAAATGAGCCTGCTGTGATGTGATGACATAGTCTGTCATTGAATCAGATGTTATGTGATGACATAGTCTATCATTGAATAGTACCTGATGTGATGACATAGTCTATCATTGAATCAGAACAGTGCATGACAAGGATGCCGAAGAGCCAGAGCCAGGGAGTGAAAACCTGTATTTGAAGCTGAACTGATGTTTTCCTCCATTTTTGTATTCAGCAGTACTGGGCACATCCTTTTCCACGTGAATGAAACAGAAGAGCTGTTACAAAAAACCCTGAAGCAATTATATTGAGAAAATAGACTCAGTAATACTGAACTTGTCTTTTAAACATGCACCTTTCATTATTTTTGTGCATTAACTGTAATGACAAGTAGGTTTTTGACCTGAGCTTGTTAAATAAATTTTTTTTCAGAGATGTAGCATATTTTTACATATATTTCATGGCCACTTGAAATACACTTATTTCCACCATATGAAGTACCATGTACAATTAGCATTGCTTTTTTACTCAATTTTCGACAGTTAAGTGAAGTCCATCACAGTTTTTGTTAACATTTTGTGTATCTGTAATTTTGTCTTATGCTAAGTTGTGGTGTTTCCTTGAAGCTGTATTATCATATCTTTTTTATTATGTTTGCCTATAGAATTTCCAGTTGCTCTATGCTTAGAATTTCAAAGGTTCATAAGGGAGATCTCCTTTTCTGCTTATTTTACTCTCTGTGTACCATAGTCACTGACACAGTTTCTTATAAGAAGTGTCCAGCAGCTGATTGATGCTAAGAGAAGTCAAAGATTCTGTTGTCATCCACTGAATAGGCAGTTTATGTGTTTAGCATGAGGACCTGCTGACTTGCAAAAAATGGTTAATGAAAACAAGACATTAATTTGCCTGTTTCATAGAACTTGCAGGTGGGAGACATTTGGGAGACTATCAGAGTAAACAGATTATCCTTTTCAGTCAAATAGCTTGTCTCTCTTAATTGCTTAGGTGTAAATTAATTAGACTCCTTGGGGTGGTGGTGGGAATTTCCAAATAGTAAAAAGGTATATAAGAGACAAAAATTACTTCCTGAGAACTTCAGAGCTATTTTCAGTAGAAGAGCTTTTCTTGTGGGACCACAGGCTGTTCCATGTCCGTTTTTGAAAGGGCCAAAGGGAAGTAAATACTCTCAAGTTCAGGTTCATGAGCCTGCTCAGTGCAGGATCAGCACAGATCCATTCTGGGAGGGAGGAGGCAGGAGCACACAGCTGGAGTGGAGGACATGGGTTACGCGTCACATGAGCACAGGATTGACAGCGATGCGTTCTCCTGGTTTTGTATGTACAAAATAATCAATGGCCAAAAAAAATAATTGGCGCATTTTGGAGCAGACTTTTTCCTATAAACACCAATTCTCTTTGCTGCTGAAAAGTGTGTAAGACAGAGATGTTCATGTGGGGGAGAGGGGGCTCATGGGGTGATTCATCATAAGAAGAAAGAATTACACTTGGGGATTTTTGAGCTCTTAAGATTGTGCTTACATGCATTTTACATATATTGTAGCTGTAGTAGTTGAATGTGGTCTATGTCTACTCCATTTTACATTAAAAGGTCCATTCTTCTTTCTGTTTGGTGAGTCTTCCACCCCAGCAGAGCACTCAGTAGAGTATATCTGTCTGCTTTTTAGTGTGCAGTGCAAAAATTAAAATTTGTGTAAAAATCTCCTTTCACCATGCTTTTAGGAAAAAAAAAAATTAAAAAAAAGGTTTTAACTCAGTCAGTAATACAGTAGCCTGTCACAGTTCAGTAGGAAAAACAGGCCTAATGGTTGCTGAGATTAGAGATAGCTTTAAGGGGCATTATATATCATTATAACATGGTGACATAGTGAAGCTTAATAGGCACTACAACATCCTTTTGTTTTTATGTTTCCCTGAACACTCAGTTCTGTGACAGGTGGCTATTCCTGTGTAAATCTACGCAATTATATTTGTGTAGCAGCCCTGAAAAAGCCTTAATATATTAACTATTAAAAGTCACTGACAGTCTTTGGAGAAATGTTTTAGTCTGCCTGTGTGAATAGAGGGTTTGAATTATATGTTGTTTTTTAGGTAATTTATAAATATTATATTTAGTTGATGCATGCAAATAGGATAAAATAAGCATTTGCCATTGCATAGTTAACATATTCTGTTTTATTATATTCTATTTATGTTTTCCCAAGAGCGGTGAGAGAGAGGAAGGAAGTTAAGTTTTAGTTGAGCATTTTGTTTTGTTGGCATTGGTGACACAAAGCATTTAGCTGGTTTTATTGAAAAACAAGAGTTTCAAATATTAAATTACCTTTACTGCTTATCTCAAATGTGTTTACATCACACAATTTCCAGCATGAACAAATACAGAGTACGCAATTGAAGGCAGCACTTCAAACAAGAAGTAAGGATGTTTAGCTTAGTGATTAAAAATGGAAATGTTACTATTGAGAATCCATTCTTCTGGAATTTTCTGATGTTTTTTGATAGTTCAGTAAGCTGTGGGTCCTTCCATATTAATCAAAATTTTCTTTATTCATGTTTTATTTTTGTAGGCTTTGGCTCCAAATTCAGCCTACCTATTCATCTAAGATTTGGAAGACATTTCTGTAGAATGTAGTGTATCGACAGAGACTCAAATAAGTCAGCTTGTAATATAAAAAGGTCTCTTTGCCATTCCTGAGTTGAATAGGCAAGAAAATAAATCAAAGTTAACTGGTACCGTGAGGCTAGAAAACAGTTTTAGGATTTTTTAAAAGCTAATTAAGTGTACCTCCAGGGTAAATAGACTACTATGGAATCTATTGCCCAGAGACAGTTTCATATTATTATGCATTTTAACCTTTCTTTGCAAGTCCTGAACCTGTGGTATATAGTGAAGACACCTACCAGGAGTATAAATATATTTTATGTAGTATCTGCCATAGCAGTGATGTAGCATAAAATGAAATGGTGAGATTTGTAAGGATATTAGAATTAAGTGAATAGAATAGGCAAGTTGTTTATAGTAGATGAAAATAAATTATTTATTGCATGAAGAAAAATTGCTGTTTTCAAAGGACACTTGAAGTACCTGCATGTAACTGAGCTGCCTTTGAATTTACTCAGTAATGTCTCCCTGACATGGTCAGTTGTTACTCTTATCATGCAAGTAGTCATCCTTTTGTATTTTAGGAGTGTTTAGACGACAAAACCCCATCGTTTTATCTGGCCCTTCATCTTTATTCAGTTCTTTATCTATTCAGCACTCAGCATTGGTAGTAAGTAGTAATAACTTCTGCGCCGATTTCTCTCAAACCTCCAAGCCCCACATACAATCGTGTATGGCTATTGCCACTCACTGCAGGGGTACAGCGAATGGCTCTGGTGTGGGCACCCCACTGCCAGAACTGGAAGGGTGTGTGCAAAGACTCTTGTCTCCACGAGGTCAGGTTGGGTCCTGACACCGTGGCTGCAGGCAGCACAAGTGGCAGCACTGTCCTTGGAAAGAGTCAAGGCAGCAGCTGCTGCCTGGCAAGAGTGTGAGGGGAAGGGAACAGTGGGAACAGCAGTAGGTGCAGGATGGGATGAAGGGAGGAAAAAGGCCTTGACTGGAGACATTGAGAAGTTATGGCAGCGGAAGCCTTCCTGGCTTTTGGCAGTTCTCCATCCCAGGGCTGCCTTCTGCTGGGGCCAAGGTTGCTGCATGCCCTGTGAATGGTTTCTTTAGGTCAATGCACCATGGCTGAGAAAGCTCCGGTGTAGCACCTGTACAAGGGCAAGTGATGACTTGTATTGCCTTGTCAAATGGAGGCATCTTCATTAACTCAGAGTGCATCCCCTGGGGAATGTCATCATCAGAAACTGAAGTATCTGGGAGGTGTGTGTGCTTCCAGAGATAGGTTATAGCTGATGAGGACATTTTCAGGATTGCAGTACCTGAATCAGGTTCCCAGAGCATGGTTTGTATTGTTTAATTGTGTCCCCCTTAGAGACAGCATGTGATGAGGAATCCCACACCTCATTTCTGCCTGGAATTCTAGTTCTGAAACTATAAAAGTTTCTGAAAGCCAAGTATTGCAGTGTTGGTTATGGAAACACAAAGCTTCTGCATGCTGAAGCCCTTTTTGTTGAAACAGACCTTAAGAAGTTTCTCTGTGGTAACACAAGTCTTCTGTAACAGAATTGGAAATTTCGTAATAAAAAAAAAAGGGGGGGGGGGTTGATTTTTTTTCTTAAATTGCAGTAATTCTTAATATGCTGATTTGTCCAGGACCCGTGAAAACTTAAAGAGTTCTTTTCCTTTGAAATAAGTTGAACACTATTTTGGAAAGTTTATCTGCTGTCCTTTTCAGTGAGCAGCAATAAACAAAAGGAGTATTGTCCTCCCATGAGACACAACTAGGCAGGATAGCACTGAGTTACTGATTGAGGAGGAGGAAGACTGTGGGTGCAGTAGTGTCCTGTGTTTTTCTCAGGATTACAAGGTTTTACTGCAGATGTTCATCACCAATAATCTGTCATAAAGTTGTAATTAATAGCTGTTGTGCTCGTAATGTAACCTGGAGGAGTCACTTTAGATATCTGAGAAAACAATGAAAAATATTGATGGCTGTTCTGGGTAAATCAGTGACTCAGTAGAAAACATTTTGTTGATTTTTGTATTTGGTAGGTAGTCAGGGGATACTGCAGTCGCCCCACAGTTGACCTCTTTGCCAGCTGGCATTACAAGTGGATCAGCATAATTAATTTCAAAATCACTCAGCAGCTTATACTGGGCAACATTTGCTTCTGAAAAAAACATTAAAAAATAGAAATCTTTGGTCCAACTCAAGTCTCTCAATTTCCTTATCTCATCAGCTTTACAGATTTCTTTATTTTATATCTAATGTTCCCTGGCAGTGATGGTATTTTGCCTGCTACATTAACAGATGCTGATGAGTGTGATAGTTTATTGAAAGCTGAACACAAAATCTCATTCTGAGCTGGTGGGAGAGCCCCCGTCTTGCAGCTGTAGGAGAAGAAAGATTCATGATTTATAGAAGAATAAGTCACTGGCACATTGCAGACACCAGAAACAGTAGTGTAATTCACAGCAGAATTGTGATGGTGACAAGTGACGTGTTTTTCACACTGTCATCTGCCCTCATGTATTGTTTATTTTCACTGTGGTTTAGGAGATTTGTGTTTTGTATGCTGTTGCATGCATCTAGAATATTGGCCTGTGTGCTTCTCCATGTCTCAGTAGTTCAGCCTGCTTGACAAAGAAGCCATGCAGGTGAATGGATGTTGACCCATGGTTACTCTTTCTGAGTTGGGCAGTTCTCCTTGGCTTTAGCAGTTGCTCTGAGAATATGACTTGAAAATTTGCTTCCATTCCGAAGATACCTTTTTTAATTTTTTTAGTAATGATTTTCTCCATGATTGTCTTCCTTAAAAATGAACTCTATGATCTTTGATTTTTGCAAGATCACCTTTCTTTCGATATGCCCTGCATGATGTATTGTATCAATGGACATGTTTGTATTGCCTGGTAGTGATACAACAAGAAGGTACATCATGTAACTAAATAGAACTCGTTGGTTATGTATTAGAGGAAATACTAGGTGTTTTTTAGGATGCTGGGAGAATTTATGATCAGCGTGAGCACCAACTCAGATGTAATGAATGGCCAATCCTTTTCTTTCGTGAAAAGGCGCCAGTGTCACTAAAGACACTCTGTCAGTATTGGCTGATACAGATGCAGAGGCCTCCTTTGCATATCAAACAAATATCCTGGTATCTCCAGGATCAGATCAGGAGGCACATNATTCTTAATATGCTGATTTGTCCAGGACCCGTGAAAACTTAAGAGTTCTTTTCCTTTGAAATAAGTTGAACACTATTTTGGAAAGTTTATCTGCTGTCCTTTTCAGTGAGCAGCAATAGACAAAAGGAGTATTGTCCTCCCATGAGACACAACTAGGCAGGATAGCACTGAGTTACTGATTGAGGAGGAGGAAGACTGTGGGTGCAGTAGTGTCCTGTGTTTTTCTCAGGATTACAAGGTTTTACTGCAGATGTTCATCACCAATAATCTGTCATAAAGTTGTAATTAATAGCTGTTGTGCTCGTAATGTAACCTGGAGGAGTCACTTTAGATATCTGAGAAAACAATGAAAAATATTGATGGCTGTTCTGGGTAAATCAGTGACTCAGTAGAAAACATTTTGTTGATTTTTGTATTTGGTAGGTAGTCAGGGGATACTGCAGTCGCCCCACAGTTGACCTCTTTGCCAGCTGGCATTACAAGTGGATCAGCATAATTAATTTCAAAATCACTCAGCAGCTTATACTGGGCAACATTTGCTTCTGAAAAAAACATTAAAAAATAGAAATCTTTGGTCCAACTCAAGTCTCTCAATTTCCTTATCTCATCAGCTTTACAGATTTCTTTATTTTATATCTAATGTTCCCTGGCAGTGATGGTATTTTGCCTGCTACATTAACAGATGCTGATGAGTGTGATAGTTTATTGAAAGCTGAACACAAAATCTCATTCTGAGCTGGTGGGAGAGCCCCCGTCTTGCAGCTGTAGGAGAAGAAAGATTCATGATTTATAGAAGAATAAGTCACTGGCACATTGCAGACACCAGAAACAGTAGTGTAATTCACAGCAGAATTGTGATGGTGACAAGTGACGTGTTTTTCACACTGTCATCTGCCCTCATGTATTGTTTATTTTCACTGTGGTTTAGGAGATTTGTGTTTTGTATGCTGTTGCATGCATCTAGAATATTGGCCTGTGTGCTTCTCCATGTCTCAGTAGTTCAGCCTGCTTGACAAAGAAGCCATGCAGGTGAATGGATGTTGACCCATGGTTACTCTTTCTGAGTTGGGCAGTTCTCCTTGGCTTTAGCAGTTGCTCTGAGAATATGACTTGAAAATTTGCTTCCATTCCGAAGATACCTTTTTTAATTTTTTTAGTAATGATTTTCTCCATGATTGTCTTCCTTAAAAATGAACTCTATGATCTTTGATTTTTGCAAGATCACCTTTCTTTCGATATGCCCTGCATGATGTATTGTATCAATGGACATGTTTGTATTGCCTGGTAGTGATACAACAAGAAGGTACATCATGTAACTAAATAGAACTCGTTGGTTATGTATTAGAGGAAATACTAGGTGTTTTTTAGGATGCTGGGAGAATTTATGATCAGCGTGAGCACCAACTCAGATGTAATGAATGGCCAATCCTTTTCTTTCGTGAAAAGGCGCCAGTGTCACTAAAGACACTCTGTCAGTATTGGCTGATACAGATGCAGAGGCCTCCTTTGCATATCAAACAAATATCCTGGTATCTCCAGGATCAGATCAGGAGGCACATTATGTGAGCAAAAAATCTAACAAAAAAATAATAGTAGAATACAATAGTATTGATCTCAAGTAATATGTATTTAATATATTTTCTTTTAGGAGAAGCCACTGACCAAATCTCTGCAACGAGGAGAAGATCCCCAGTTTGATCAAGTAAGACACTTGAAATGGCATTATTTCCATTCCTCAGGCTAAAAGAGGAGTGCTTTAGAAGGCATTCTAGTGTCCTTATACTAGTTGCATACTGCGAAAGTTAAATTTCTCAATGTACTTTGATGGAATGATGAGTGCTTGCCTAACCATTCTTGGGTTTTAATTGGAAGAATTTTTCCTCTGTTTTCAAACTCAGTGTTTTTCTGACATAGAACTTGTTACTTTTTATAGTGTATTAGGCACATGTATTATTTCTTGTCTGTTTCCCCTAATGAAGTTTTTGAAGCAAAATTTCTATATTTTTAGTATATGTGGGTTTTGAAACAGATGTGTGGCCCCCAATCTTTCTTTTATGAGGTTTATTTTATAATTAATATAAGGGTCTATAGAATCATGGTCATTGCCATCAGTCTAGTTTGTCTCTGTAGCTGTGACTCAGCATGACTTACATGTGTGCTGCACTTCAAATCGGGTGAGCCAACCTGTTGGGTTTAAAATTAAGTATAAGTTCAATTGTCAGGATAAATGCCTGTATATGACAAGGTACCTAATTATTAGAAAAATGGTGGGCACGGAAAAAGTATTAAAAATTAAGTAGAATTTATGTAATTGGTTAGATTTCATTTAGTAGAACAATAAAATTGTTATTAATAAAATGAAATTTGTATCTGGCATTAGATTAATAAATTTATTATGTATGGGAAATAGGACAAGTATAAAAATAAAACCAACAGCAATATACACGCTTCTAATTGATTATATAAAGCAATTTATTTTTGTCAACAGTCTTTCTTTTTGTCAGCAACATCTAGAAAAAACTATTTTGAAATAGAGAAAGATGAATTCTGAAGAGTTTAAGTTACTTAAAGGATGCCAAAACTGGCAAATCTCACTCCCCACGAAGAGGAATGATAAACTCTAGGTGTGCCATTGCTGTCACTGTTGCTACTGACTCCACATCTGCCCACACCACTGTGCTGCCAGCAGGGCCAGAAACACAGGACAGAAAGACAGAGCAGAAGCAGCAGAAACAGCAGTAATTCCAAAAGCAGCTGTGACTAATGCCATAAGCTGCGGGTACCATATTGATTGACTTTGGGAGAGGAGATAGATATAAGTACATTTTTAGAACCTCAGATGAATATTTATTGAGTTTTCTGGGACATTTCACCAGAAGATGCCTTGTGAGACTCCACTGGCATACACTAAGGCTCACTTTATAATTTTAGCTTGACAAAATGACACACGCTAGATTGTTCTGTAGCTGCTTTTTGGGGAGAGATAGCCTGCTTGGAGGGCTGCTCGGAGCAGGAGGTGAACAGAGGAGGTGAGACTTCTGCTTCATAGTTGGGAGCTCCCTGTCTGCCTCACTGACCACAGAGACCCTGCAGGGAAACCAGCCACTGTAGGCTAAAGGAGGTTGCTTTCTGAGTACTCTCCACCTGCCTCATGAAATTCCTTGTGGTATTCTGACCTGAATTTTATATACATATTTTTTTCCTTCCTGTGGGAAGAGTGTTACACTCAAATGGGAAAGTAAAACAAATTAAGCCACCCAGATGCAAACCTTGTGATACTGTTCCCACAGTGTATTAAACAAACACGTAATGGGTGGCCATGATTTGATTAAATACTTATGGTTAAGCAAATTGTGGCCCTTTAAAAGGAAGAATTGGAAGACTGATGCTTCTCCTAGTTATTGGTAAGTAGACAGAAAATTGAGTAATTAAGTCAGGATCATTTAATGAGAACAGCAAATGCTTCCTAGAGTGAAACAACTGAACAACTGTGTTAGTTTACTGCTGTAGCAATTTACTCTGAATGCAGTGGGGAGAGAAAAAAAAAAAAAAAACCAACAAAAAACCACAGATGCAGACCAAACACCAAGGTAAATTTTGTTATATATGACATTCATATATCTTTCTATCCACATATCTGAAGTCCTACCTATGTGCAGAGTTGATAAAAAAGTACAGTGGTGAGATTGTCTTAGACGTCTTGTCCGAAAACCTTGCTTTCAGTTGCTTGAAATTCTCAAAACATACTACTTAAGCTAAAATTTTCAGAATTATTTGTCAGCCTCAGGCCAGGTTGCTGGCTATGTTTCCCTTTCCAGATTTCACATTGTTTCCTGCTTAAATAGCATAATCATTTTGGGATGTTGTGGTGCTCCTGGGATTGATGTAGGCCTGTGATCAGCAGATGGGACCTGAACCTGGCTTACGAACCCATTTTCAAGAACATGGTTCATACTTGCCAAAATTTTTTTAGTTCAGCTAAATCCGTACAATCATAGAATGGTTTTAATTGTATTCAAATAGTTTGCATTCAAAATTTTGTAGTGCACAATAGAGATATGATAGAACCAAGCTAGGGTAGAGACAGGAAGACAGAGCAAAAAGTCTTTCTTTACTTGGCATGTTTCACTCAGTAGATTATGTAAGTACATCACATTATAAAGCTGTTTTTCAAATGATAACATATCAGTATTATAAAGTTATCATGAAAATATGGATAATAAAATGAAGGTGGGGTCTGCCTGGGAAACTCTGAAGATCATGGTATGACATGATACCAAAACCCAAGTAAGACGGCATGTGCTTTTAAGTGAAACCATTCAGGTTTTATTTTTGAAGTTAATTCAAATGTTTAAAGAGTCTGTGGGATGAAGGAAGACCAGACTGGTAATCCCCTACTTTCCAGTTAAGGTGCAGAAAGCTTTGGTGTTTATTTCTGAAACCTGTAGAGTCATCTAGTAAAAATAAAAAAGGCCAGTCATGATATTCCTGATATTTTTGCTACAGAAATGAAGGGGGAAAAGAGGGACAATCCCCATGAACAAACTTTTTCAAGGAGTGTCTAATAATTTTTACTTTCAGTTTTAGGGCATACAAAGTGACAGACTGTCAGAGGAACCTAATTTTCTTTTTTTTTTTGACATTATCAAAATTATCTCTATTCAGTTTGAGTGAAATTGATGGGTAATGCTGAAGTGAGTAGGTCACTAGTCATTTTAAAATATCTGAGCTCAATCTTCTAATGGTAAATTAAAAAGCAACAAAAATAAGGCATGACCTGATTTAAAATTTGCTTTTCGCAAGTCAGTTTCAGAGGTGGAAAAAACCAGCCCAAAAAGTAACTTAACAATGAGCAGAATGGAACTTTGGCTACCCAAAGTTATCAGCATCAAGTTTGACACTGAAACCTCCAAAGCATTTGAGATGTCTATGAAAGCATTGCTTGCTACCCCAAAATAGTTCTATCTCTGGCTCCCTGAGAACCAGCATTTTTTCCTGCCCATTCTCAAACACCTTTTAGGAACACTGGTTGTGATGGTGGTGATGGATCCAACATCTGGAAACATGACTGGGCCCAGTCAAAGCTGTTTCTCTCCACATAGGTGTAGTCAGTGTCTCCTGTTAGGCAGCCAGGATGTCTGGCTGCCAATTGCATCACCCTCCTTCAACAAATAATAGGCTCTTGAGCAATGCATGAAGTGATGATACTTACCCTGACTTGCTGAATGTCTCACCATTGGCCTAACAAACTGCATTCCTTACACTGACTGTGTTTTCCTTTCTAGGTATGCATGTATATAAAGAAAATATATACAGGAAATTATGTAGGTTTTTTCATACGGTTTTAAATATTTTTATAGTATATTTAAAATCGTGTTTTGAAAGTCCTTGATTAGACACCTCTAGTTGCCTATTGGAAAAGAGCATTACAGCTCCAGCATTAGCATGCTCTGTGTCCTCAATTACAGAAATGTTATTAAACATTGTACTAGTGAACTATGACTTAAACTTCCTATTACAGGAAACCATAAAGTTGCAGTACATGAAAAGATCAAAAGCTAGCAAAAGCACATAATTCTCCAAGAGGGTTATCCTCACCTAAGGAAACATTTTTATTACTCTTTTCTCAGTCTCTACTAATGTATCATTTGTTCTTACCACGGTGCATTAATGTTCCATGAACTGACAGAGGGGCAGAAGAAGGGTGCTGTGTAATCTTGGACTGAGCTACAGACTGTGTGCCATATAAAAACACAAAATGAATGTAACGTTTTGGCCATGGAAGTGAAAATTTAACAGGAAGACTTCGTTTTCATATGAAGCTATCTATCTGAGGTGCCTGTTGCGGAAGTTTCAGCATAAAGTGCACAAAAGCTTATTCTTGTTTCAGTTTTACTGCTCTCTTCTTAGAAATGCACTGGGGTTGGAGACTACAGATTGGAAAGCAAAAACATTTAATCTTTTACATACTTTTAGGAGATGAAACAAAAAAAAAATCAGCCAAGGTAAAAAAAGGAAACTAAAATGAATAATAATAATAAAGTGGAAAATGCAATAAATAAATAAGGGACTAAGCAGCATACTAATGATCAAGTGTCCTTTTTCATAACAGCCTAGACATGAGTAATGATATGCTGATAATTATTCTGATCCAATATTATTTTTTAGATGTAGTTAGTGAATACTGATAACCATTGTCATTGCAGTAGCACTGCTGTTGGCCCCTTTTGTGTTTTCCCTTTCCCTGAGCTTTACACATCATCCTCCATCACCAGAAAAAGGCACATGGTAGAGAAACTATAAGAAATGGTGGTCGTGGGGTCATAAAACAGATTTTGGCTTCCAGTCAGAGGTTTGGGTTGAAGCAGTGTATAAAGAAGTACATCTGAAGGCAAAATTAAAGGTAACATCTTCAGAACTGAACTTGCTGTCCACTAAAAATAAATGTGTTTTCGTGTAAACTGTTATGCTGGCAGTAAAATAGCTATAAACACTGATAGCGTATAAGCAAGCTAGCTGAAATTACCCATCCACAAAATTATGGTACTAAAAAGTCCTGTTTTCTTTTTTTGTCTCACAAAGCCAAGGCCATTAATGAAAACTAGTGAGTTCAAGTAGAATAGTTATCAGTTTCAACCATTTCCAGGGAGATTTAACCTCACAGCACTGTCCAGAAAGAAAATGCTTAGAACAAAGATGTGAATGAAAGATCTCCACAGTCACAAATGCATTCAGCAGCTTTGATAGAAAGTGTAAAACCTTACTTGTTCTTGTCCATTATTTAGAATCTGCACAACAATTTGAAGATAAAATATGCAGACACTGTGCAAAAAATAGAGTTACGAGAAATAAACCAACACTATGCAAAAATGAAGCACTGCAATTCTGCTTTATTAAAGTGGTAATAAAATGCCCATTCAACGTACATAGTGACATATGTGGTATACAAAGAAAAATGCTGGATCAAAAAATTAATGATACTGTAGAAAATTTGGTGCAGTTTTGAATATATTTGCTGTTAAAACTCATATAAATTCATAAGTGAAATAAAAAAGGGAATCAGCATCTATTTGCTATTAGTGGAAACATTTCTTGTATTTGTATTTTGACAATATAACAAGACTTTTATGAAAGTATATAAATTGTAGTGAGCTATCTGAGCAGAATTTCATTAAATTTACTCTTGCATTTTAGTCCAAAATAAACATTAATCATTTACATAAAGTATATTTAATGCTCTGTGAACACAGGTTTTAAACAGCTCCCTACTTGTACAGCTTTCTTATCCCTAAGCTATACAGTAGGTAGTTCATTTATGATGGAAGAATATGATCATTTGTCCAACAAGGACATACTTGTACATCTGTGCGCTCCCTTTCAGGAGCAGCACAGAGCTAGAATTCATCTCACTCCTGGACTTACTTCCAGTAAATGAAAGGGTTGAGTAACCGGCACGCTGGCTAGACTTCCCTCCCTTCCTGTTCCCTGAGAGCCAGGTCTTTTCCCAGTCCACCCTTCCTTCCTGTCTTAAAAGTGCAATGACAGAAAGATTTAAAAAAAAAAAAAGAAAAAAAAGAGGCAGCTATATTGACCGTTTATCCCAAATGAAGACAGACACTGTAAATTCAGCAGAGAAAGTATGGCATGGGAAGATTTCACAGGAATCACTTCGACTTTTTCTGATGAAATTGTATAGGTGGGATTTAGAGAACAGCAGTGATAAATACGTCAGTGAACATGCAGGAAGACCTGATTGAAACAACTTTTCATTTATAGTTAGATACTGCGATTTCTGAAAAGATATTTAGGTCTGTTTGAGGACAGACTTTTTAGCAGGGCCCGTGGACATAGGACAAAGGCTAAGGGTTTTAAACTAAAAGAGAGTCAAATTTTACTGACTAGAAGGAAGATGTTTTTTACTGTGAGGCTGGAACAGGTTGCCCAGAGAAGCTGTGGATGCCCCATTCCTGGCAGTGTTCAAAGCTGGGTTGCTTGAGGCTTTGATTGACCTGGTCTAGTGGAAGGTGTCCCTGCCAATGTTAGGGAGGTTGGAACTAGATGACCTTTAAGGTCCCTTCCAACCCAAACCATTCTGTGATTCTATGATTTCATGATTCTATTCTTGTCTTCCCTAGGAAACCCATTTTAATTGTATTTCATCACTAACAAGCAGTGTTGTCTCAACTTCGTAAAAAGTTTTGGAAGACAGTAGAGAAGTGAGTTGGTAGTGAATAGTTTGCCTGACACCAGATGATTGATTTTTTCTGAGTATTTATCTAAAGCCTTAACACTAGAAGGCTTTAGTATAATTGAGCCTGAAGTCCTATAGTAATTCTTCATGAAAGGCCTCCTGTCACTGCTGCAAGCAGTGCCTTCATGATATTTCCCACAGCAACTTGTTTAATATTTCAGGTAGTAAAATCAGTTGTAAACACTAGATTGAAAGTTTTCCAAAAACATTACTTTTTTGGAAACTTTTAATTTTACAGGGACAGTTGTTATATCTTTCTAATGCACCATGTTTAATTTTAGGTCATATTACCATACTAATAATACTTCATCCTCAAAGTGTCTCATTAACTTTAGACCACAACATTACTGTGAATTAGTTAAATCCTGAGACTGAAAAACTACAAAAGAGATTCAGAGTTACTCATCTAGACTAAGTGTCATCCACAAAAGTTCTCATTTAAGGCTATAGTAGTATTTGGGAATGCTTTGTCTGCCAATTTTCCTCTTGTCTTAGTTGCAGCATTCACACAAGTTTGGTGTTATACTAGACATTAAACTCTATTGTTTTTCCACAAGCATCGAAATGTACTGGTGTAAGTTTAAGCAGGTGGATAAACCTGACATGGTTAACTACATAATCAGTGTACTTGGCATGTAGTACACATTTCACAGGAGCTTTTCACTCCTGATACTCAGCACTGCACAGGATCAAGCCTTGCATGGTCTTGAGGTGGTCAAAAATCTCCAGATCACTAATTTTATCCCTATTTTAAATACTAGCTTTTTATTTTCTTAGAATGTCCACAAATGCTGTAGCTGTGAACATTCAGTTACAATACATTTATTATCAATCTCTTGTATAATAATGGGGTTTTTTTCACCCTACTTTTTGATCTTTTTATGTTTTGTAGCTTTATGGTTTCCTGTAATAGGAAGTTTAAGTCATAGTTCAGTAGCAACATGCTCAGTAACATTTCTGTAATTGGTGACACAGTTAATACTGAGTGAGCAGTAACCTTCTTATCCAGTATGACCCTAGAGTGCTTAATCAGCAACTTCTAAGGAGTAATTCTAAACTATGTTTTGTTTATTTGTGCCCACAAAGACACAAGAAACTGTAAATATTTTCCTATATATAAAAGAGAAGTCTGAGTTTTCAAATGTGTGAGCCTAAGAGTAAGATGCATGCATCTGCATGGCCGGTTGATTAAAATTATTCCAGAACTTGTGGTGTTTCTCAATATATTCTGAGTTTCAGGAGGGACATCCAGCAGTCTGATATAACCCCTGAAGACAGTACCTCTGGTCCATTACTTTTTCTTTCCGTACAATGTGCTTGGACTCAAATCAACATTGTGTAACAAATCAAAGTAACCTGCTTGAAGAACCAGATGGTTTTCTGTTATGTTGTAAGATGTGATACACAATTTTAATGCATTTTAATATCATCAATATAAAGACTCAATCAACATACACTCCAGTGTTGCATTTCTGCTTACGTTTTATAGAATCATAGATTCATTTAGGTTGGAAAAGACCTTTGAGATCATCAAGTTCAACCACAAACCCAACACTGCCAAGTCTAAACAATAAACCGTGTTCCTACGTACCATGTGTGCGCATGTTTTAAAGACAGGAAATGCAGAATGTGAAGTCACTGCTTGTACCATAGTTCTCAAAAATTGGATGAAAACAAGAAAGAACCATTGAATTAGTACTTTTCTAAGGAGGAGGGGAAACTTGAACAGCCTTTCATTTGTTGATTTGTTGTATTTTCCTGATAGGTTATAAGCTCAATGAGCTCACTTTCAGAATATTGTCTACCCTCTATCCTGCGCACTTTGTTTGATTGGTATAAGAGGCAGAATGGCATAGAAGATGAATCTCATGAGTACAGACCAAGAACAAGCACTAAATCCAAAAGGTATGATTTTGAATATGCATATGTGCGTAATTGATCAATTCTAAGGTAAAATGTGTTACATTTCACCCATCAACTTCTGTGAGGTAACAGTTGCTTGAAAGTTACATTTGTTTTCTGCTTTTTCCTTAACTCTTCTCTTGGCTTCTTGACAGACGGAATAATTGTGTCTTTCACTTTATGCTCCTCATAGTTCAAACACAATAGTGCTCTAGTGTTTGTCTTACTGATGTTTTGGATGCTTTCATATCATTTAAATACTGTTTTGTATAAACTGTATTTACTCAAGTAATCAGGCAATAATTACTGTGCCACTTGGAAGAATTTTTCTTATATAGCGTTCTGCTTACACAAAAAAATTTCGCATGTACCTATCCTCAATCCAAAAACTTGAGAATCAGTCAGAGGGTTTTGGCAACATACCTCTTAAAAGTAACAAGCACGCAAAAATAATGATATCAGTAGTTCCTCAGTGATAAGGCAGCAGGCTGATCTTTGTTATTTTGAGGTCTGGCCGTGTGGTTCAGGTATATTCTTCAAACTTAGAGTTTTTCTAAATAATTCAGTACTGCATTTACACACTTCAATGAACCAGCAGGAGAATCAACACTGTCAGACCTGGTGTTTGGAAATGCATAGGCAATTCTTCACATTAGGACAATATTATAACCCAGTAACTGCAAAAGGCAGTAGTTGCTGGAACATAGGGGTAGGAGCTAGGTTTAGATGCCAAGGTAGAAATGAACCTGAATTAGACTCTTTATGTCAGTAGAAGTAGGCAGTCTGAAGACGTAGTTCATTAATTAGATGTCTGCTTTTGGATGAGATGAATCCTTGCCTTGGATTGCTTCTTTGTCTCGACTTCTTCCACAACTACCTGCTCATAAGTAGCTGTCTTCAGGAACTCCACCTAAAATTTAGTTGAAGGTCAGTTTAGCAGTGGAACAAGGCCGCTCTTTCAATTGGTAGTTTTACAGAAAGAATGTTTAACCACTCCTTTCTCCAGTTAATGTAAAACCAAGGAAACCAAAATGCAATTAACTTACTTCATCACTGATCAAACTGTACTCTTAAATGCCTGTTTTATTACAAACACATAAGTACAGTTGAAATCACTAAAACTCTAAATGTTTATAAGAATTGTGCCGAATTTACACAAAAATCTCACTGAAATCATGTTAAATGCTTCAAATGGACTGCAGAACTGTTCCTTTAAAGTTTAATTTTACAAAAAGTACTGTATATTTCATGTTATCTTTTCAGTGTACTTTGAAACTTTGATCAGGTAATTGAAATAGGTATTTTTGGTATTTGTATTGCAAGCTATTCACCTCAGACTTTTATTCCTCTGTGTTGTTCTGTACAAAAAATGTGTTTGAAACGTTTGACGAATGTTGCCAAAGTTAAAAAATTAACACTGGAGCAGTTTTTAAAAGATAATGTGGTGTGGTTGTGAATTCTCCATTTAAGGAATTTTTCAAAATTCATGACAAGTCTAAATATTAATTTGATAGCACAAAGTTACATTTGCCTCCAAAACACTTTGGAGTAATTAAGGATGGTCTAAATGGTGTCATCAGCAAGGAATTTGAAATTAAATCCATTTGTTAGAATACAGAATCCACACGTTTCCTTGGTTTTGTTTCGGTTTTTTATTGTTGTGGATCTTTAACTGCAAAAAAAGAGAGAGGAAATGGACAGTAATATTTAAGCATTTGAAAGAACATCACGGTAACAAGTTAGATTTGGTCTGTTTATCTCAAATGTTAAGAGCTTAACAGTACATTACTTTCCGGAATGCTGGACGGCCGTTTAAAAGGTAGAACACAATTCCCAGCTATCCATATTTGTGTAACTGAAGAAGGCATGTAATATGAATCATGACACATCTCCAAAATATTGTGTTTCTTGGTTTGATTTTGCAGTGATGAACAGCAGAGGGACTATTTAATGGAGAGAAGAGATCTGGCTATCGATTTTATTTTTTCTTTAGTATTAATAGAAGTTTTGAAACAGGTATGAGTTCTTAAATTATCCATTAACTAATAAATGGTGGAAATTACCAATGCAAGTGAATTTTGGGGTTCTTCTTTCTATTTGCATCTTTAAGGTTATAATAAAAACATGAAGTACATTCTTCATGCTTATTCATTGCTGTCTTTCTTGCACCTGTATGATACGTAGTATTCTGTGCTCATACAGATTTTACTTTGCCAAGTCTTTAGAGTTAAAGTATTTCTCTTCAAAACTAAATAAGATTAATGGCTCATTTTAGCTATTTTGTTAGCTACATGCTATTTTAACTGATGTATTTCTGAATGGATGATATCCATGAGTAATAGTAGCACTAGTGTAATATATGTGTACTTGTTATATTTTATTTTGTGTTTTCAGATTCCACTTCATCCTGTAATAGACAGTTTGGTAAATGATGTGATTAACTTGGCTTTCAAGCACTTTAAGTACAAAGAAGGGTAAGGCTCTTTTTCATGCAAAAAATTCTATGAAAAAGATACTTCCTTATTTTTTTAATAGTTGTGGTTTAAACAGTATGCTTTCTCAGCCGAGAATTGTTTTTTGTCTCTTGCTAGGTACCTTGGTCCTAACACTGGAAATATGCACATTGTTGCAGATTTGTATGCAGAAGTAATAGGTGTTCTAGCTCAAGCAAAGTAAGCAAAATTCAATATATTATTTCCCCCCTAAATATGACAAAGTCTACTTGCTTAGCATGTGAATATTCTGATTTTCTCACTTTCTTTAAATATTCTGTAGGAATAAGTCATTTCAGTATATTGGCCTTCTATTTATCCAGCTGTTCTAGAACATAGGTCCCTAGGGAATCACAGGCTTTCTGCATCTAGTCCAGTGATACCGAATAAATTCAACTCAACTACAGCAGCATTATTTTTCCTATCTCAGCAATGACGTCTGTAGAAAGCCCAAAGGGCTGAAGAGAGCTATTTTAACTAGTTTTTTTGTAGATGCTATTTTTTCTTTGGCTGGGCAAACCCATAAATGGCTATCCTCCTACACAGCAACAATATTAAGGCTCAGAACTTAATGCATCTCCTTCTGAACCCTTCATCCTTCTTAGAACAGATGACATAAAACACTTTGTGGGTCAGATCTTAAATTTTGAGTCTGAAAACAATCGAACTCAGAATCTCATGTACCCAATATAACATCTCATCATACACTTAAACCACAAACTAAGCAGAGGGTGAATTTTACTGCCCTGATATAATGCTGTCTCCTGACATTTTGGTGTTGCTGATGGTGAATCTCAGCTCTACAAAACCAGTCAGTTTGGCTTGATGTGGCTAAAACAGTTTGAATTTTTGGCAATCATATAAATTCAGCTAAGGCCTTACCTGGGCTGCTAAATTGGCTGGGTCAAATGCAAAAGGAGAAGTTGCATCTGTATCCAAAGCTTCAAGTTGACTGTCAAAGTTCTGAAGGGCCTTACTAAGATGTTTCTATCACTGAAGGGCTTCTTCCTGCTAACTTGTTTCTTTCAATTCACTTGTGTTGTCTATCAAAGGTGATAACAAAAGTGTGTTACATGCTACGCCTACCCATGAAAATTACATTCTTTTCGTTTTGTCTTAAAAAGGCCAGGAGGTCCTGTTGGATCATCTTTCTATATATCATTTTTATGTACAATGTGTCTCCAAAGACACCTTCAGTAGATTCATGGAGGAGACCAAAAGGGATCACAGAGCCCTCTACCCCAAGTTGTTCTAGTTATTGATGCTTAAGTGTTTCTGTAATGGCTTTTAGAAAAAAAAAAACCTGAAGGGACAAACTACTTATCTGAATATTTTCAGGTTTATAATATAAACATTTTGTTTTGAAAATATTGCACGTACTTGCAAGATAGCTATCTTCCATCATGGATTTTTGCAAAACATGTGAAGGGATTGTTTAAATGATATTGTTAAGTCTTATATGAAAGAGGTGCATAGTGATAAAATAATTTGAAAGATGTGGTTATCGAAAAGTACTAAGATCAGGCGGTATGCTTCATTTTCTCAGTTCATTAGAAGTGAAAGAAAGCTAAACAAAAAAAAAATCTATTCAAATACTGAGTGAAATGATGTTTTATACAACCTAAGTTTTTATCTTCTTTAGGTTTATCCCAATTTATATACCTTACAATACATTTCAGATATTGATTTTGAACTTTTTGGGACTAACCAATCTGAATTCATAGATTTCCTGCTGTAAAGAAGAAATTTATGGCAGAGCTGAAAGAGTTGCGGCACAAAGAACAAAGCCCCTATGTAGTTCAAAGCATTATCAGTCTTATAATGGGAATGAAGTTCTTTCGCATTAAGATGTATCCTGTGGAAGACTTTGAAGCTTCTCTTCAGTTCATGCAGGTAAAATTCTTCAGTGTATAACTGTGGTTTCCAGACCTTTTTGAATGGGCTAGCCTTTATCTTTCATGTAATGCTCTAGGAGATTTTCAATATGTCATTTCCACATAAACCTATGTGCAGCTACTTTCTGCTTGTTCTGAATCCCTCAGTGCTCCAGTCTCTGGAGAGTGTTGTTCCATACCAACTTTTCATCAGTCATATGTATATGTACCTCTTGTCCCTACATCTCACCCTCCAGCTAGAAGAGGTTTTGTTCTGTAGACCCCAGACCTTCCATCCCACTATCCCACAGCTGTCGCTTGCCCTGTGTCCCTGACTAGCTGTGTCTCCCTCGCTGCTCACTGCCTCCAAAGTGAATCTTCCAACACTGACACAGTTGCCAGAAAAGTGAGAAATTTCTGATGGAGGAGAACACTGAGGAAGAGACAAAGAATTGGGGCAAAAGCTGGATGGAATTTCCTTTGGCTGTGTTGTTTCCTTGCACCACACCTTCACTCTGCTTCCTGTAGGGTGCATTCTGTACCCTACTGGTTTAAAAGTCGCTAGTACAGAGCATAGTTTTACTATAATGAATGCTTTAAATTAATAGATTACATGATTTTGTAAAAGGCAAGAAACTACGTCCTGTTTCAGCATTCTTGCTGATAATGTACAATTGGTTCTGTTCCCACCAGCAGGTTACTTTAGCTTAATCTTTCCCCCATTTTGTCTTGGGATCACCCTCATGATTACATGGTTTGTTGTCACTCATCCAGTAAAATAAATGTTTTATATAAACCTCCATGTAAAGACGAGCTTATCAATGGTGTAAATGGAGAAAAAAAATCAATGTTAGATGCCCACAAGTAAGGATTTGGCATTGGAATACAAATATACAGGCATACAGATATTTCTCTTGAGTCCTGAACAGGAAGCACGTTCTATGTCAGCTCTGCAATATATTCTAAAATAGCACATTTAAGACATATTTAACAATGTAGAAGCAAGTAATTTTTCTTCTTACCTTACTCTTAATTATGTAGACACGAACTAGTATGTGTTGACTTAGAAACTAAGTTATCCAGAGCTGGTAAAATATGAAAGTAATGTTTGTTCAGTGCACTTGAGTTGATGAGTGAATGAGTTTGTGGTACAGCTTTATCCAGTGTTCACTACTATTGAAATCTATATAGTAGAACTGAAAATTTGGATCTCTACCTTCCCCTGCTAAATATCTCAGCACTAAATGAAGTCTTATATTTACTACTCTGCATCATAAGATGCACTGTGTATGTAGGGAAACCTGGTTTGCTCAGTTTGGTGAAGTGCATCTCAACTCTTTGGGCAGTTTGTCTGAATGAGTATCTCCATGCAGTGTTTCATCTAAAGCCTCTGTCACACCAGTGCTGCTGTAGTAGTGAGAGACTCTTTCAAAGGGTGAGCTAATTTCAGGAGTGAAAGAAGAGCCTGTCTTCCCCCATAGAGTGCAGAAGCTCCTCAGCAAGGGGTGGCTGGAGTGACTGAAGCTGTGTGTTATATAATCCTGTTTGCACACAGGAAAAAAGTATGCATGATCTGAGGTATAAACTGCTCTGCATGAATGTGCAGGAAAAATGGTGAGTGGGGACCTTCTTTATAAAGTCAGTGGTTGTTTGGGCCTTGAACCTGGAGAAGAAGTAACTGAGGCAATAGGATTTGTCATCCTCAGAGAAGTTGTACACACAAGTGGGTGGATGCTTATCTCCCCTCCCTCACTTCCTGAGCAACACAGCTGTCTGGAGAGTAGTTCACTGCATGTTTAGGACGAAGTCTGTTTTTACTTTCTCTCTTAATCCCCAGTTGCAGGCTGGAAATTGTCCTCACATAGCACAAATCCATATTGACCCTTAATATGCAACGAATCCTAACAATGAAATTTATCCAAAAATATTTACAATAAGATTTTTCATTGCCTTGTGTCTATTACCAGAGAATTACATTCCTTTTCTGGCCTCTCAAACCATTGTGTAAAGCAGTCCATGTTGACTATCAGTTTTACTCCTGAAGATACACATAAGGAAGGCATGAAGTCAGCCCCTGAGTCCAGCTCCATTTCCAGTCCATAATACCACCAGGCACAGCTGGAGTCAATGGAGAGTTTCTGGATTAGAGTAACAGCTCCTTGATCTTGACTTATGTCCTGCTTTGTGCTTGCTGCAAAATGCAGATTTAAAAGTTAAGAGGCAAATGTTTTCAGTGGGATTTGCAGGATAAAAATAGTCAATGACACATGATACGCATTCAGCAAACATTCAGAGGTCTTTATTCCAGCTGATATGCAATTTATGTTTCTTGTGTTTTTTTCCTTTATTTAGGAATGTGCACATTATTTCCTTGAAGTTAAAGACAAAGATATCAAGCATGCACTGGCAGGACTGTTTGTTGAAATTCTTGTCCCCGTAGCTGCTGTGAGTTTATTTTTTATGTTGTTTGCATAGTTTTTCAAAATTAGATAAAACAGCTTGTGAAATAGTGTTTTACTAACATGAAATTTTCTTTCAGGCTGTTAAAAATGAAGTGAATGTCCCCTGTCTGAGGAACTTTGTTGAAAGCCTGTATGATACAACACTTGAACTTTCATCACGAAAGAAACACTCATTGGTTAGTAACCCTAAGAAGCAGAGGTTAAAATTCTTTGTCACAAATATTTCTGAGCAAGACTCTTGGGAAATTGCAACACGTTTTATCTTCATTTGCCTATAACCAATACGTTTCTATTTGCAGGGAAGATTATTGTGTTCACAGAAAATAACTGTACTTATTTTACTCATAATATGATCTAAATTAGTCTAAATCAAACATGTTTTCAGCTTCTGGTTCTGTGATTATTAAATGGTTAGGTTTTCTTACAGTTATTGTGTGTAAACATTAGGAGAAGAGGAGAAAGAATAGAGTTCACTTCTTGTCAAGCGAGAACAAATGAGGCATGTGGGAACAGCTCTTTCACGGGGCTTAAATAATACATTGTAGGAAGGAAAAAATGTATAACACATGCCCTTTTAAATCCATAACTTGGCTACTGTGTAGCTCCCCATTTCATTTTTTTTCGTGTGAGATGAACAGTGGCACTGCAGTGTATTTTTGGAATCATGAGTTGATCTGAATTAAATGAGGATCTGAGTCAGTTTGATGCTGGCTGCCTTAAGCATTCTGTCTCTCCAACTGGGTCAGCGCCCGTCAGCAGTCTGGCATTAGCTAATTCATTTTGAAGTCTTGGACCTTTTAAGTAAAGAAAGTTTGTCGTTTGTCCTCCCTCATTCTAGGGGAAAGTCAAAAAGACTTCCCTGTTTCCAGTTCTTTTGGCAAATGCTAGTTACTGGCACTAGTGGAACTGCTGGGAGGACTGCAGGAGTGTGCTTGAGCTCTCTGCCTGTTACAACATTCCCAGGGGACAGTCAGAGCATCCCCTGGGGCGCAGTCCTGATCCAGTTTGAATTAGTGGGAGGCTTGAGATGGATTTCTGATTTCACTCTGCTTGTGTTTGTGTGGCTCTCTTCCACTCTACCGAGTTAATAAAACATTGTTGGCACTGCAGCAGCGTAGAGCTTTTCTGTACAGTTTTTACATTAAATAGAACTTCCCAATCTGTGGCCAGACTTGCCAAAGTCAATACTATGTTCTTGAGAAAGGACTGCACAGCTGGGCCTTTGCATTTGATTGCTTGTATACACATACCACACTGGAGGCTACATAGTTAAAAGTGACAAAATAGAATAGATTCTTGTGAGGGTGTGATTAGAAATACAAACATTGCAAGGAGGAGGAGGAGGGGAAAGGCAAACAGTTGACAGAAATAGCTGCAGTGCATATTTCCAGGCTTCCAGGAAGAAAGCACACTCCTTAACGTCTGAACAGGACCAAGATCAGTGTTTGGCGAATCCATGCACCCACTGTACGGACAGGATGGGGGAATTAATCTTGCTTTATTTTCTATCTAAAAGTACCTAGTATGAGCTATTCATTAAGGTTCTCTTGGTAGTGAATGGAGAGAATTAGGAGATTCCAGGAGATGGTTTATCTTCCCTCCTAGGGATCTTCCTTAGAATGGGTTGTAACACTCTTGGAATGTTACTAAACTCTGTGATCCCATCAAGTACTCAACTGTATAGTAAGAAAGTCTTCTGTGAGAAGACTTCAGTTATCCTCTCCCATATGTATTTTGGACTTTGGAAGATTATAAAAATAAAATCTTATGTACATTTGCCATTTGCTCAAGAAATTACATCTCACCTAGCTATAGACAGTTTATGTTACATGATACTGGAACAGAAGCTGAGATTTGTGATGTGTTTATACTTTGAGCTGTGACTGAAATTAGAATTTAGAAATAATTTTTGGAACAATTAATTTTATAGTGAACGTTACCTTGTTTTTGACTAACACCTTTTAAGTCCTGACTGGGTATATTAGCATTACAACTGAAACCTTAGTCTTACTGAATACCAGAGTTAGTTTCAAAATTAATAGGTGCATTTTAGCTTTTCTTTTTTGTGTAATATTTACAAGATTAATGTTAAAGTAAGTGTTGACAAAGAGACTGTGTTCCAGTATTTCAAGTTCTATGTTCTGCTTTGCTTCTTTTTGTTTATTGCTTCACAAGATGTAACTCCCAGCACATCCAGGCATTCCCTGTATTTTAACATAGTTCTTTAGGGTGTTTGACGTGTCTCTTGGTAAATATTGTGACTGCAGATTTTGAGGAGTAATAGTCCTCTGATTCACAAGTCCCAACAATCTCTGTGGGTTCTGTTGTTATAATAATAAAGTTTAGTTATTTCCATGCTATTATTTCTCAGTAAACTGACAGAACTTAGCCCTGAGAGTCTGCAAAATTGTGCCCTATCTTTGGGATTTCTTATACTGCCATGAGTACACATTCTTTTGGTTTTAGTTCATCCGTGAAACATATCTGTAGCAGCTTTAGAGAAAGGCTCTTTTTAAATTGTACTACTTATTAATGTGTTTATGTTGGCTAGCTTGTATTGCACAAAATGGAGGAGTTAGAACTTCAAGTTTACAGTAGCTCTATTAAGTTACTTTTCTGTTGTGTAGACATGCAAATAACACTGTATCGACATCCATTTCCTGTTTAGGCATTGTACCCTCTGGTAACGTGCCTGCTTTGTGTCAGTCAGAAGCAGTTCTTTTTAAACAGATGGCATATTTTCCTCAACAACTGCCTGTCCAATCTCAAGGTTAGTATGTCCCGGTTTTGATGTTGCATTAAAACTTCAAAATGCACTATTGATCTGTTGCATAGCCTTTTTAGGTAACTGTGCTAGGTTATTGCTTTTACCTGATTTCATGTATAATTTTATTCCTGACTGTAAAAGTTCTTATCTGTGCAGATTTTTTCAGTAGCAAAAAAGGATTCTTGGGCCTAGTGTGAGTTTCTACTGTTCCTCTAGCTCAAACCAAGCCTGAGTCAAACACCCGTGAAACAGACAAAATTGCTGATGAAAGTTATTAGGTTGAGTAACATACCAAAACTGATCCAACAGTAACTTGCTTTTTTCATGAAAGCATTGGAAACAAAGAACTTGTTATTACTTTTTCAAAATGGAACTTCTTGTAGGACACTGATTCCATTGCCTGTTTCACTCTGTTAAGTGTTTGCATTACGAAAACCCTAAACTGTTTTAAGTTTTTTCCTCCATGTAGCCATTCTTATTCCTTTGCCATTTGTTAGATCTTTGAGGTTTAAGGTTAAGTGTCTGCTGCAATCTGCTGTGGTTCCCAGGCAGCACATACTGTTCAATGCACATGTGCTGGTTATCATTACTGCTCTTCCATGTGCCTTTTACTTCTGCAATCACTTGTGCCCTGTGCCATGCTAAAAGTGCATCCATGTGAAAGGATGGTCCTGTGCCCACCTGGAAAGGGCAATATAAGAAGCACAGGGAAGTGATTAGTGCAAATGAAGGTCCTCCCAACTGTGTCTTGATGAACCAGTGGCTAGGAGGCTTCTGCTAACAGCACACTTCAAGCTTCACACAAACTTCTCATTTCAGCCACTTTCTTAGCTCTGAGGCAAATACCTGTTCTCCAGAAGCTGAGATCTCAGGCTTATCAAAAAGGTATATATTACATCATCTTTTGCTGTTGCTTCCTGGTCATACCTCCTCTGTGTCTTAATGAAACCATTCATATTGACTCTTTTCATATGGAACCTACTGTTAGAATAGCTCTTCAGAATGTTCAGTCTGCCTGAAGATTTCTTTCTACTGATACCTGAATACCTTACTTTTGGTGACAATGCATTAGAATCTTACTTGCAAAGAGATTCAGAAAATAAGCATGTTGTTATTGAAACTAATTTTATGGGGGTTTATGCAGTTATAAAAGCTTCAGAAAAGGCAAAGCCAGCTGGGAATGTAGATTTTTCTGAAAATTAGGGAGATCCTGAGAAATTATTTGAAAACATTAGAGAAAATATAAGAAAAGTTGGTCCTATCTTACTTGATTGAAAATAAAATTGGAACTTATCTCGCAACCCATAATTCATTGATATATACATTGATTTATAGGGCTCACAGATTAATGTGGTGGCACTAAATCAATCTTTCCTTTGGGGAGAAGGTAAGGTAGCTGAAAACGTGGCTAAATTAAGAAAGTGGTTGGCCACTCCTTCTCAGTACAGAGAAAGAGATGCCCCAGCCAGTGAAACAATCTCTTCACCAGGCAGACTGGCAGCTCAAAACCCAAGCCAAACTCACAAAGTTGGAGGAAGAGCTGGAAATCCATCCATTAGAGGGAGAGGTGTGCACAGCAACACGGTATATGGGACTTCACCATGTGTGGGCTCCCTCAAACCACATAATCTATTTGGTTTGTTAAGAGCCTCCATGCTCCATAGAGCACAGTCTCCTTCCCAAAATAAGGTCAAGCATATACTGGAAAAGCTGAAAGGTTTACATTCTAATCATATTTCTGACTTTAATATAAACTAGCAAATCTCTGATTTTGCAGAAACAAACTTTTCTCTTGAATTAATAAAGGAAATTTCTGCCAAAGCATGGAAATATTTGACCATAGCCACATTCTGGCCAAAGGACACTTCCTACTATCCTGTTGAAAATGGTGTAAAAGTTAATAAGTATCCTGGTTTTGAAATGGAACATTTATGGTTAACTAAACTTTGTTGGCAAAAAGTATTCAGGGCAGGAATTCTATATAGGAGAGAGTCAAAGCTCTGTGTTTCATTTAGAAGCAAAAGTTTCCAGTGGGAGCAGGAGTTCCTTGTCTCCAAACCATCTGGGACAAGGGAAAAAAAAATGTCAGTACAATTTGAGCCAAGAGTGCAGAACTTACTTTACAAAAAATGGGTCAAACAATGTCTATCTCAGGAATGAATCCATGGGTACCAAAACAATATCCCTTTGGTCTGGATGGGCCAGACTTAATGCCATATTACTGGAAAACAGAAATGGAGGAATTAAAGAAAACAGGCCTCAGTCCTGGCAGTCCAGTTGCTTCTCCCCCAGACACAGAAAAAGAGGCAGAGGCATTGAAAAAGAAATTTCTAGAAGAGCAGCAGCAAAGCAGCTTTTACCAGTCAAGAACCAGAGCAGGTCCTGGCAGAGCTCTGTCACCAAACACTGCCATGTTCAAAAGGCCTGCATCGACTTTGACAAATCCTTCAGCACTAGCACTGAGTTTGGCACTGCCAGCAATGGTAAAGAAACCACATCCAGTGCCAGTAGATCCTGCTGGGAAAGTGAAGAAGATGTCAGGTTTATTAGGGCAAATACTCCTTGTTCTGACAGGATTACTGGCTGGGTTTTTCTTGTTGACAAAAACCTTGAAATATTAAAGAGACTGAATTGGTGGTGGACTTCTCTTAGTTTTGCAAAGGGCGAAACACTGTGTGCTTTCTAAAGTACTGGGAATTTCCTAAGTACCACCATGAACTTGGACAGATCTTGCTCATGGACATTCCTGTGATGTCCCTGGATGTATCTTAATCATTTTATCATCTTCCTCTTAATCCTGTTTCTGCCATGCAGCTTGCTGTTCTGACAAAAAACTGGTCTACTATTTTTTGAAAACTCCAATGATATTGGTCTCAGCCCTTTTCTCCTTCTTTCTCAATGGCCCTCTTAGCTAACTATCTCATCACTGGGATATTTGGACATTTGCTAACAGGTAGCTTCCTCCTCTGCTGCACAGCCTCTTGTTACCTTAACTCAGTTAGCCACAGCCTGTTGTTTTCTTGAAAGCTTTCGAATAAGAATAAACTGTGATAAATGTACTTCATCACCTGTTCAAGAAATCAGATTCTTAGGTCTGAAGTGTACAAGGACTGACATCATTACACCTGATGAAAAATGCATTGAAAGTAAACAGGTTAATAAACAAATTGATTGTAACAATTTGTTTTATTTTAAAATCCTGCAGATATTAATGGGTCAAGAAAAGTTTGGCTTTCCTTTTACTACTTATTCTAAACATGTGTGACAACCATTGTATGCTGCTATAATAAACAAAAAATTATATTCAGTTTTCTGTCCATATAAAGCATTATTGCATAAAATGTGTTATCCAGGAGTTAAATGGAAATTGCAGCCCAAGGACAGTGTTTCTGTTCCTAAGCTTGTGACAGATGCCACATTGAAAGTTGAAGTCATCTCCCATATCACTGGCAAATTGTCTTCCCATCATTTTGCAGGACCCAGACCAGTACACATTCAGGAATTACTGACAGCATCAGTTGCAGTTTCTTTGATCAAACCGCAGTCTTTGATCCGTGACTCAACATTTGTCTGCCGAAAATATCTCAGATTTTTGCCATGGAGATTTGCTCTGTGAGCCAGGCAAACCTTATCTCAGGTCAAAGTGTACTGGACTCCTTCAAAGTTTAACCCAGCAGATGGCTCAGCATGAGGGAGACCATCTGATTGGACTGCACTTACTTGTCCCTGTCTGCACTCAGACAGCCCTTAGAACTGCCACAGAAACAGAAAACTGCATATGACTGAAGAGACCCAAAGACAATCTTATACTAGTTTCCAAAAATAAACAACAATCCAGACAGATAAACCAATTCAGTCCAGCTGATCACAGATGCCATGTTAATTAGGCCAGCCTAAGCATCCACAGATTTTTGTCCTTTCACTTTTGAGTATGTGTGGTACGTTCCTTTATCTGTTCTTCATACCAGGCCACCACCACAGAGCACCAACTTCTGAATTGATGGAATCTACAGAATATTGGGTTTTCTTTTCATAGTCAAATTGAGAGGGTTTTCAAACAGAGATTTTAAATTGTAATGTATCAATTTAACTAACTTGATACTTGGGTTTTTCAACAACTTAAGTAATAACAGAAGCAGGTCAGATGTATAAGCGTCCTACAGCTATAGGAATGGAGCACTGAGCAGCTGTGAGGCTGGATCTTTTTGTAGTTTCATTATCAAAACACTGAACCTTGGTATCCATTAAGTGCTGAACTTCCTTGCTAATTTGTGCCTGAAGTTTTTTCTTATGGTATATGTTTCTCTAGAATAAGGACCCAAAAATGGCTCGAGTTGCACTGGAATCTCTGTACAGACTACTGTGGGTTTACATGATCAGAATTAAATGTGAAAGCAACACAGCTACCCAAAGGTAAAGTGCTTTATTTGTAATGAAAATCCACTGTAGAGCGGATAGTGCTAGTGAAGAGGTTTTATAGTTCTCCTGAATTCCTTCAAATTGAACCTATTTCTGTTGTGAAATAAGAAAATCGATTGTACACAACAAAATATTCCCTCTTGTGGCAGTATCAGTTATTCTATCACCTATGAAAATTACTGTGTAAAGTGTTTCAGCTTTAGGAAAAATTAGAAGTCACTCTTTGTTCAGTGTAAGTTAAAAATACTTTTGTAGTGGCCATTGACTGGTTTATTTTTACTTGTAATGTAGTGAGGAAATAAAATAATTACACTGAATCTGTAGCAAAGGATCAAAACAAGATACCCCATTACATTTTCATTTCAAAGGAAATATTTTCTGGTCTTTCTAAATGGAGTGTCATGGTAAGTGAAGGTCTGCAAGGTCCAGAAAGGTTTAATATTTTTTTTTCTTTTGCAGTCGGCTTATTACTATTGTCACAACCCTTTTCCCAAAAGGGTCCCGTGGTGTCGTGCCGAGAGATATGCCTCTAAACATCTTTGTGAAGATAATACAGTTTATTGCACAGGTATGGGAGAGCCATGCATATGTCTTTCCATGTAATGAACAGCTTGTTTTCCCAATAACAAATAAGTGAACTTCTAATAACTGAATTCTTTGCAACCCTGTTGATGTTATCTTTCATCTAGGGAATGATGAAATTATAGACTGAGCTGGGGCAAACTTCTTTCGAACAACAGGCTTTGATTAACCTCATTCCATTGAAAATTGATAAAAATGTGTTCACTTCAACTCAAATGTAATTTTTGTCAGTTTTTTTAATTTACAGCAAGTCAGAAAATGCATTTGTTGACACGCTCTGACTGTCAGTAAAATTCAAAATAATAAGCCATGTTTCATCCTGATACTGAATAATCCCTGCTGTATAGGTCAGTAAGTTGCACTGCTTACAAAGCAGTAAGTCAGATGTCAACGAAGTTCAGCATGGAGTTGACACATGTAGTTTTTCATCAGTTCAAATGGGAACTGCTAAAATAAACTAACCTGCAGTGCTGGATGTTTCATCTCTTTCATGACTTAAATTCAGAAAATTTTCTCATTGAGCAAAGCACTTAAGCACCTACTTAAAGTCTCTGAATAGGAATGAAACAAACAGATGCTTAAACTCTTCCCTTAACTGTGCCATCTGTGAACAGGCTCTCTTTGTGTAAAATACTGTGTTAGTACCATAATTACTACAGTTTAAATGAAATAATTAAAAGCTTTATTTCCAAAATGGATCATTTTCTATTTAATTGCTACACATCTTTTGATTTTGGCAACATAAAGCAGTGTTAAAGGCTTAGATCTGATAATATGTTCTACATACTTCTGAAAATCTGTTTTTCCATATATTTAAATAAACCCTGATTAAACTGTTTTTCAGCATTCTGTAGTTTTAATGAAAATAAGTAGCAGAAGTGAGCAACTTCATGATTTGCAGTATTTTTGCTATTTTAGGAACGTTTAGATTTTGCAATGAAAGAAATTATCTTTGACTTCCTTTGTGTTGGAAAACCAGCAAAAGCTTTCAGTCTCAACCCTGAGGTACGATGTACATCTGCTTTTTTTTTTGAGTTAGTATGTATTATATTGTGCTACATTTACTTCCTGGTTACATTCTAAGCATGCTTTCACCTTTGTCCAGTTTTCAGGCCAATGCTTGAATCTGATCTATTGGTAAAATACATCTTTGAACTTCTGTCTGTAAAATGTCACATTGTTTACATCTTTCTCATGTTTTCTCAGTGAAGAATATCAAATGTGAACTAGTGCAAATGTATAAAACAAAAAGAAAAGTATAAGTAAAACTACTGATCGCAGTATGTCCTTATCACTCTGCTATTGTTAAATGCAATGCCTTAAACTATTTTAATACAGCAATAACTTTTCTGTAACAATTTCAATGTTTTTCAAAACAGTCTTACTGAGAGTACATGATGCAAGAAGGCTTGAAAAAGAAAACGCTCTAACAAAGTTTTACCACTCTGACCAACAAAGCTCCACTGATGTTGGTGTCATGAGTCAGCTTCCTAGTGCTTTTCCTAGAGAAAACAATCAGAAATTTGAAAAACTTTTTAAAAAAATCAAAATATAAATAAGTACTAAAAGAATAAAAAAATCTCTTAAAAATATGCATTTCCTTAAAATTTTGGAAACACTTTCATTTGAAAATTAAGAATAAACACAGAAAAAAATAATTTGTGATCATCTCATAAAACATGTCTGTATTAATCTTGCAGAATTAAACCATTGTATCTATTCACTAAGATGTTAAAATAGAGTGAGTTGCCTTGCAAAAATTATATTTGATGCAAAAAATGTGGAAAAGTAGATTAAACTTTCTACTGTCAAAGGCAGGAGAAGTGAAAGACAAGCTTTACCTTGAACACGGCTTTCATCTTTCTGTAGCAGAGTAAAAAAGAATGAAACAGAATTTTTGAGCAGGCTCCGCACCATGCTCTGGGTCAGCCACCTGCAGCATTGACTGAGAAAGGTCCTATAAAGAACGTTGTGTATTAGCCAAACTGAGAGGGGGTGGACACAATTCTTAGCTTCTTGTTCAATCAACATCTGAAATGTTACTGTTTCTCAACAACATTGTAAGTCTGAAAATAAAGAGGTTATAGCGCCACTTTTTTATGTACCTAGACTTTAGCATTCTAAAAAAACCATCACCATAATCTGTGTAAATGCATCTCTGGGAGACTGTCGGTAGAACAGCCTCTTAGTTTTTGGAACACATTCCAGAGAAATTGAAAACATTCTAGTCTTTCAATCAGTGCAATGCAAAGCTTGCAAGGTTTCCTATGGTGCATTCCCAGAAGGCATTCAGGTCACTTAAATTCAACTTCCTAATATTTTCACATTGTAGTTTTGGCATTGAGCATCATTCCAGACTTTTCTCTCAGTATGAGCAACCCTGGGGCCTTTCAAGACAGTTATTGATCTTTTTTTCATAATGGATGTAGGTCATTTATGTTTAACTGAATGTCATTTAAGATGCATTACTAAACTAGAGGTTATATCCAGGTGTTTTATCCTGAAGATAAAAAGATAATGTGCTAATGCAAATTCTTAAAGTTCTGAGAGCACTGCTCACAGCAGAGATGTGAATTCATTATTTATTTCATGAGCAGTTTTTGTGAAATATATCAGACTAGTTAATGCAGTGAGGATACGGAAAAAAATGCTGGCAAGTTCATTCTCAAAATTTCAAAGTGAATGAAGAATCTGAGTAGAATATGATTATTTGATTATGATACTCATCCATCTTCTAAACTTTACAGAGAATGAATATTGGCCTGAGAGCTTTCTTGGTAATTGCTGATAGCTTGCAGCAAAAAGATGGTGAACCTCCAATGCCAGTGACTGGAGCTGTCCTTCCCTCTGGAAACACTCTGAGAGTGAAGAAAACGTATTTGAGCAAAACTCTTACAGAGGAGGAAGCTAAAATGATAGGTAAGTGAGAGAATGGACAATATAGAAACTTGGGTGAGAATGGATGTGAAAATGTCTTCAGCACCTGAACAGAATAGTTTACTATTTTTAGGTATTTATTTCTGTATTGTAAGCATTTAATTTATTGTGCATTCTAATGAAATGTATGGTTTAGTTTGACAAATGCTGCTTTTCTTAGGTTATTCTGAAAAGTCCTCAGTTGTGCTCCACAAGTGGTAGCAACCCTGTATTCTGGGAGGGGTTAAAGACACAGCTAGTATTTAATCTTTCAGTGCTGATAGCTATGTGTATTCATGGATATTCATCCTATTAGAAACAATGCCTGTGCTCAGAAGACATACCAGCTTTGAAAGCCATCAAAGATTCCATTTATAGTCTCAATTTAATTGCAGTATCTTAAGCTTTCAAAATGGCAAAACTTCTGAATGTGAGATAATGCTTCACTGAAGTGCCTAAGTTAATAGCACTGCTATCTGGGGCTTCAGGGTAGAGCGAGAATCCTGTGCTGTAGAAGAGCCTCTCTGTCATACCCTGGAGGTGCCTGGTTTTGTTGGCAAAAAAAAATAAACTTTGGCTGCTCACCTTCACACTTCATTAAGTCCCCCAAGTTACGTGAATGAAACGAATTCTACACCAGTGGCAAAGACCTGTGTTGTACTGTGCTAGATCATGGTAGTAATATCAAGAAAATAAGCAATGTAAGATCCAATGCTGTTGAAGTATTTGAAGTATTTGAATTATTTGAAGATAGTGTTTGATAACAAATGCTTGCACTATTAAATTCTTGTATTAGCCATTTCTTTGCTATTTTATGATCCAGTATTCCAGTTTCTATGTATGATATGCAAGCAGGCAAGATATTCTGCTTTTGGATCAGGATATCATTACTAGTGGAATATGCTATCTCATGAGGAAAACATTTTTCTTACTTCATGTGCAGCACAGCATGAGTAAGCAACTTTCTTTTTCAGAATATATATATATAAATATCCCCAATTGTACAAAAATGCATATTTTTGCAGGTATGTCATTATATTATTCTCAAGTAAGGAAAGCCGTGGACAACATACTCAGACACCTGGACAAGGAAGTGGGTCGGTGCATGATGCTAACCAATATACAGATGCTTAACAAAGAACCTGAAGACATGATTACGTGAGTGCTAAAGAGCAGTAATTCCTATGAAACATGGGGACGTAATTTTGGAACTTTTTCTCTATTTCTGTCTATCATGAGTCATCAGAGAAACAGCAAGAAACAGGAACATTTAGCTTAATTAGTATATACTTTGAAAAACTGTTTATGACAAGTCGATTGTGCTTCTTTGAATGCTGCAGTGTTTGGAACTGAAGATGTTCTTGATGTAGGTAAAATCATGTGTGAATCCCATGGATGTTTAGATGGTAGAAGTAGAATGCTAAAGTAGAAAACCTGGCAGCCAATGCTCAGAACACTGTCTCAGGGTATGTTTGCATCACTGAACTTCAAAATGAATGCAACAAATTCTGTAAATGCCTATTAATAATAATATTCCAAAATTCCCTTTTGCTTTTCATACCTGTAATCAAAATCAAATCTTAATTAAAAACCTAAGTAATCTTGTGATAAGGCTTGGATTTAAGCTGTGTCCCACTGGAACAGAATCAAACCAGTGTGCTTCAAGCTGTGTTGGACAGCAGCATTTTTCACTTTCATCCAAAATTATTAGTGAGGCAAGTTTCCTGGGGAGAGTTCTGGTGAGGTGGACATCTAGGAGAGGTTAGAGACACAGAGACATCACTTGACACATGCAGGGCACAGATTATAGAGATCTCAACTGTAAGGAGACCTTGCCTATCTTTCCTGTTAGCGCAGTGAACATGGTAGTTATTCTGGACAAGAAACAACCCCTGGAAAAAAGGTCGAGATGTAATGAAAGGGACACCCATCTCTTTGAGATTGTTTTTTTATTTACTGCCCAAAAAAGTCAACTTGCTAAGAATACTGTGATAGACTGACTGCAATGACTGGCCAAATTCAACTACTTTGTACAACTGATGAAATCTTTATGTTTCTGTTCCTCTGCCCTTACTTGTTGCAGTGCCTCTAGGTGAGACTGTAAGCTGCGTTGCCAGCATTGTCTTACTCTATTTATAGTCACAGCTAACATTACTATCCAATAATATTTTGTATTTTTCATGTAGTCCTATCCCATGTCCAGTTCAGTCCTCACACTCAGTTTTCATAACCATTTTGGTAATTCAGGCTTTTGTGGTAGGGAAAGTGAGTTTTGAAGCTCACATTTTATTCCCAAAAGACAATTGCACAGTGAAACCTTGAGCACTTAGATAAGAAGTGTACATAATCTTAGCTATAAATATCCTTTGGATGGTTTCTCAGCATCACCAGTGTTGTTTATTTTTAGAGTCAGCGAACAAACAGACTCAAAAGTTTTAAATTTCAGGAGCTCTTATGATTTGGTAGTAACTTTTGTCAGAAACATGAAAATTGGGATATTTAGACATGTAAATTACTGCATTTTGTGTTGCACTTTATATCCAGGTGAGCTCTAATTTTTATGTATACACTTGAAAGGCAAACCACATTTTAACACATTTTTCCTTGTTCATTCAAGGGAAAAATTATCTGGGATGCTTAATTATCAGTTGATTTAAATCATGTGAACTCACAAAAAAATCAGTAGTGTTACTATCAGGATTGAAAATGATCCTTTCAAAAATGGCATTGTGCATATGTGGAAAAGCCAACATTGTTTTTATGTAATTGCTTTCCATTTTATTCACAGAAGTCTATGCTTCACTAGAGTTACATATTTATTTTGAATTCTTTTGGGCTTTAATTGATAGATATCACACTACATTTATCTACGTCTTAAAGTTATTGCTTTTGTCATAGTTACATAAAGTTTATGTGTAAACTGTATAAAATGAATACCACTGTGGTATTTTTATTAACAAATAAAATAAGAATCAGAGGGAAGTAGCTAGGCAGTGACCAGACATTACATTTTGAAGTATGCAGATTCTGGAATTTTCTTTGGCAGTGTTAGACTTGCTTCTGTATTTAATTACTGATACTTGAAGCATTTATTGTTGAAGTAATAAATGCCAGTGTGGAGGGTCTTACTAAAATCCTGAGTACGAAGCATCCTTTACATCCTGCACTGCGATATGAATTTCAGTACTGGTTATAATTACTTTCCAATGTCTAGTTAGAATAGGGCATCCATTTCTCACATACAAACCTGGCCTTGCAAGTACTTCAAAGGCTCCCTTCCTCCCCTCACAGCCTGTGCCTGGTAGCTCAGATGGTAAATTGGGAACTTGAGCCTGAGGTTTGGATCTTCTCCTGCTACTCTTCTGAGCAGCTGATAAGCCACAGAACACCCACAGATTTTATATTTATAAATAATTACTCATTTACCTTCAGAAGAGCTTCCTCTCAGACTATTATTTTACAGGCCTCCATTTGAAATGCACAGTCTGTTTGCCCTTGGTAGGGTCTGAGAGTAAGAAAACTGCAAAGTTCATTTTCCATTTCAAGTCAGCAAGGAAGACTTGGTTTGCCTGCACGTTTTTGCCTGCACATAAAATTTGCAGTGGCACTTTAATGTTTACAACTATAAAAAGATAGGATTTTGCACTAGCTATTAATCCAGCTAATATTTGCTTTAGTGGTAATAGTTGAAAGGGATTTGTTTATAACTGAATTCTCAGTGAGATGTTGTATTTTACTCCTTTTCCAGTCAGTTGCTGACACCTTTCAAGTTCTGTGTGTTAGAATACAGATACAATGAGACAGAGTTAATTAATTATGAAAATAGTTTCCCCTAACTGTACCATTAAGACAGTTAATTAAAATTATATCAACATTTTATCCATGTAATATATATCCAAGCTGATAAAAATGTAGGGTGTTAAGAGACAGAATGGTATTCACCAAAATACTGTCTTTAATCTTTGAATTAAGTAAATCTAATATCAGTTTATGCCTCTTCTGTATCCATTATTTCAGTGAATGATCAGTGTTACACCACAAATCTCCTTTCAGACTGCATTGCATCCAGGCTTTCTGTGTGACTGAACACAGAAGTACAATACTCAAATGCAGTGTCCTCTGTTGGGTGGAGGGACAGGGTAATGTAGTAACCAGGGCAGTGGATCAGCATGCAGGAAAACTAAGTTCATTTTTCGTTTTGTCACTCTATTTCAGTGTGGTGTTAAGTAGCTCACAATGCTTCGTGGTGTCTCTTTTTTCCCCCTCACTCTTTCCTAGTTCTGTTGGAAGCATATTAAAAGAGGAACAGTCTTTCTCTGCATGTTTATAATATGGTCCCTAAATAGGACCTTACTTTTTTTGATCCCTTCAAGGCATATTACAGGCTAATAATTAATAATATTGTGGGAAAGGCTGCACAGTTTTAAATGCTGTTACGCTTTGGTAATTTCCTCTACAGTCCATCATCAGATAATAGATCATTGAGATAAAAATAAGCAAAAAAAAAAAAATCCACATTATCGGGTCTATCTGAAGAACTTATTTGGTCTGCAGACTTACCAAAAATGTTGAAAACAAGTCAGAAAACAACTGCATCTGTTTTGAAAATAATCAACAGGTGAAACTTGAGCTACTTTTAAAAGACTCATGGACTTCCAACCTCGGGTTTGGTTCATACTGAACTTTGTACTTAATGACTTTCCCAGGCTGTTAGGGAACAGTTGTGCCATTCCATAGATTAGAACACCCTTAGGGCTGCTAAAACATGTTCTAGCTGATAAGAGTTGCCAAAATGCTGCTATCTATCTCTGGCTGTGATCAACGGAAACTCTCTGGTCATACCTACCTCTAAATTATACGCCTCTTTCAGTGTAAAAATGTATTGTGATGGTTTTCCATAGACTTGTCCCCTGTTGGGGCAACTGTCTGGATCTTCAGTCATGTTATTTGAACTTGTTACACGTCTGCTATTTGCTTTATACAACTGATGAAATATAGCTGCACTATGATGGAGAACACCCCAGCTCTTTCCTCAATGCCTCATCCAAAGCTTGCATCATATAAATGCTGATCTTGATGGAGGAATCCTCCTACATTATACCTCCATTTTTTATATATATGCCAGTTCCTCTCAGAAAGAAACAAATTAATCATTAATAATTGATTTTTCAAGTAATGTATAGATACAATGCATGAAAAATGTCAAAATCAAAACCATTTATTCAATGGAAAAATGTATTCATGTTTCCTTCTTATTTCATTGTAGAGTCTAACTGTCCATCCTCATGTTCTTAGTACGCCTCTGGTACTTGATTATGTTCAGGCTTTTTGTGAAAAGCTAGAGGTGGATCATTTAACACACGATTCCTTCTTAAGCGTAGTCAAAATTCTGTTTTAATTTTTCAGTGGTGAAAGAAAACCAAAAATCGATCTGTTCAGAACATGTGTTGCTGCTATTCCTCGATTGCTTCCTGATGGAATGTCAAAACTTGAGTTGATCGACTTGCTGGCAAGGTAAGCTGTTCAAGCATTGAATGACTGCTCCAGGGGAACAGTGTGAAAAGCTGAGCCACAGAATATGCAACTGTTTCTTTTTATATGTGCTTTTAAAAGGTAAATTGCTGTTAATGAATTAGACGGAGATGTCCTAGCATCTTTTTACAGTTTTTGTGGGTTTATTATGGACTCATAATTTTATGAAGAAGTTGGTGTGTCCTCCAGAACTCTTTCCCATCAGTACGTAGGTTACATGATATTCACTATTCTTCATGAAGGTCACAATTTATTACCATTTCCTAACCATCACAGCATTCTGATTAACAGGAGAAAACATCTCTTCTATGTAGTGGAAAAACATGGAGATACCTGTTTAGTTTTTATTTATGATTCCCACATCTCTTTGGTAAAAGAATGTGCTAGATGTGGTACATTACAGAAAACTTTTAAAATTATTATTATTACTATTTCAAGACATAAAATAAACAAAGGTATAAATTTAAGAAATATCGTATCCCTCCATTCAATTTGTCTGAATAGACTTCACCAAACAAGGTAGTCTACAACATGACTGCTACACCAGTTAGGTTTCAGGACATCAAATCAGTGACTTATGGCAAATAATTATGATAAAAGGCACTAGACAGTACAGAAAAGTCTGCTACATTTCAGTTCAAGTATCCAAGACCAAGGTCCCAGCTTATGTTCATTGTGTAAGTGGATTATGGTATTAAATTGAACCACGAGGCCTTTGCAGAGTATTGCTCTCAGGTAACTGTGGCCAAGCAATCTTTGCCACCCTGTTCTTGCTTTTCAAACACCACAGATGTGGGAATGGCAGATGTGGGAGCCAGAAGGCTACATACAGAACCAGTTTTTTCTGCTCTATGAACAACTAACTCCCAGTGATGTGCTAGAAGAGTGAAACAATTGATTCTGGTAGTAGTGGAGGGTGCAGCCAGCCAAACAAGCCAAATCATCAGCCAACAGTAGGTGTGCTGCAGTGCGTGGCCAGCTTGATTTCCTTGTGTGCACATTGTCTGCTCTAAATCACTTGTAGGCTGTTTTAAATCATTACATTATCAAATTATACAGACACCATATTAAACAGTTGCATCAATTCCGATTAAGGGAAATTTAAAAGGACATGTTTTCCTTTAATCCAATATTTTAACTAGAGTTCTATCCTTATTAATGGCCTTAACTGAGCTGGTAAAAAGCACGTATCTATTCAGGTCACAGCTCGTCAATCACAGGATTGTCCAGGTCAGACACTTAAGAAAATTTGGAGACCAGTGTGGGTTTATTTACAAATTAATGCTACCTTCCTTAAGTCTCACAACTGTCTACTGACACCAGTATAACCACTGGTCTACCTTTATTCTGTCATCAAACTTCTTTCAGAAAAGGCCAGCCATGATTCTGACTATTTCTTGGGAAATTGCCCTCCTGGGACAATGCAAGCAGTAAGTTTGCTGAGTTATCTGACTCTGACTTAATTTGTGAAAAGAAGTGAGACATCAAGAGGAGCTGAGGAAAGCACATCTAGAGCAACTTCAGAAGCAAATTACATGCTCAGCCTTTCCTCAAGAAGGGGAACTTTGGGAATCTGTTCTCCTCTCCTACATGTACTCATGCTACAGCATCTTTGAGACATTGATAGTGTTTTAAGTCCTCTTCCTAAGTATAAGCAAGGGAAACACAATTTAGGTAAAATAGGTAGGTACATAATAGATTGGAAAGCAATTAACAAACAGTTTATGGTTCAGGAGACATAGAGAGTAGTGTTGAAGTAACTAAGTAGGGTCTCAGTATGGCTGAGCAGGGTCACAAACTGAACAGATACAAAGAAGTGATGTTCCTATGAAAAGACAAACCTTAATCGCATGTGTAGGTCTACAAGGTTTTCAAAAAAGTTCTTCTGGTCTAGTCAGTGTCAAGGATGCCTGATCTGGAGAACAACATCCGAGCTGGGGCATTGTGGTTGAAGAAGAGACTGACCAGAGAACAAGGGGAAAAAAGATCAGTGAATTGAAAAAATTAGGTCTATTTAGCCTGGAACAGCATGAACTGAAAACTGTCTTCAAAAACATACCTTCAGAGAAGAAAGTAATAAACTGTTTACAGAATGAATACCTGGCCTAGACTTAATATAAATCACCAGAATGTCCCATCACGAGAGCTGCTTCTACATTCTGTATACTGTCCCTTGTTTATTTGAGACCAGACTGACTACTTCTCCCAGTTATGAAAGTGTAGGCCCAGAAGGTAAGCATCTGCAGTTCTAGAGAACACTGCATTACCATATAGTGTGTTCTGGGTCAGAAACTAAACTCAATACAGGGATAAGAAACTTCGAAGAGGTAAGGTTTCAGATTCTCCCTATTTTTCCAAAGAACCCTAGAAGCAGTTCTGCCAGGGATTTCTGTGGGCCTGTGCTGTTGGGATGGAAAGCTATTAAATATTTTCTTTTCACAATAGATAAAGTTACACCTTTGAGTTAATTGGTTCTTCTGTTCATAGTTTGGTTTGATTTTTTTCATCCTCACAGCAGATGTGTCTTTTGGCAGTTTTCAGAAGGAGTCTGTAAGTCAGCAGCTAGACTTTTTTCCAGGACAGCTGTATTCAAATTGTAAACCATGAAGCAGATGTTAAGTATATACTGAACCTTTTGGCCTTTCACTGCCCACTGCAACCATTCATTACAAATTCCCGAGTAGGTCTTAAATTTAACTGACTCAAGTGCAAACAAACAAACTTGTACTTGCTTCCTGCCTTGCCTGTCATACAGTGGTAATACAGAGATGCATTCTTATGCTCAATTTGAATTTCGTCTAGTTAGATAATGCCACTGGGCAGTAACTTGGGCTTAGGAGATGTCTTTTGTATCCTCTTTTCTGTTGTTCCTTTGTGTCACTGTGGAAGTCATTTCACAGATGGCTTAATTGTGGCCTTGAAAGGTTTTGCTTGTTCATCTGGTTTTGGCATTCCAAAAAGGAGACAAAAGTGATCCTTTCTTAGCACAACAAAATACTTTGTTTCTAAACATACATATAGAAAGTCATGTGGTTATTAAAGCATAACAGTTATTTTTGGAGTCATATTTGCTGGGGGTGAATTTTCATGGCAGTTGTTTTCTTTTCAGTTAAATAACGTGTCCATTGCCTCCAAATTAGGCAGCTGTAATGAACCAGATTTTTTATGAACCACATCTCATCATACACTTCCAACTGAATGGAATTTGGTTCCACTCCATTTGCTATTTTGGGTTTTTTTCTCCTAGCTTTGTGTCTATTTCATTATAATGAGTCCTTCTTTTCAACTGTGTAGATTAAATGCAGATAAAATACTTTGAAAAAGAGTTCTAACACACTACAGAAAATTACAGTCTCGTGGGTAATTAAAACAAAATACATCATAAAGGCAATGAACCAAAAATTGCAGAACACACTAATCTGAATTTACTTTATTCTGCCGACTTCTAACACAGAAGTGATTTGATGATTTCTGTGTCAAAAGAAAGTATAAAAAATTTCTATGTTGAGGAGAACTTCAACATGACGCAATTAAAGAAAATAAAATTTGAAAATGGGATTTGAAATGTCACCATCTTTCAGAAGGACTTTGAGGGTGTTCATTGTGTTTCTAAAAGTGTAGAAAGTCCTGAGGCTGTTTATCCCATTTCCTCATCCTAAGTTATTTAAAACATAAAGTGTTTTTTTAATTCAAATGCTTCATTTTAATTCTTTTGAAGATTTGCTTTCATTAATTGTGATTTGCATCTTGGCTAAAGATTTGTTTTAACTGTTAGCTGAGCTGTTGTGATTCTTCTATTTTTATATTTATTGTTAACAAATAAATACATAAATTATGAAATCATCTATTTATTTGTAAGCCTTTTGTTATCATACCTACATGGAAGTTATTGAGTTATGAGTAAATAAAAAATATATTTGGTTTGAGAAAAGTTGCCAAATTATGTACTTTAGAGATACTCTGTTTTAGGAGGGGATTACACTTCTTTTGGATCCATGAATATCTTCTGCTGTAGCAAGAATTTTAATATAGAAAACAGGTCAAAGATGTTAAGTGTGGCCAGCAATAATGAAACCACGATAGCATCATCCACCATTGTCAGTGGGAATTTTCCATCACTGTTGAGTTACTGAGATATGTATACTTCTCACCACAATAAACTCTCCTTATATCTTTTATTATCTGACATTTACTTTTACTTACAGGCTGTCTATCCATATGGATGATGAACTTCGACACATTGCACAGAATTCTCTTCAGGGTCTACTTGTTGACTTTGTTGACTGGCGGGAGGATGTACTCTTTGGTTTCACTAATTTTCTGCTACGTGAAGTGAATGATATGCATCATACCCTTCTGGATACTTCACTGAAGTTGCTGCTACAATTGCTTACGCAATGGAAGCTTGTAATACACACTCCAGGAAAAGCTTCTGAGCAGGCCAAAACCAGATCTGCAGAGGTATGGGATCAAGAGATCTGTGTCCTAACATTTTTACTAATTGAAGGCAGAAATTATATTCCTTGATACTGCTGTGCTTTGTGTGTTTTGTATTTACTCACCTGTGAAGAATTCACTATGCAAAATTTTTTTTAGGTAATTAGTTCACGTGTCTTTTGAGGACAGCCGTGTCCTTGTGTAATACAGCAGATGTTGTTGTTGAGCAATATAAGAGAATGCATGTCAAACTAAAATATGCACATCAACAAAAGCACATAAAGTGAAATATGTGTATGTAGATGTGGCAGAAGGACATTTTCCCAGGGCTGAAACAGATTGATAATGCTAGTGGGAATGCTGTGAAGAGTGAAGTAGACCTTCTTTTCCCTTGGTTGATTCAGGAGCATCAAAGAACCTGATTGTTACCATAGCCCTCTGTCTCCATGTGTTACAAACATTCCTGGGAACTGAACAGCTTTTCTCCTGCTTCTCCCATCTGCACTGTCCCGCAGATATTTTCATTATGAGAAATGATTTTTAGGCTTCTTACCTCCTAAACTAATCACACTGGGTATGTTTTCCTTTGGGCAAACATGATGTGTGTTTTATATCACAGAGGACCATTAATTAATAGGTAATAAGAGGAGTACATAAAAATGTAGAAAAGATAAATCCTCACATACTTTTCATTAAATGTTGTTACACTTTACTGGTGGGGTTGGGTTCTAGAGGCCACCTACCTAAGGCTGCTACAGGACCCAAGAAGGACCTGAGGACATGCTCTCTGGAGTAGAAGAAGTGTGGTGTTCATAGTCTGACTTACTCATTCATATTTTAGCAGAGGATGGAAAAAAGTGGGTACATTAACTGAAAATTAGAGGGAAGGATTTGTTCAAAGGACTCTACTCATACACTGCTTTTGTGGAACAAGGTAACCTAAAGCAACAAAACTTGGTTGTTTGAGGGAATATGTCATGTTTCCCAGTCCCACATCTACATGGCCTCTGCATTTTGTTTCTTTATATGTCCTAGTTAAGTAAAATATTTCTTGGAGACCTGGTTTGCAAACACCACCACTCCATTTTTCCCCCCTTGCACTGTTCTACAGTTGATACCAAATGGATCCAGCCACAGGATACAGTCAGAAAGAAGCCCCTATTCTAACGTCCTGCACGCAGTCGAAGGATTCGCACTGGTTCTGCTGTGTAGTTTCCAGGTTGCTACACGGAAACTGGCTGTTTTAATCCTCAGAGAAATCCGTTCTTTATTCCTGGCCCTTGGCCAGGCAGAGGTAGGATTTTTCTCTTCTGGAACTTGGAGTTAAAAATTTGCCAAAGATAAAGCTCAAAACTGCTATTACAGTTGCTTTTAACATAATTGCTGCAGTGTAGCAGGTATGCACTTAGTTTATAAAGAAGCATTTGATCTCAGCTTAGTATTTCTATTTGCCTTAACACTGCAAACCTTTCTGTGCACTCAACAATGTAACATTAATGGCAAGTGCCTTGTATAAGAATTTGAAGGGAAATGTACAGCAACTTCATATGTTCTTTTGGAATGCTGTGAATGTAAAATATACTGTAAAACCTTTTTTTACTGCACGGGTCATTTTTGTATTGTCAAGATTATAAGTTTATATTGGAAATGAAACCCATTCCTGTAGCATACCATTTTGTGAAAAATCCCGCAGCATAAGATACCTTTAAGATCATTCACATACATTTTCCTTCTATAGTAAAGACCTCTAAGTCTTTTTTATGGATACAGAAATATGGAGAGTCATGTTGTGTACTGGCGGTCACAGCTCAGTGAGCCATCTAAATGCCTAAGAACACAAATATGTTTGTTCATGGCAAAGGAATGCTTCAATAAACAGTAAGCTAATTTTTCAGTCTTTTGATACCAGCTATCCAAAGTCATTTGGGATTTTCTGATACGTGCTTTTGTTCTCTAAGCAGTGAGCTATAGCCACAAATTAACTTCATTTCAAACCACAGCCTGGACTTAGTTCTGAGATTAATTTGAAAAAGACAAAATGTACCCATCATTAACAATGAATATTTTTAGCTACTTCAGATTCATGTCATAATTTTTGGATGGTTCTGTTTCATATCCTGGAAAAATAAGAAGGGAAATAATTTGGTCAGGAGAGCAGTAAACTTGTATTCTCTGTATTATGCAGGATGATGACAGACCTATGATTGATGTCATGGATCAGTTGAGTTCCTCTATTCTTGAAAGCTTTATTCATGTGGCTGTTTCAGATTCGGTAAGTACTACTTTACTGTTACTGCTCATGTTTACATAACAAATATCAGACATGAAAGACTAAAAATAAAAATGCTGAAAATCAAAGAAATCATTCAGCTTTAAGGCTTCAGCCATCTACCCAAGAGCTCCAAGGCTCCACAATGTCCCAGACAATCTGTTCCATGAAAGTAATCGTACTATGGATATGGAAGATACTGCATACAGAAAAAAGAGCAGTTGAGAAAGTCTTATTGCTGACACCACCTAATGCTTGAGGCACCTGGAAGGCACTCCCTACTATCACCTGTTCAAGAAGGGAATAAGCTTTAGTTCCCTTGTGTCCTCAGAAAGTGGCCCTGCCTGCAAACCTGAGCCTAAGTTCTAGAGTAATTCACAGCTGGGGTGAATCTCTCCTTTCACTCTCTCAGGGGTTTGATGTGTCTGACATGCACCAGAGGAAGCAGAGACTGAGCATTTTGAATAAAAAACTGTCAGTAGAATAACTGATACGTAAGACAACTTATTTTGTATGCTGTCTTAGAGATTAGTGAAGGGCCCGTTTCCAGACAGCAGGAACAATCAGTTGGGGCATTTTTCAGCCTGATTAAGTTTAAAGCAACAAATGGTCCTTGCCACATTGAGTGCCCTTTCCAGGGTTGTGGGTTTGAGCTACATGTTCGGTGCCAAAAAGTAACCCCAGCCAGCAGTCAAGCCTCACACAGCCGCTCACTCACTTCCCCATCAGTGGGATCAGGGAGAGAATCGGAAGGGTAAAAGCCAGATAACTTGTGGGTTGAGGTAAAGACAATTTAATAGGGAAAGCAAAAGTCATGCACACAAGTAAAGCAAAACAAGGAATTAAATCACCACTTCCCATGGGCAGGCCACTGTTCAGCCGTCCCCAGGAGAGCAGGGTTCTAGCACATACAGAGGTGACTTGGGAAGACAAACTTTCTTCACTCCAAACATGTCCCTCTTCCTCCTTCTTCCCCCACTTTATATACTAAGCATGATGTCACATGGTCTGGAATATCCCTTTGATCAGTTTGGGTCACCTGTCCTGGCTGTGTCTCCTACCAGCCTCCCAAGCACCCCCAGCATCCTCACCAGTGTGGCAGTACAAAAGCAGAAAAGGCCTTGGCTCTGTGCAAGTGCTGCTCAGCAATAACAGAAACATCTCTGTATTATCAACCCTGTGTTCAGCACAAATCCAAAACACAGCCCCATACCAGCCACTGCGAAAAAAATAAACTCTACCCCAGCCAAAACCAGCACAGAAGGGGACATTGAACTGGTGGGGAGGTTGGGCCCTTCTGCAGCTGAAAACAGAAACTGAGCAAGAAAGAGACATTCTGACTTCATAATACAGGAATTAGGAAATTTGTCTGAAATAGCAGCACCTGGGTTTGGGTGTTGCAGTTTTAGAGGCCAAGGTTTGAATTTTGTGCTTTCATTCTGCTCATTAACAATAAAGCAAACCAAATGTCTTGCCTCTGAGCCTGGTTTCTGACTAGTACAGCAAGGAGTGTTAATTTATCTTTTCTCTCCGTAGACAACAATCCCGTTAACACACAGCGTGGATTTGCAATGGCTGGTGGAGTGGAATGCTGTCCTAGTAAACAGCCATTATGATGTGAAAAGTCCTTCCCATGTCTGGATATTTGCACAGTCTGTTAAAGACCCATGGGTTCTCTGCCTCTTCAGTTTTCTTAGGCAGGAGAACCTACCAAAACACTGTCCTACAGCTCTCAGCTATGCTTGGCCATATGCCTTCACAAGGCTACAGCTGATAATGCCTCTTGTGGATCCAAAGTAAGTGGAGATTTGCATTTCACTTTCCTTTGTATGGGCTGGGTGATTTTAATATAAGCTTTTCTTTAGCCTCATGTTTCAGTATCAGTCCACAAGTCCTGCAAGGTGCCACAAAGAAATTGGTGCCATGCAGTTTTGAGTTTCATAATTGCAACTTATAAGGTGGAAGACTCCAGTTTTCTACCTTCACTGATTTTTCCTGTGTATCATGTCATGTTGAATTTCTGGTAGATACATAACATGTTTTATCCCCTTTAAAAATATTTTAAACTACTGTGTATTCAAGAGTGGGAAATTGTTTTAATAATTACAATTTATATTTAAATTCTAGTATTCCTGTTAATGCAAAGAAAACAAGTACAGCAAGCAGTGGAGACAACTATGTTACTTTGTGGAGAAACTACCTTATTCTGTGTTTTGGAGTAGCAAAGCCCAGTATTATGAGCCCAGGACACCTGCGTGCTTCAACACCAGAGATCATGGCTACCACTCCTGATGGAACAGTGAACTACGATAATAAGGTGATGCATCCTGTTTCAAGTAAACTGTTTGTTTAGGAGAATTTTAAGCTGCATCTCCATGCAAAATCATATCCTGGTGAAAGTATTTCAGTTAGGGAATATTTTGATATGTGCGACCTACTTAACACACATAATTAACAATTAAAACATCTGTATGATATGATGTTTCCCAAATATTTGGGAAAAGCCATGGCATTTTCAATATATTGCTCTCTTTTTTTTAGCATTCTGAGCAATGTGCATTCAAAATATAGATCTGGACATGTGTTTTGAAGTTAACTTTAGTTTGTCATCCTCTTTCTTTCCTTGTGGAGCACTCCAATTTGTAAATTTAAAACATTAAGCAATAAAGCAGATTTCTGAATGAAAATTGTATTCATTCATCAAATGAAAATTGGATATATGCTTGTCAGAAGCAATAATATATAAAATACATTTTCAAGTAGTAGAAACCTGAGAGGAGCAGTAGCTCCACAAATGCAATTACTGGAATATTTTAATGAGGCAACAAATTAAGTAAATTACAATAATCTGAACTAAAGCAAAGAGATTTCTCAGATATATTTGCTTGTTAGGCATTATTAAGATGATTGGGAAACAGCAGACATCCAGTTAGACTGGTGGATTGATATGCGTAATAGTAAAATCATTACAGCATGTTTTTAAAATATGTATTGATTCTTGGACAACATTTATTTGTAACAAAAATTGTATTTACTTAATATTGATATCCTGACAATTAAACTCAACAATATTTTAATGTATTTTAGGCTATTGGAACTCCATCTGTTGGAGTCTTACTAAAGCAGCTAGTTCCTTTGATGAGACTTGAAAGCATAGAAATAACAGAATCACTTGTATTAGGATTTGGAAGAACAAATTCCCTTGTTTTCAGGTACTTCTCCACTTATCATATTCTCAGTTTTTTGCCTCTAATACAAGTGCTTTATTTTTAACTTAAATATATATTTAAATTTTTGTTTGCACTTAAGAACTTTGTTTTTATATGTTGAATAATATATTGATGCTTTTCAAAGGACATTAGATTTTGTTTACAAATATTTGTGGTTTTTTTAATTTAGGGAATTAGTAGAAGAACTTCACCCACTAATGAAAGAAGCCCTAGAAAGAAGACCAGAGGTTAGTTGCAAAAATCAATGTACTAGTTTTTTTAAACTGAAAAATTATTTTAAAAATAGTATTTCTGTCTGTTTGAAATACAAATATATTCTTTTGTACTAACTAGCAAATTAAGCTCTGTGTGCAACAAGAATTTTATTAATTGTATAATTTTAAATAATTCCATTAAAACCTAGTTTAATTTCAATTCTATCAGTGATCTGAAATGTACAATATAGAACTCCATTCTGAGGAAAAGTTTCCCATCCAATATGGAACCTCCTGATACAGAACTTCAATATACTGGAAATTCACTTTCAGTATCTGAAAAAAAAAGTGCTTTAACATAGCTGGGCTACAAGCACGTTTTGTAGCAGTGTTTAGAGGTGCTTTTATTTTCAGGGCAGGCGGGGTCACCTATTTCAGCTTCATAGAATCACAGAATGGCTGGAAGGGATCAAAGTGGTCCGACCTCCCTGTTCAAACAGGATCATCCTGGATCACATGGCACAGGATTAATTCTAAATATGATCAGTACTGACAAATTAATCAGAGTTTTCACCTTCATTATAGTACTCTCTTTTGTTACAAGGGAAAGTAATGCTGCAAGGGTTCCCAGCAGATCTTCCAATCCACACAAGAGAGAATGCTCTGTTCTTAAAAACCTCTGGTGATAACATCTGTAGCCTCAGTATGCAGTTTAGTCTCAGGATGTGTCTATGCAGCTAAAGAGGAAAGCCACGGGGAGAGCTTCAGTACTAGACTCAAGCTGCTGTTCTGCTCAGTTTTCCCTCCTTGACTCAGTTTTGGACCATTCCATCTGGCTCCAAGATAGAAATCTGAGATGGCTCATGGACAATTCTTAATAATTATGTGTCTGGTGAATGTTCACAACCATTTCCATTGCTTCACACCTCAATTCAGTTGTGTGGCTTCCATGCCTATGAAGTCCCTGATCTGAAGGTCACTTGTTTTGATACTGGGCAGAAGTGTATTAATACACCTTAGTGCAGCCACTTGCCTGTGCATTTTGTCTGTGCACCTTTTAAGACAACTTAGACTTGAAAAGCCCTTTCTGGAGACATACAAATCCAGCCTACCCTCAGGAGAGGAATTGGTAGAATTCAGAGGTTTACTATATGCTGTAAGAGCAAATTTAGCACATGGAATTGTTAGTAGAGGAGTATGAGAACAAGAGATTGCAATATTAAGTCCTGTATTTTTCCTGATATGAATTAATGGGCCACCTTCCTGCAAACAGTGCCACCTGGAAACTCAGAAGTGACTGTATGAGTTGTGTAGCTGTAGAGAACACGGCAGGCCTCCATGTCAGCAGGCAGGTATCCAACACACCAGGAACAATGTCCCTGAACATATGCTATGACTAGGAAGAGGATTGCCAGCATGGCCAAGAGCTGCAGGGGTAAACCAAAATGGACATTACACAAGATCCGCCCCTGTGGGCACTGGCACAGAGCTTGCCAGATCACCTCTGACACTATTGCAGGAGGCAGCTGTGTCTGGTAAATGCTGTATTACAATAAAACTGCTTTTTTCTCTACATGTGCTTCCTCAAACTTTAAACATGTAACAGGAGAAAAACAGGGCTCTGAATAGAACAAACCAAATGACATAATTATTTTAATAAAACCTTTGGCTAGGATGCTGCAATTCTGCCAATTCTGGGTCAGAATACCAGGCCAAGCATCATTTTCTTCTCCCATGCATCTACTGCTGTCCATAGTCAGAGCCAGAGACCTAGAAGAGATAAGCCTTTATCTCAATATTGCCAGTCTTATGTTTTGAAGAGCAAAATCTGTGTTTTCTCTGAGCTTTTCTTGTTTCTTTGAGCACAATAGCAGCTTTTTTACCTTCTCACCTTTTTCTTGCTTAGGGGAGATACAGAATACAAGCAAGTCAATTTAGCCTTTCAGCAAAGAACAGGCCTTGTTGCATTCACATCTTTCCAGGCAAGGTAGAAGACCGAAAGGACAGCTTTCTAGAAGACAGAGGGATACAATGAGCCAGTTAACAACCATGCAGTCCCGTTCTGTGGGAGGAGGGCATTACTGTGGGCAAAACCCCTGCAGTCAACACACCCCACAGTGGACTGGAGTGGTGTCTGCTAGGAGCTCACTTGAATATGGGTGATGGTGTGCTGCAGCATTGCCAAGTTCAGGAATGGCTAATCACTAAGATATCTTCCTCGACACTGGATATATGTTCTGCACTTCAAGTGCCTCCAGCACCCAAACTAGATGCTGTTAAACTAACATGAATATCCCTTTTACCTGAAGATAGCATGGGTTTTTGGTACGGGAAGCTTGAATATTAGTTATTTTTATGCAGTATTTCATTATTTCATTTCCACATTTTCAATAAGTACTAAGGCAGTTGTTAACAATTTTTTTAAGAATAGTTACAAAGACAAAAAGTCGATCATATTCAGTTCTTTGTTGATGTATAAGCACAATGTTCTAATGAAATGTCCAAAAGCACTTGAGTTCCTTCGTGAAGAAAATTCTTGACCTAGAATTCTTAAATCTCACTACGATACTGGCATTTCTGAAGCTACTAGTTTTTGATGTGTACACCTATGCATATAAACATGGTTATTATTTTAAATTCCAAGAACAAGAAACGTCGAGAACGACGAGATCTACTAAGACTGCAGCTACTGCGAATTTTTGAACTCCTTGCTGATGCTGGTGTTATAAGTGACAGGTAGGACTATCACTCATCATAAATATTGATCTTTTAAGTAAATAATTTTCAGTGTTTGCCACACTGAGATTATGTCAGTATGTTCTTTGAAGAATTGGGTGGTGTATCAGAAATTGAGAGATTTGCATGCATTTCTTCAGAAAACTGCAGTGTAACTACTCTGTTATTCTATATTAATGTGCAACTTTCCTTTATGCTAGTACAAACGGAGCCTTAGAAAGAGATACACTAGCCCTTGGAGCCTTGTTCTTAGAGTATGTTGATCTGACTCGCATGCTTTTGGAGGCTGAAAATGATAAAGAAGTTGAGATCCTTAAGGATATGAGAGCACATTTCAGTGCAATGATTGCCAACTTGATTCAGTGTGTTCCAGGTATGGAGCTAAATTATCTCAACACACTATGAAATTGCATTTAATATAGGTATTGGAAAAGTAATTTTTTGTTTCTTGTTTTGTCTGTGCTTTTTTCACTGCTTGTGAATTGTCATATAATGAATGTAAAGGGGAATGTAGAAAAAAATGTGTTCAGAAGTCTATTAAGATTGAAATAAAAATACCAGTAAAGCTTGTAATAGTCATGTAAAAGAATCACCTCTTTAAAAGCGTAGCAAAGAAATTGTCTGTGACCTCCAGGGACTCCAGATTCCTTTCACATAAGGCCGTATTTTCTTCCCTCTGACTTGATTGCCAGACTCTTCATAAACTCAGACAGGCCTTGAAAAATACAAGTAGGTGCAGACAACCCTGCAATATTAAATGCAGTGAAAAACTTGCCTAAGGTGTTGAGACAGTATCCCACAAAGATTTATCCAGTTGATTTCATGCTTTTTATATATTGTAATATCACTTCAGAAATATAACATAATTACATTAGCAAAAAAGCAAAAAATTACACTAAAGGCCTCAGTGTAATTACTGGAAGATGAGGTCTGAGGCTTTTTTTTCATTTGTTCAGGTAATTCAGCTGTTTAGAATGTATACCATCTATTTGTCATAAACAAAGAGCCACCAAATTTCTTTTATTTGTTGTCCCTACCTACTATTGTATTAGAGTAGGATATATGTATTGTTTAGGCTCAAATTTAAAGGATTGGAAAAACTAAGTAAAATATTTGCCACTAAAGGAATAGAGGAAGCAGTGAAAACCCTGATTTTATAATTAGGCTCTTGCATGCTTTTCTGTAGTCAGATGCACATGTTTGTAGAACTACACATCAATTCAGAACTGAAGGTTCATAGAAATAAGATGCATCTTACTCGCTTGGTTAGATTTTTTAAAGGAGCTTAGATATTTTGCAGTGTTTATGTTGAACATATAAAAACCCCTCCCTTTTTGTAGAAATTTGAAAATCATGTCATCATTGTGCCACATGAATGTGTATTTAATATTAACAAATCACAACTATTTCTATTTCTGTTCACTTAGTTCACCACAGGAGATTTCTCTTCCCTCAGCAGAGCTTGAGGCATCACCTGTTCATCTTATTCAGCCAGTGGGCAGGACCTTTCAGTATTATGTTCACACCACTGGACCGTTACAGTGATAGAAATCATCAGATTACAAGATATCAGTATTGTGCATTAAAGGTATTAAAGTTTCACTGTACAAACCAGTAACAGCAATTTTCCAGTCAAAATACAAGTAATTGTGGGGTCTCTTTCCTTTTACTTCAAAGAAATTTGAATTGGCATGCTTGATGCAAACTTGCATGCTCATATGTATGTGTACAGTGGTATTATAGAATATATAGCACTGAAGTTACATATTTTTTTCTTTGTAAACACTTTTCAAGGCTAATTGTTTTAAAAACCAGAATGCATTTTGAAATTTTACTTAGCTGTTTATTAATGGGTTAGCAGATTCAGCAGGGAGATCATAGGCTCTGAAATGAGGTATAGCTCCAATTCTCATACATCTCAGGAATGCCTCCCATGCTTGCCTGGAGACATGCTCAGTAATAACGTACTTTTGTGGCAAAACTAGTTGCAATTCTCCTGCGTGAGTAAGCTGGGAAAGTGATAGTTTATGTACTTACATAGGCTGCATCACTTGCTGTAAGACAGTTTTAATTTTTGCAGTAACATACTATCGAAATATCTGAGTATATTACAATTGTTTTTGTAGCTTGATTTGTGAAGACTGGGTAAAATAGCAAAATCTGTCTTGAAGATAGTGCTTCTTCCAAAATGCCATGAGTATGATCTGGAATCCAGTAAAATCTATAGCAATATAATTATTGAATTCTAGCCATTTTCACCATAGTTCCCTCCAAACAGAAAACAAATGGGAGTCTTGTTAGCCTGGACTCAAATCATTCTGAAAGGTTTGTTGTGTTACTTTTTGTGTAACTGAAGTTTCATGTGTTTCTAGGCCATGTCGGCTGTGCTCTGCTGTGGACCTGTGTTTGATAATGTTGGTCTTTCTCCCGATGGATATCTTTACAAATGGCTTGATAACATTCTGGCTTGTCAAGATCTACGTGTAAGTACTGACCAAATGCAACACTGGTGGACAATTACTCACTGTACTGGGTGAGTAAAGGGTTTGTGACTGTAAGAACTATGCCTGTATATCACAGAATCACCAGGTTGGAAGAGACCTTCAAGATCATCGAGTCCAACCCATGCCCCAACACCTCAACTAAACTAAACCATGGCACCGAGCGCCGCATCCAATCTCTCTTTAAACACGTCCAGGGATGGTGATGCCACCACCTCCCTGGGTAGACCATTCCAATATTNACTTACTATATGTTCTAAAAATCCCTTCCTGCTTGTTAATGTAGATGCTGATGGAACAGATTGGAGTGAAAGTTGTGTGGGTAGATCTTGCAAATAAGTGATAAAATAAATCATTCAGGAAAGGAAAAAAAAGTGGGTTTTTTCTTCTTAAAGAACATGTAGTAGATTATTCTTGCCATTTTCCATTTCTGTGACAATGGGCTTTGACTTTGTAACTACATGGTCATAGTTCTATGTTTGTAGCTGATTGAACTACCTGTTTGATTAAGGAGGAGTAGATTGGTGATTTATATCAAGTGGAGAGAGAGAGACAACAATCTTTTCCTTTTGGTATCTTGCACTTTGTCCTGCTGTGCTCCTTAAAACTCTCGTACCAGCACATATAATTCTGCTAAGAAAAGGCAAATAGCAGAACCTAAATAAATGTATGTGAAGCAGCTAGAGGATAGAGGCTGTGGAAATGGTACTTGATTAGGGGAAAAAAAAAGGTTAAACAATTTAAAGGGAGAATGAATAGCTGCAGAGAAAATCCTTCAGAAATTGCATAGGATTTTGGAATGTTGGTAGGGGCAGAGCTATAAAGACATGCAAGTGATATGCAGTCTTTACAAGCAGTTACACTTGGTGACAGAATATTAATAGGCGTTACTGTTTGGTGTTCCAGCACTATCCTGTACTGAAGGAACACGAAGTCCAAGCCTTAGTTGTGATGTGTTTGTAGCAGTGGTGGTACCAGGATTAAGTGATTCACGGTCTGTAGGGAGAGTCGTTAGGTTGCTTGATGTAGTTGGATTAAACGTACAAGTTTTTGGTCTTGTGAAAGGTATTTTTCTTTATCTGCCATGCTTCTGTGTTAGTCAGAAGAAGGATAAACATGGAAGTCTGTCACTCTTTGGAATTCACATGAAGTAGGAAATCAGTTAACAAGTCAGTTAACTGATATAAATGGAAGTTGCCAAGAACACCTATCAACTATCTCCTGTTCTCTGAATATTCTGCTTTTTTTTTTTTTTGGTGCTTAATTTTGGAAAATTTATTTCATTTATGTAGTCTTTGTACATACCATTTTTTCAAGTGATGAGTGTAGAAACCTGAGTCACTTTCCAACTCTGCTGTCCCTAAAATAAATTTATTACAAATGTTCTGATTTCTTCTTACATATTTGAATTTTCTGTTTTCCCCATTTTGTCTATGTCACACTAAGAATTTTGGCGAATTAACTTATTTCACCCCACCAATCATGTTTTGACATTTGCTCAGGTTCATCAGCTTGGATGTGAAGTTGTAGTCCTGTTGCTAGAACTGAATCCTGATCAAATCAATCTCTTCAACTGGGCTATAGATCGATGTTACACAGGATCATACCAGCTTGCCTCTGGGTGTTTCAAAGCCATTGCAACTGTGTGTGGAAGCAGGTATTAATTAATCTATTAATCTACACTTTCAAATGTAAAGAAAACTGAAGGTTCAGCTCACTCTGTTGTAAGGAGTTGTTGGTCACACTCATATCTTCTCAAACACTTCTTGGGGACTGTATCGCCTGATTTTCATGATTCTGAAAACAAGGGGATGTGCTTGGTAGAAGATGTTCTTACTATATGTACATTTGAAATCTGGGGCATTTTGATGCTGTTTTGCTCAGAAAGATACAAAAAAGCTACAAGTTTTATTTGAATGTAAGTCATAAATCTGGTTTCAAAAGATTTGGCATGGTCTTTAATTTAATTTATGAAAGGAAAAATGTTTTAAATGTCAATAGCTTGAAAGTAATTATTTTGACTTCTCATTATCTTAAAAGTCATGTTCTTTTTCTATCTGGCTTTCATTTGATTTGGTTAGTTCCTTTTCTGTCAACTGGTATCATCATTACTGTTAATGCTGAGCAAGCACAAGCTACATGAAGGCATGAATACAGATATTGCTTTTGTGTCAGGCCTTCATAAAACTCTATCCCTTTTTTAATTTTCAAAGACAAAATTTATAGAGAAATTAAATAATGCAGTAATTTGCATCTTATTAAAATAAATGTGAAAATTTACTCTTCGCAAAAATAATTTGGCAAGATGTCTGATCAGCATAGAGAAATACTCAATAGAGAAATACTTGGGATTTGGAAAATCAAAATAAGTCAAGTATTTTATAGTTTTTCTGCAAAACTGTTTTGTTCTTGCAGGAACAACTAGACCAGAGACTGCGTTATAATGAGATTTTAAAAATATGAGTGGAGTTTTGTGTTTACAAATCCAGTTATGTTAACTGGGTTTTTATTTTAATGAGCACAGAAACATAGTAGTTTCAGCTAGTCTTTTTTCCTCAGATTGTGTTACCTGTGCCACTGTGTCCTAAAAATCAATCTTTTCCATTCTTACAGTAAAAATTGAGAGCATGATCTTCATGATTTATTTTGAAGGGAAGGTCCTCTTTCTAGCAATCTGGGAATTTTTATTAATATTTGAAAGCTGTTAATAGTTTTTCCTCTATCATCTGTCAAAATGTATCAGGAGACCACTGCTTTAAACTACCTGTAAAATGAGCAGCAATGTGTCTCATTGATGATGTGTCCATCCAGCTTTCTACAAAGAAGCTACTTCCCTATGTATCTGCCATATTAAAAAGTCCAAATAGGCATCCTGCAGCCATCCAGGAGCACTGTAGCTGACATCTAGGGTAATAAATTGATGGTTCACCATTCAATCAGTGCATTTACAAATCATCATGAGTAAACAGAAATCTATTTAGTGCCAATCCAAGTATTGTGATTTGGGAATTACTCCTCTAACAATATTCTCAGTAAGTTAATACTTTGATATGTTTAACCTTACAGTTGATGCTGACTTTATAGATAGCAGACTTTTTGAAGAAGTTCTTCATGATTACTCTTTGAAAATGATTTTTATAGAATTGTGTAATACCTCAGAATGTTCATGTCAGAGATAGTGTCTTTTGTCCAAAGGGACTGTTTTAATTGCAGCTTGGCTTAAGAAATTATCCCTGGAAATTTTCATGCTCTCTGTTTTCTTTCATGGGTATCAGTCTGTCCTGTACACAGTTTATGCTATAAATTAAAATTAATTGACAATTATAGACACAGATATTGCGTTTCTCACTGTGGGTAACTCAGTACATTCCTAAGCATTAGTCCAAGGTAATTATAAATAATAATTTCTTTCTTCCCATTCACCAGATGTTCCTTTGATCAAGCAGCATGTATTCATAAGAGCTCCCTTTCCCATATTCTGATGGTAGAACAGAGAAAAGAGAGATGACATTCTCTTTAGACCATATTACAGAGTAAATCAGAGTGAATATAATCTGCATTCCTCACCAGCATTCACAAAAATGTTCTATTTATTCTTCTAGGAACTATCCTTTTGATATTGTGACGCTTTTAAATCTGGTGCTGTTCAAGGCATCTGACACCAACAGAGAGATTTATGAAATTTCCATGCAACTTATGCAGGCATGTATCCACTACTTATTTTTTTCCTCCTATCCTTGGAGACTTTTTTGGTGAACTTCTTATGAAGTACTGTTATTTGCACATTAGTTTTGTTTTGAAGATAAACAATCAGTTTTGTCTTGGCTATAAATACTTACGGGGATATTTATATAAAAATGAATGTTATAGTGTTTAATATTTGGAGCATATACTCTGAAACATGTAGAGCATTCTCTGACAGCTAAACTTGAAATTCTGATATTTCCTGATTTAATGAATTTTTATTGTCTCATTCCTTTTTTTTTTTTTTTGTCTTTTATAGATCCTTGAATCAAAGCTTTTTGTTTATTCAAAAAAGGTAGCTGAGCAAAGACCAGGCAGTATCTTGTACGGGACGCATGGTCCATTGCCACCTCTTTACAGTGTCTCACTTGCCCTTCTTTCATATGAACTAGCAAGGATGTATCCTGAACTTACCCTTCCACTTTTTTCAGGTACCTATATTTATTTGACTTATCTACTTTACATTTTTTGTACAAATGCTAGACTGCTACCATTTTGAACTAAAGTTCTGTTTATAAATTTAGTTTGACCTGTTTTTATTCTGGTTCAGGTCAAATCAGATTTAGGAATCCAATATATTTCCTAGAGGTACTCACACGAAGTACAGAAACCCTCTCTGGGGCCTCTGTGCCACTTATGTGATCTTAGGGTAACTTTGAAATTACAAGTGCCCTGAATGATTTAAAATGACATTGGCAAAGTTTTCTGTGATGGGTTCTCATGTGAGTCTTCTTATGCATGCATTTATGTAGATGATACTTGTGAGTATATATTTCTTCATTTTTTATAAGCATGACTTTGACTTTGGGCAGACTGATTGCCTGTGTGATCTGAGTGATCTCTGCCTTCTGTTATTTGCCACATCTGCATGTCGCAGCATTTTTTAATTTTATCAGAAATATGTATTTTCAGGATTACTGAGAAAAATGTTAAAGGATGAGACCTGCAGGAGCACAATTCAGAAAATGCCCATGCTGAGACTGTTCCTGGGAACAATGACATTTTGAGACATATCTGTCTGTTTTAATTAATCTTATGTATTCCTCTAGTTTTTAAATAACAGAATGCAAATGTCTGTAACCGTGGGAATTTTTACTGGCTCTTAAAATCCCTTCTGTTGTTTTTACTCAGCCTGTAGTGGCTGGAGGGAGAGTAAAGGAACAATACATCATCCTTACATTTCTCAGTGCCCAAGATACCATGAGTTATAAATAACTGGTGTAGGGAACTTCTGATGGCTTGTTTATCATTAAGCAAGTGCTGTTCATTATTACTGTTGTCATCTACTCACGTTGCTGTAACGACTGTGTCATAAAAAAAACCTCAGATATACAGGATATTACAGTCCAAGAGAGAGATCCTTTCTGTACATCTAGAATCATAAGGAGGAGAGAACAGTGTGTGTTTTCATGATTTTTAAAAACCAGGCAGCAAGTAAAGAAAGGAAGTGTTTGCTCTACTGATTTTACAGAAGATTTCTGGTAAAGAGAGATAATGTGGTACACTTTGGCAGGAGGCTGTATTTCTTATCCCAGATTTTCCAAATCCCTTTGCCTTACAGTGCCAATTCTTTTTTTATAAACTATACAAAGTGTTGCATACAAGCACTCCTGAACTGACAGCCAACTATTAATTTTATAGGCCTCTCCACAAGAAACAGGATCCCAATATATGCAAGATTTTTTTTGTAAACTCAGTGTAATAAGTGCTTTTTTATTTAAACTATAGCTCAGAAACCTGGAGGCCAATGGAACATTTGTAATTCTGCAGATCACTTTTGTGTGTTCTCCAGAAGCTCTTGGAATTCTAGAGTAACTACTAGTAACTGAATTGTCCTTTCTCCTCTTTATTGGCTTCCACTTCATTTAATATATAACATGGCACAGTAACAAGAGGTGACTTTCTGTTTCTAAGCCCAGACTGTGTTAGTTATTTTAGACAGAAGGCATGACCAATTGCTTGCTATTATTGAACATTAATTCAGTGTTTCTCTTCAGAAAGCTCAAGAAAAGGTTTTTGTATGCTTGTGGTGTGTGAGGTAAAAACCATCAGGTAGTCTAACAAACATCAGAAATGTGATTTAAACAGTGTGTTTAGGGTTTCCATCATAAATTAATATGTTGTCCTTTTCAACTCTTACTATTTTAGAGGTAAGCCAGCGATTTCCAACAACACATCCAAATGGAAGGCAGATCATGCTTACCTATCTGCTACCATGGCTTCATAATATTGAACTGGTAGACAACAGACTGCTCCTCCCTGGCTCAAGCCCTACCACACCAGAAGATGAACTGAAGGACAAGGATGGGGAAGTAGCAGTCACAAGTGGACTAAAAGGCAATGGCTGGGGCTCACCTGAGGCTACCTCCCTGGTTCTTAATAATCTCATGTATATGACAGCCAAGGTAAAAAAGCAAATCAAACAAAGAAACTAACCTGTAAAACTTTTGTTTCTTCCCTCCAGCACCAGAAATTTTACACTGGAACAATCTGTACCGATCAGACAAAACCTGCTTGATTCTAGGATTACTTTTTGAATTTACAGTCCTCAAGACATTCTTTTCCCCTATGATTTAAGTCCTTCTGTGGATCAGAACCTAAATAGTTTTAAATATAGTTTATGCTCTGAAGTCTGTCAGGCAGCTTTTTTAAATGCTGTTTTAGAACTTTTTATAGCATTTCACTGGTTTTTTGCATGAGAAAATGCTCTAAGAGAACATGCTTTAGTTTGGAAGTCTGCATATTTCAAGGAATGTATGTCTATGATTCTTTACAGTATGGAGATGAAATTCCTGGACCAGAGATGGAAAATGTCTGGAATGCTTTAGCCAACAATGAAAAATGGAGTAACAACCTTAGGATAACACTGCAGTTCCTCATTAGCTTGTGTGGTGTTAGCAGTGATACCATCCTTTTACCATATGTAAGTCTTTGCGCTTTATTTTATTTACTGCTGATAACACAGGTTTTAGTGAGGAAAACAGCTATCACCTGCAGAAAATTAATTTCTGTATCAAAAACAAGAAATACCAACATATTCCCTAACACACTGTACAAAATTAAATGGCAGGAATAAAAGTGCCAGGAAACTGAAATTAAAAGAAAAGAATTGAGTAGTTCAAGTCTCAGTTTCCACCTGTGGGAGCACATCCCATTGCAAGTGAGAGGTGGGCTTCTCTCAAGCAAAGAGAAATTTTGCATGTCTGTGTACAGGGACAGCAACAGAGACTGAGCATAAATTGCCAGTAAACAGTATAGTCTCTTCTCCTTTAGCAGACTAGTGCTTTCTGTGGGACATCTCAAGAGACAGAAGAGAGTTAACATTATAAGCTCCTTACCATATCAACTTCTGCCTCTACACAACTGTCATAAATTATCTAATGGTTGCTGCAATGTGCAACTCAAACTGTGCTGGATATTGTTATTATTCAAGTTAAAATAAAATCAGGGCTGTCTGAGAAAAGCAGACTAGTTCAATTCCCATGTTCCTTATTGCTCAGTTGCTGAGTGAAACAGAATCTAAATTTAGAGAATTTTCCAGCACAATTAAAATATGCTGATTTATTGGTTAGCCTCTTTCCATTGATTTCTCTGAAATACATTTGAAATTACTATTAATGTGATGAAATTTATCTAAAAAGCCTCATAAACATATTTCATTTACAGTTGCTGAAATAATAGTTTGCCCAAAGTGTTTATGATGACTGCTATGCATATTAGAGTAAAAAAAATAAAGAAGCCTATAAAAATCTTCAAGATGTTATCATACCATAGTCATCCTGTTTGGTTCCTTTTATTTGGGGGGTTTACTGTTCTATATTCTCAAATACGTGTATATATATATGTCTAACTAGTCAAAAGAGGAAAACTTTGAAAGTGGAGTTGATGTAAGAACAAGCTCAAAGGTTTTTATGAGAGGAAGACAAAGGGGTTGATCCGAAATAAGATATTTCCCTCAGTTGTGACAGAGGCTTTCCATTCAGGGCTGATCATGCTTTGAGCGGGAGGTTGGATGAGAGACTTCCCCGGTTCTTTCCAACCTGACTCATCCTACAATCTATGACAGATTTGGGATTATGCCCGAAGGGGGTCTCCATCAGGAGGAGTTACGTTGGCAGAGAACAAGTGGAAATCACTTGTTAGAGATAAGACACATAATGAGGGCTGTTGCCCTCATTTCTGACAGTTTACAAAAGGAAGAGAGGCAGTTTTCTGAGAGGAAGTAGTAGTCCTTTGCTGAGTATATGTCTCACTCCTAAATCTGTAGCCTGACTGGAAAAGCCTGATAACCCTGTCACCTCTTGCCCAGGAGCCCCTCAGATACTTTATCCCCCATCCAGATACTTGCCAACCCAAAGCTTTCAGCACCTCCTTTCTGTGAAACACTTGCCATTCCACAGCTCTGAGCAGCCTTTCCTCAAACCCCCTCCTACCCAGAGCACTTCTTTCTTCAAATTCTTTTTCTACCTCATAGCCTTGGATTTCACAGCCCTGTCCTCCTCCAGGACAGTACAGTCCTCTTACTCCACAAAGAGAGCAATCTGTTCTGACATCTCCAGCTTCATCTGTTCAGCATCTCCTGTTTTGCCTGTTTGCCTTTTTTGGTCTCCCTCCCAGGCTTCCAGTGGCTGGTGGTGGCAGCAGCTGACAAGGTTCCCGTGTTTTCTACCACCCAGTTAATCTGTGTTTTGTAATGTTGAGTTAAAAGTCTGATTCTCAGATTTTGCAAAATCTGAAAAAGTTTTTAGCTTCTGTAGGAAGCCTGACTGTGCTTATGAGTCACCCTTTCACTGATAGCTTTGTCTGGAGTAGGAAAATAAACTGGTCTTATCATATGCATCTGCTCAGTGTTTTGCTAATGCCCTGGAGTTTACAGATAAGAAATCCTACCTAACTGTTGACTACACAAGACTGCTGATACCATAAACATGTGTCTTCCATTATCATGTAGATAACAGATACATATTAGCAAATAAAGGTCATTTGGACAGTTTATCAGCACTGTTCCAGGTCACCTGGGCTTAAAAGACCACAGAGTTGCAAGATTGCCAGTTTACCCATCTCCTTTAGGAGCCCCCTGTGCCCCGAGGCAGTCACCAGCTGCTTTGTGCCTTCAGCCATCTGTTCTCCCTGTGTGGGTCCAAGCCAAAAGCATGCCTGACTCACATTTTTTAAATTTCTTTTTCATCATCTAAATTAATTGCTTTGTCTCTATGTTTCCTTTAAGCATTTTTTTCCCAGTGCCCCAGTACAAATTGCTGAGCTGTCCATTCTTTCACATTATGTACTGAGAGATTTCTTAGAATATTTGCAGTTCAGAAACCTCTTCAGCAAAGACTTAGTGTTGGGAATGTGACCCCTTCAGGGGTGAGAGAAGCTCAAAGTGGCACTGTGAGCCCAACCAGAAATGAGCCTCAGGAAGGAGATGGATTTGTATCTGAAAAGTCCCTGGGAAATTTTTAGCGCAGTAGAGTAAGAGACTTTGCATATGTGCATTTTCTCTAAGGAAAAAAAAAAAGGGAAAGAGAAGCAGTAAGGAAGTTATTTTAATGGAAGTGTTTAAGAACAGCAATACTTGCTGAGGCCAACAGGCAGTTCAGTCTAATATATTAGCTCCCCTATAAGCATCTGTTTAGGGACATCTTAAAAAACAAGCAGGCAAGCACAGAGAGATACTTCCCCATATGGTCTCCCAGCTCCAGCAGTTTATGAATCAAGTGTTTCTGAGCTGGAGAGAGTCTCTGCTTTTAATAGTGACCAAGGTTTTTTTCCTCAAGAATTCAGCCTAATTCAGTCTCAGTATCCCAAGAGTCCTCATTGCTGCAGTGCAGGTTTGAGGTCTTGTTAAAAGATTTATAGAAATTTCCAAAGTTTCTATAAATTATACTCTCAGATTTTTCAAATCAGGATACATGAAGTCTGTATAAATAATTGCTCTGCCTTTCTTCCATTTGCTATTACTTTGCTTGCAGATATAAGTAGCAGCTCAGAGCCTGGCTTAATCTTTGTGGCCACAGCTACAGTTCTGTAGATGTGCATGCTATATAGTTATATACCTAAACAGTTCATTCTGAATGGTAAGCAAGAACTTTGAAGTAATTAAATCATAGATTCACTCTTCTTGGGAAATGATCTTGATGTCAAAGTGAGAAGTTTTATTTCTGTATGAACTGTATGTGGTTGTGGTGTCTGCCCAGGAGCAACACTTGCATTCTCAGTCATTTCAGTACTGCAGTGTAACATTCACTGACTTCTTTGGAAATTCATTTTGTTCAGAGTTTAGCAACTGTTATTTTCTTCCACAGATAAAGAAGGTTGCAATATATCTATGTCGCAATAACACTATTCAGACAATGGAAGAACTTCTTTTTGAGCTGCAGCAAACCGACCCAGTGAACCCCATAGTCCAACACTGCGATAATCCTCCGTTTTACCGTTTTGCTGCCAGTAACAAAGCCTCAGCTGCAGCTTCTGGTATGGCCTGAATGTGTTTCCTTTATGCTCTCCTGCTCTTTTGAGTCTTCATCTCTTTGTAAAAAACAATCTCTTACTTTTCCATCCATTCAGACCTGCGTACATAAAGTACAAGTTTCAGGGCCTTCTTGCATGTCTAAATTACAGTTCTTTTTAATTCCTAATGGTGTATATACTTTGTTAACATATGCTCAATTATCTTAACTATTTTAATAGCATATTACCAATATGTGATGCTGTTCAGAATTCTGCCGCTCTTCAGAAAACTCCACTCTCTAGTGGTTCTTTTACTCAGAACAAGAAATCATCATCAATGCGGTGATCACTAGCAGATACATCCAGCATAGTTTCCTGAAAACGGAGAGCCTCAATGGTGTGGCAGTTCTGTTTTGAAAGGCCTAATGCTATTTCCAAGCTGCAGTAGTCAAATATACTTGGGAACCAACCCCACGTTTAACCTTGTAAATGTTTTGCCAAATCCTTGAAAAACAATAGGCTATGTCACTTGAGCATGGGCTTAGTTTAAGAAGACCTTCATTCTGTTAATCTGCTTCTCAAAGCATGTGAACTTTACACCATCCAGCCATGGAAGCAGGTCCTGGTCTGTAGAAGTGTCTGTTCTGTCATTCATATGTGCAAGTATTTGCAGGATGGTCACTTTGACTGTAGCTGCTAAAAAAACCTTGAAGTTATGGGCTTTTATTGCTTTGCAGATGCTGTCTGCTGCATGTAACAGGTGCTCTTATTCTCCTCTCATATACAGGAACCACCTCCAGCAGTAACACTGTTGTAGCTGGCCAAGATAGTTTTCCTGATGCTGAGGAGAACAGAGTGGTGAAAGAGACTGATGAAAGGTTTGTGGCTTGGGTTTTTTTTCCTCCAAAATGTACCTGTTTTCCTGGGCTAAGGGTGAGATGTTGGACAAAGTTCTGCATTGTATTGTGAGGAGTGCTGGTGTTCAGACTGTTCCTAAGTGGGGTTATCCCAGTATGTATAATTTTTTTTAAAAAAAGCTATTCTCATGATTCTGGTTCCTGACTCTTGTTTAAAACTACATTGTAAAGGAACAACTGTTAAACCTACATTGAATGAATTGTGCTACGTAGGTCATGATTTAGTAGGAATTATCCACAAAGGTGAAGGAAAAAGCCAGGAATGTGCACCAAATAATAACTACTAAAATCTTTATGAAAAATCAGATTTGATCGCACCATTTGATTTCATGGACAATGAGTAAAATTTAGTTTGCAGATTTATATCAGTGATTGCAAGGGCACCTCCTTTGTCTGGGTGAAATGTCTGATGGAGAACAGCTATGGAAAATACCTTGCTTATAAATCATGTATTCAGTTTAGACTTTTGCTACTTATGGTACATACTGACAAATGATGAATGAATAAATGCAAAGCCTAAGGGCCATCAGATCCTAGAGCACAGACATACAGATTGTTTCTCTCACAGAAACACTCTTGTTTTTGCAAGAGAACTTCGGACAATTTATAATAGCATTTGTCAGTAAGTGTATTAGTATTACATTAGCCACTGATAGTCACTAGTATCACTTCAGTAGTCCAACCCACCTTCCCTAAGTTTCAGGGCTTAGAGGTACGGAGAAAATTATGTGAGCAAACCTTTCTGTATTTCAGAACCTTCTGAATTACTTGCCTGCTACATGTTATAAACACAAGTAGCATTTTTTCAGGTTAGTTATATGTGTCTGTCAATTTAAATGTAAGTAGAAAATGGCACTCAGTGCTAAGTAAGGTTTCAAATTGATAGTAAAACAGGTTTGACTCTAAGTGATGTTTTTCAGTGTATGCACTAGAAATGTACTTAAAAAGATAATAAAACTATTTTTCCTCTGAATTATTTTTTTTATTATTCTTTACATAAATGTTCATGGCTGTATAGTTTTAAGATAGATTTTTATTCAGTTGATTTACAGCCAAGTTGAGCAAATGTCTCCTATAGTACTTTAAGTTGGGATTTCTTGTCTTATATAAATTTTAAATGTGACTCCAAAAAAGGTTTTTAGCTTTCAGATCCGCCAGAGACTTTATGATAAAAATGAAAGGAAAATTACAAAGTTCTGATATTGGTATTCAGGTTCCTGCTGAAAGACACCTCAGAAAAAAATGGAAAATAATTTGCCTGAATTCATTGCTGGCATTTATGTTACTGAAGCCAGCTGTAAGTGCATCTGCACTTCAAAACCAGTGTGTCAATCTTAGAATGTCCATTAATATTGACTTTATATGCCAAGACATATGAAATAATGAGGGTCTTAGATAGAATACCATGTATTGGGTGGCTCATGATACCTTTTTGTCAACTGTACAAGGGATTTATTGCACCCTTATTGAACACACATGCCTTGGAGACAATGTAATATGTTGATGTATAGTAAAATATCCTGCAGTAAGGTGTATGAACATTAGTTCAAGAAATTGAACTGCATTTTGTCTAGAAAATTTTCTGTCTTGTCTTGTTTGCTACATGGTTATAATTAGTTTCCTAGCCTTGCAGGAATGACAATGTTTTTTGATCGTCACTGTTGTGTGAGCTGTCAGTATGGCTCCTCTCATTCCATTTCAGGCCTGATTACCCTGAGAACACAAGGTGGAGGAAATCAAAGGAGATCACCAGTAAAAGTTAGCTTAGTATGAATCTGTGGCAGATTTGAGGACAGCTGTGAGCAGTTTGCTCTGGCTCTCATATCCCTTAACTTCTCTATTAGGCCTGCTCTGGCATTTGCTGGACCCTCCTCTTGAAGGGTGATCTGCTGTAGTTTTTCCTGGTTGGTACCTGTGCAGGCTTAGCTTTGGACTATCCAGTCAGTCACAGAATCACAGAATATTCTGAGCTGGAGGAGACCCACAAGGATCATGGAGTCCAGCTCTGAAGTGAATGGCTCATATGGGGATCAAACCCACAACCTTGGCATTATTAGCACCATGCTTTAACTGCTTTATCAAGTTGGCAGGATTTTACCCATGAACATGATCTGTGACAAACACTAACTATGAACAGTTTATATCTCAGTTCATCCTTAGCAGTTTCTTGCTTCAAAAAAATCACACGTTTGCAGCATGAGAGGTTCCCTTTGCTAAATTTTAAAAGCTTTTGACAGAGGAGTACACTGTTAGAACTTCTCATTAACTGGCTGCAAAAATGTTTTGTGGCAAGGATCAGCATTTCATTCAGTTGCTGTCTACTCCTGTGTAAAAGTGCATGCTTAAGGAAATGCTTTTTTTTTTTTAGGGTAAACATAAAGTCCAGATGTTTAATGTCAGTCTGTGTTTTTAATGAAGATTTTTTTCTTGTATTTGAAGGTTCAGTAATGTCATCAGAGCACATACCCGACTAGAATCAAGGTACAGTAATAGCTCCGGAGGATCTTACGATGATGACAAAAGTAAGTTCTATTCAATTTGATGAAATTTCTGGTGTTTTGATTGGAGAGGAGAACATTCTAATGACCAGCAGAGCCTCTCTGTTTAAGTTCTGTATAAACAGTAATGTAGCATCACCATGCATGGAGTGTCCTTATTTTACCTTCATACCTCATTTAATTAATTTACTTTGTTTAATCTGGGATCAGTCAAACCCATCTGAAGGCAGAACTTCACAGAAAGCAGCAGCAGAGAATCCTCCAGAGAGTAACACATTGGGCCTTCCATACATGGCAAGGCAAAAGACTTCTAAGAGCATTCAAGCAAGTACTTTGAGTTGTGCCATTTGGCAGTATATCCCTCCAGATCAAGTGCTGTTACATGAGCGTGAAAAGAGGTTCAGGAGTTTCCAAATATGAGATCTTATCTCCTTGTTAGCTTTTATCTGCTTTCTGCAACCAGTTTCTGGCTGCACTGTGCAAATGTGTGTTAGAGGGGAGATGGGGCTCCTGAGCATGCTTCTTGGTCTTTCTGTATTCCTGCTAAATGGGCCATAAGTGGGCACCCGGTGCTCTCACAAGAGATTCCAAAGAAAACCAATGTTAACTGTTGAACAATAGTGCAAAACTGATGAGTTGGATGGTCTGACTTCATTTCTGGAAGACAATTTACAGATTTTGGCTAGGCTCAAACCAAATTTTAAAAAAAAGGCAAGATCTTGTTTTTGACTTTAATCTCTGGCTTATTAAAGCCGGGTCAAGTACTATGTAGGCCATAATGTCTTTGTTTGGTATTGCAGACACCATTTTGGAACAATATTTTGACATTAAAAGTAAAGATTTTATATTTTTCTTAATCCAAGTAATTTTTGGCAATACTCTCCTGCAAAATATGCAAAGACTGTAAAATACAATACAATAGGATAATTTAATGTTCACCAGCAACTATTATTCATCATGAAGCACACAGTATTGATAAAATATTGTATATGTACAAACTGCAGTGTTTAAATACATTAAAAAGTGGGCAGCATCTTAAACTCAGTGGGGTTCAGTACATTTGTCTTGGATTTTTTATGGCTTTCTAGTACTGCATCTACTTAAAATGCTTCACCAGATGTTAATTGAAGCACTGGTGCTTATCTGATCTGCATGAAAAATCTTTCATGACAGAAAAATGTTTACATTATCAGAACAGCCTTCACAAATATCTGGTTTTGACAAGAGCTTCAATGATAAAAGGTTAAAAAAAATTGAAATTTTCTTTGCTCTTTTGGAATGTCTCCTCCAGCCAGTGCCCAAATGTTTTTTCCTGCCCATACCTGCAAGCTTTGTAGTACCGTGAATATTTATGCAAAGTGTGCTTCTCACAGAGGTTCCTTTAGCAAATACGTGAATACCTAGAAGGAAAATAAAATGTATTTTACTTAGCTACTGATATTTATGGAGAACTCTAATAAGAAAGAGTAATTCTTCTACCTCTCGTCATTCTACAAGAAACACAATGCAACTTGCATTAAGAAAGCACAACTTAGTCCCTCAGACAGCCAGCCCAGGCTGCAAAGGATTTGGGGATATGGCTTCTCCCCCTCTCCAGTCTACTTGAACATTCATATATTGCAGATGATATAGATAGGGAACACAGCTCTGCAGCACAGAAACTCTTTTGTTCAGGCAAGGATTGTATGCACCTTCAAGGTGCTTTTTTTTTTCTCAGTCTGCACATAAACCTGTGAAAACAGAAGTGAGGATCTAGGTCTTGGTGTGATCTTCATGAAGCACTTTTCTGTGAAACACTTAAATTGGTAGAAATAAGTAGTTCCTGTGCAGTGCTTTTTCTGTAAAAAGCATCTGGCAAACATTATCTGCTTAGTTCTTAAAAGAAGAATATGTGAAAATGCCATACTTTGCTACATTATTAAGTCAGTTTATTCTTCTTTATCTGTAACTAATCAATCATCCTCCAGAGAATCTAAGCAGAGGTCTAAGTCATAAAGATATGAAGTGTTCCTTAAAAGACTAGCACTTAAGAATGGGAGTTATAAAGTTGGCAATCTGGAAATAATTGGAGGAGCAGCTATGGCATTGAAGGTCTCCTGAAGATCTGGAAATCAGAAGATGTTTTTCCAAAATGAAGAAGTGATGTGCATTAGAAAAATCCAGCTCTGATACTTTTGTAGGCATCAGAACAATTTTGTTTCCCGTGGGAAAGCTGACAAGCATCAGATACATGCTGTTAAAAAAAAAAGAAAAGGAAAGTGCTGAGAGTTTCAAGCTTACCTAAGATACAAAAGCGTAACAAAACAAAACCAAAACAAAACAAACAAGCAAACAAACAAACAAAAACACAGAAAGGAGGAACAGAACAAAAAATAACACTCATTAAAAATTCATAAAGGGCAATGTTTGAATGTACATCAAAAACAGACCTGGGAAGGATACTTTCCATGGCAGTGTATCACAGACTGCCAGACCTCAGAAATAAAAACTGACCAGTGGGAAAATTGAGAGGAATGAGAGGGAACAAAATACAGGAGAGATGAACAAAACTGCGCAGCTGAGACAAGACAGAAAGTGGTGGAAATAACTTACTTGACCCACATCATTGCAGATAAACAGGTGGAAGAAAAAAACCCTAATGCTCATTAACAAGCAGCAGCTGTCATACTAAAGCAAAGTTAAATACATCTTTGAGAAATTCAAGATATAATTCATCCCTGTTGAAAGAAAATTACCCTGAAGATTTTTTTTGCATTCCTTATGCCTCCTTGCTAATTCAGGACATTTAACTTCTGCCTTTGTAGCATTGCTCAGCAGGGCACTGGTGAGGAGTTGCAAGAATGCATCACTGGTACTCGGCTCCTTGCAGCAGATGGCTTCTGACAGCAGCTTTGTTGGCTGAACTTTTCCCTCATTTTTGAAGAGGAAGTCTGTTGCTTGGTGCTTTGTGATCTGGATCCAAAGCTACTAAGTGACAGCAGGGATTCAGCTGCCGCTCCTGCCATTCAGTGCTGTCTGCCTGGAATCTCTTTAATTTCCAGCAGCATGAAAGAGGGATTAAAAATGCATCACTTGTTATTGAACACAGGAATTTGCAAACCTCATGGCATCTTACCACATTATTCCAAACAGCTGAACTCATACGTTAGCATAAAATCTATTTTAGTATTTCTCAAAAAGAGGTAACTGGACTTGAGTTTTATGCACTTTGTTTGAATGCTTTTCCATGCAGATGATCCTGTTTCTCCGTATACAAGCTGGTTATTGAATATTGTTGAAACCAAACAGCCACATCCGCTGCCCATGCCTTACAATGGAGGATGCTGGGCACCACTTGTGGACTATCTCCCAGAAACCATCACACCCCGGGGACCCCTTCATAGGTGAGCAGTTTCTCATTCTGACATTTCAGACAGTGAGATGCTTCCTCTTAGTAGCTGACTGACATCATCCAACTGTCCCACCACTCAGAACATCTGAAAATCATACATTCAATTTCTGCTGATTTCCAGTGCAAAAATCAACATGCAATGAAAGCTCACAATTCTACCTGATTGCTACCAGAAAGCCTATTTACAATGTAGGACATCACTGATAAGCATAAGACTGACGAAACAACTGAAACAGAAAAGGAAAATTTCTTTTTCTCAGGCCTCTATGCCTGTTATCCATAGCACTTTGATCTTTTATTCTAACTAGGCCATGCATATTCTGAAATTCTTCTTTTACATAATTGTATTGACAATAATAGTTTTTTTCAGTAATGTGTACTTATTTGCTTGATACTGTAACTAAAGTGCTTCAGCATTAATCATATTGAGAAGAAATGCTACAAATCTGAAAATTTATAGATTCTGCATTTCTTCAGAAATAGGCATCCTATTTCTGCTTTCTCATTTCCAAGAGGTTTGAAACTGTTGCTGTGGCTTGACTTCCAGGTGCAACATTGCAGTCATCTTCATGACTGAAATGGTAGTGGATCACAGCGTGAGAGAAGATTGGGCTCTTCACCTCCCTTTATTACTACATGCTCTCTTTTTAGGTAAGATCAACAGAACAAGAAACAAAGAAACAAATGTACTCCCATCCTTTTACTTTAGTTTTGCTGAAGCTGTAGAACTGTGTTTCTTACATGTTTTATGATTTCCTCCCCCCACCCTAAAAAAAAAAGCCCAAGGCAGTTACAGTCTGTAAATTAGTCTCAAAACTTTGAAGCTTTTGAATATTTTGGCCAATTTCACCCAAATCTGAGAGGTATGTAGAAATTTGAAGATGACTGACTTCCTAAAATATCTCTAAAAACATGTGGCATTGCCCCCTGCAAGAAAAGCAGGTGTAACTCATGCCTTTGTCTAGCTTGGTTTGTGACGACAGTCTGCACATACCTTGGACCTGGACTACACACATCTGTGCTGTCTCTTGCCTTTGCAAAAATAGTCTGTAGGAGAGCCAGGATTGCTGTACTGCAGAGGCAGTGGAGGTAGGACACAGACCACTGGAAAGCAAAGCTTCACTAATTGCACTGCTGATGGAATACTTTATCGTCAGTGTGTTCCCTCATGTACCTGAGCACTGAGGCACTGCTTTTTCCCCCCGTGCTGTGTCTTTTCCTTACTGTAGCACAGTTCAGCTTGGGGGTGTTGCCTTCCTTGTCCTGCCATTTAACATTACAAAAAGTCAGTGGCCTAATTTTTTAGCACACAAGGGTATTTAGCATTATAAAGCCATTCCCCAGCTTTCATGGTTGATAAGTATAGTTATTTATTTCACAGCCAGACAGTTGTGAAATAAGTTTATTATAGCTGAGATCACAGTTCACTTCTCATTCAGTCACTATAGTTACCACTAAGTATTCATGGTCAGTCTGGGAAGAGGCTGCTGATCAGCAGGCAAAAAGAGATTAAATTGGGAGGTTACAGCACAGTGGTAAAATAAAGTGTAAGCTGAAGAAGATGCTTTGTTCTCCTTTACTGCTACTCTGTTACCAACTGTTCCGTTTAAAATTTTTTGATGAAATAAGGTTTTGTATGTCAGTACACCGATTTCACAAATTTCTAATGAAACACAGGACTAACAAACCAGGACTGTTTTGGATGGGACTTCCAGAGTCAGTTTCAATATGATATTTCACATATATTCATCACTTAAAACTGAAATTTATTTTGTGGCTGCCCATAACAACTTTTTCAGTTTTTTGTCTATTTCTGTGAACTTTCTAAGTGCAAGAGGGAGCTGAAAGAGAACTGGGTAATTCTATGGATCAAATCAGTAACTTTTAACTGATCAAACAATGTCTTTAGTATAATTTGTAACAAGTGCAAGAAAACTGGTGCTTACACTTAGAAATTGTCACAAGAATAAATGAAGAACTTAAGAAGGTGTAGTACACAGCAGTGTGACCAGTTAAGACAGCTTTAAGGCACCATCAGGGAGCCATGCAAATAAACATATGCAGAAACAGAGTTATGATACTAGTAATCCATTAGAAAAATGTCTTCAGTTATTTGTTTGTGCAAATGGTTTTGCACAAACCATTATTATTATTATTAATAAATAATGGTATTTATTAATACCATTTGAGACAATCCCTTGGTTATGTGAATTAAAACTAAATGTAACTGGTAGCTAAATGTAACTGGTTTAGTTGTAGCTAAAGTGAGATCACAGCTTTCATGCTTCAAGTTCAGTTTCTCTAGAGTTATTATACCTCCTGTGGAAAATTTTGCTGTTCTGTAGTAGAGCTCTTGTGATATTGTAAGGAAGTCATGCTACACGTTAGCCAAAGGTATGAATGTAGTTAAAAATTAAGTATTGCAGTCCTGTTGCAATGTGAGCAGGCAGATGCATCTGACTGAAAAGCAAACTAGGAAGTAGTATAGCGGCTAGCTGGAGAGCTGGTATCCTTACATTTATTGGAAGGAGTTAGAAAATATTAAAATGAAAGGATTTTGCTATGTATATGTGTTTAATAGGCTATTGAATGGTTTGTAGTACTGTTGATGAAGCAGGCAGGCGGACTGGTAGTTTGAACTTGCCTATCTCTGGTGCATGAAAATCACTGCTGTTTAAAATCTCTTTTGCAACCAGTGTGAAATGAGTTGAGCAGCTAGGCTCCTTTCCCATGGAAATGTGTCCATGTCACAGAAGCTTATCCTCCTTGGAACTCTTCCAGATTAAAGAAGGGACCAGCACTGGACAAGCACAAAGACTGAACTGTCCTTCTCACTTCCTAGTTAGCAGATCTGTGCCAATACTTTCATACAACCTTGGAGTTTAATAGGATTTCAGCTATGAGTGTTGCCAATACAGAATTTATTTTCAACTAAAAGACCTTTTTATATCCTTTCAGATGTATGTTAAAACAAAGTAGGATGGGTTCATTATCTCCTGGGAGGTGGAAGTAGATGGAGAAAGAGGAATAGGAGCAGAAACCTTAAGAAGCTGATGAAGAGGTGGGCAGGATGGCCATAGTTGTTTTGGAGGAGGCTACTGGGAGATGAGTAAGACCAAAGGTGTTTGCAGGCCAAACAAGAACCAGCATGAATAGAGTATATTAGAAAACACATGACTTGAAAGATCTGTTGGCTGCTGCCACACAGAGTAATGAAGTAGCTGCTTTTTTAAAGAGGAATATATCACAAGAAGAGAGGAGTTGAAGAAGAAAAAAATTAACTTTTTTAGCACTGAAACTACTCCTAAACAGAAGAAAGTATGTTTAAATATACTGCAACGTACTGAAAGACAATCAAAAAGAGATTACTAAAACAGTGCAGAAATATCTGTTTCCTTCGTATTTGTAATTTGTGAACTACTCAGGCTGTTTTAAAATCTTACAGACAGCAGTAGTGTAAACCAAATCAGAGTCTTTCAGTGCTAGACCTTCAGTCTGAGTTCTGCATCCCGAGTTAGGGGCTAATTTCTCATGCTACTCACTGGTAGTTGAAGTTCTTTTTCGAGTGATTTGTCTGTCAGTTCCTTTTTTAATAAATCAGTATCTGCCTCTTACAGTTTGCACTCATTCTTAAACTGGTGCCTGTGCCAGAAAGCCAGCTACTGTGGTAAGCAATGTAATTACAACCACCATCAAGAATACCTCATCTGTAAAGGTTTTCCAGACCTGGCAAATTAACACTGTAGTGAGACAGAATGCGCAAAGCTGTATTGCCACTCAGTCTTTGTACCTCCTGTGTGGGACCTCAGACTGGAAACTAAATATAGACATACATTTAAGTAACAGCACTGGTAACTGTGTCTGGAAATACTACATCTTTTGTTTATTTGCACTGTTGTCATGAACTGCCTTGGAATTTTTGCTATTTCTGGAATGTGACCTTGTTTATTATTACTTCGTATTCAGAGATTGCTGTAACCTTTTCTTTTAGGTCTTGACCATTACCGCCCAGAGGTCTTTGAACACAGTAAAAAGTTACTGCTTCACCTTTTGATTGCATTATCCTGCAATAACAACTATCAAGCCATTGCGTCTGTGCTTCTTCAGACCAGAGAGATGAATGAGACCAAGACTCTGACAGTACAACCAGCATACTTACCTGAATACCTTTACACAGGTAATGAAACAAAAGAAGAACACTGTATCATACTGTCAAGTTTTGATAAATCAAAGTAATAAAGTGGCAAATATGAACAGTTGCCATTAATATTAATTCCGCATGAACTACCCTAGAGATGCGTGCAATTTATTATTAGGTAAATATTCATGATAGTGAGAAAGTTATATAATGTGAGGCAAAATATGTAATGTAGTATTTTAAAATTAATAGGCTAATAACTTCTTGATTCCCCCTTCAGGGAGCCAGGGCTACTTGAAATAAGGGCAATCATTCCTCAGCCTTAAAAGAAATGAATAAATAATTCCAACACAGGAAGAACAGCAAGAATGTGCAGCTCGGATTTTCCATTATTAAGTTAAATTTTACATGATACACACCCTCCTTTATATCACTGAGTCATTTCATTTCTGTCCTGAAATCTGTTTGTACATTAGAAGGCTTACTTCAGACCTTTGCTGAGGTCAGTGTTCTATTACTTTTAGCAATTTACCTGTTTTTAAGGAGCTGGTTGGGAACAGTTTACAGAAATCTGCTAGTTAGATTTACTCGCTAGTTGTCATATAATATTACTAAAAGCAAGTGTACTGTTGAGTTTTGAAGGAATCACAGACCCAATATAGAGTTAGGGATGTAGGATTAGTTGTCTGGAAGAGGGTGAGGAACTTTACCATTCAGTGAAAAATGAGAAGTAAAGATGCTCAGATTAGTGGCATTTCCATGGTTCTTTAGGAAGTAGTAAGTAATTTGGCTTTATAAAGAATATTACTTGATAACTTATTATTATTTTTTCTGAGACACGACAAAATTATTTTAAAGTAATGAGCAGAAGGGATAGGTATTTTAGGTTGATTAATTATTTTGGCCAAAGAAATTTCATTCTGAATAACGTCTGTGAAAAATTATCTCACATGAATTTCCTGTGTTGAGTTGGGTTGATTTCTTTCCCAGTGCATATCTATGAATTATTAAATACAGAATAAAATTCTTACATTAAAATTATATTACTGCTTTTCTGCCAAAATGAAGAAGTGTTTTCATTCTTGCATCTGAAAAATGTAATTGGTACCCTGAGTCTGGCCCTCTGAAGTTCAAGAAGTTATCAAGACTTGATATTTTGGACTGGTTTTTGAGAAGCTAATAAAAAGAGTGAGAGTGTAGGTGAGTAGCTATAGCAAAGAATCCTAACTGAAAATACTTCAGCTGAGGTTTGTTCCACATAATGTCAGGCAACTAAATTAAAAGAATCTTCTGATTTGCAATGGATTTTGTCCTGCTCCTGTTTTTCCCACAAGGCCATTTTTTTCTGTTGTAGATACAGCCTAACATGACTAGAAGTCTAACCTTAAGAAAACAGGTCTTAGTTTCTAATTTTAGCTCTGAAACTGTGGCAAGCTTTTGATCTAGCAGAGCTCTTACTCAGGTATTTCATCGTAATGCTGGAAATATTTTGTATGACTAGTCCAGTGGTCGCAGTTACTGAAGGTGTTGAACAGAAGCCTTAAATATTTGTGTCTTGATTTCCATTATATTTGTAAAATTAGACAGCATAATTGTCCTAAAAATTCCACCTTCCGCATCAGACTAGCCTAGAGAAGTGAACTTCCTATGCACTTTGCCAACTTCTAAATTCACTTTACGAAAAGTCCTACTTATGAATGTAAAATGCCCCAGAATATTTGTTTTCCAAGTACTGTTGTCCTTGTGCAGTAAAAGAAGAAATCTTGACTTTGATATTTTTCATTTTATACTGGATTCTACACATTTAGAAACAAAGTACCATTTTCACTCCCATCAGCATTTGAGGGTTGTTGTGTTCTGCAGGTTTTCCCTACGTTTCCCAGTGGAAGGTTTCTGCTGCTGACTCTGAAAAGAGCTGCTTGGCAGACCCTTCCATCTGCAAAGCTGGCCCAACAATGCATTCCATCTTTATTGCCTCCCTTTTGGCTGGCAGGTGGCTTTGACTTTCTGCGGGAATACCAGTCCTCTCCGGTGCCAGACTCCGGCTTGAGCTCCAGCTCCACCTCCTCCAGTATCAGTCTGGGAGGCAGCAGTGGAAATCTCCCACAGATTACTCAAGAAGTTGAGGACATGGACACTGCTGCTGAATCAGATGAGAAAGCAAACAAATTAATTGAGTTCCTGACAACCAGGTAATGCAGATAGGCACAAGATATGTTTGTACTTGAAATGCATACTTTCATGAAGCAACTTAAAGGACTGGGCTTTAATAGTCGTTACAGACTCCCATTCCTCTTTTATTGATACTTACAGTAGTAGGTAGGTACTTAAAAGCACTACAGTGTCAGAAAAATACAGAAAAAAGTCTTGCCTGACAGAAATAGAATGTTTAATTGACTGATAGTTTTATGTTCAGCATGAACTAATGGAAGAAGACAGTTTTATTATTAAAAAATAAGATATAAATTGTACAGGGCATAGTGAAAGGCCATAGTGAAACTAATGTTAACTACCAACCACAGCCAGGAGATTGTAGGCACAATGTTAAATTGAAAGACAGGGATTTGTTTATGCTACTCTCTACACAGCATAGCTTATATTTTAAAATTCAGCATAGGAATATTTATTTATTTGTATTTAAAATTCTGTTCAGTTGCATGTTTTCCAGGTCATGGCCCTGTACATATCTAAGTGGCTGTACAGATTATATATTTTAACTGATTACATTTATTTCAGATAAAGAATTTTTGCACTTTGTTATGTATTTCTTTAAGGGCATTTGGTCCACTTTGGTGCCATGAAGATATCACTCCCAAAAATCAGAACACCAAGAGTGCCGAACAGCTCACTAATTTTCTCCGCCATGTTGTATCTGTATTTAAAGATTCCAAGTCAGGTAGTAAATATTTTCCTTTCATAACTGAAAAAATATTCCATGGTCACACTTAATGTTTATCCCATGACTTAGTAGATCTAGTTATACAGAAGCACAATAAATATGTCTTAACTGGGATGTGTGACATATGCAGGAATTCCTTTAGAACAGTCATGTTAGATTAAACTGTGGCTAAATGTTGAATATTTCTTCAAAGCTGTTGGTAGAAAGCCTTTTGATTGATTCTGCCAGATAAAATCTCTGTGTCCTGTTGGTAAAATACATCACAGCTACTAAGTAAATGTACTTTGTTAAATTTCTTCTGGCAATAAAAGTTTAGTTTTCATTTGTTATGTTTTTATAACTTAGGAAATGTGCTTGATTGTATTTTGAAAACCAACACAGTCACTAATTAAATATCTCCCAAGATCAAAGCAAAATGCAGCATCAGTATTTATATTAAAGATCTTATCCAAAGCCTTCTGAAGCTAACAGAAAGACTCCTAATTCAACTTGGCTTTAGGTTTGAGACGTTTCAGAAGTTACTGTTGCTGCCAGCAAGAACAGTGGATGGCTTGAAAGTTTGTCCAGGAATTGTAAAAAAAATAAATCAGATTATTAATTTCAGACTCAGAAATTTGTTTTGCAGTTAATTTTCTTGCATTCTGTGCAAAATAAATGTAAGATTCTCCAAAGCACAGACAATTCTGCACCTCCATTTCTCATCCTCCTCACAGAGTAGGTTCAACCTGTTTATGACCCACTGTAAAGTCTGTAATAAAGAAGGGGGGAAAAAAATTGACATCCTATTCTTTTGCTTAGGTTTTCATTTGGAGCAGCATCTGAGTGAAGTTGCTTTACAAACAGCTCTTTCAAGCTCTTCCAGACATTACGCTGGTCGCTCTTTCCAGATATTCAGGGCCCTAAAGCAGCCCCTTTCTGCACATGCGTTGTCTGACCTCCTGTCAAGATTGGTGGAAGTTATTGGAGAGCATGGAGATGAGATTCAGGTATGCATATGTAAATAATGCTTCTTAGAACTGTTGATTCAATGCATTCTTAATTTAAAATTACCACTTTAACAAGGTGTTCTGGAGTCATGTGATGAAGAGTAGAATGTGGCCTTAGAAAATGTTACTTCTGAGTTTGCTGAATTCATATGTTCCATATCTAAGCCTTCATCAGGCTGTTACAATCTTACATAGCTCTAAAGAGAAAAGCTAGAAAATATTGGTAATTGTCACTCAAAACAAAATCTTTGTGATGACCATTTTTTCCTTTTCAGCTTCATTAATGTGGGTTTAAGGAATCCATCATTTATCTGGTAATGTAATCTCACAACATGAAGTAGACACCATCTCATTCCTCAAATGCTAACACATTTAGGAATAAAGAAATCCACACCATCTGTAATAATACAAAGCTTACACTGAATTAATTTGATACATACCTTTCACTGCACTATGATGGTCACTCTGTCTAGCTAAACAGACTGAAATTTTACAGTCAGAGACTATTTATTGCAAGATTCAAGACTTAATAAAGAGAAATACTGACTCTCAGTAAAAAATAGACTGACATCATGTCCATATTTTACTTAGGTAATGAAACTGCCACAAGATGACAGTAATACTCTGTCACAACTGCTTGTGTAGAATTTAAATCAGTGACCTGCAAGTCAGAGGTTCAGTGTGCCATTACCAGTCCCTTGATGAGATATGTGCCCTTCTTGCATACCTTCATAGATCATTCAGAGGCAGAAGGTAAAACACGCTTGTAGTGACATTTTAATGTTCAGGGCAGTGGCTCTGATGTGAATGTTGGGGTTTTTTCAGGAGAAATTATAGGTTTTCAGTAGGTGCCTGTTCCTTTTATGAACTGAAGATTTTTAAATGTTACTTTTTTGAATGTCTTTGTTAAAATGCTTAACCTCCTGTGTTGATAGGGGTATGTAATGGAGGCACTACTTACTTTGGAAGCTGCAGTGGATAATCTGTCTGACTGTTTGAAGAACAGTGATCTTTTGACAGTGTTATCACGGTAAGAATCTGTTCTCCTAACTGTATTTTTTTCAATGTTTCATGACATTAAGTATGCAGTTCTGAATTGAAAAAACAATTTTCATAAGACTGAGCCTTCATTTGTAGCCTTCTGAGAACCAGACTATGAGCACATTTCAGCCAAATTTTGCCATAGTTGAAATAATGTTGATGGACCTAATAAAACTTCACAATGTGTTGTAAATTCTACCTTGCTGCCTCTTGGCTATAACCTACTTTAACATCCTTTAAAAATACTGTATTTTTGAACCTTTGTATCATAGACCTGAAAATGTAACTGGGAAGGAACATGGGTTTTGTAGTACTGGTTTCATACAACGTGTCATTCTCAGGTGAAGTATTCCCCACAAAGTAAATGATCATTGGTTTGTTCTCCTCAATAGAACTAGGGAGAATTTTGTCCCATGTAGACATGGATTTTGCTTGCCATATCAACCATCTTTATGAAACCTTGGCCTGAAAGTAGACCTTTGTACATGGAGGGAAGTCACAGGCTCCTTCTGTAACATGGCTGTTGATAGTACTGAGGGAGATGAATGTCTATCTGACTCCTAATCGTAACAACAGAATAGGTAACATTTTTTAAGATATCCGTAAGTTACCGTGCTTTACGTGCAGCACACAAATACCAGGGCTGTCATTTCTGAAGCTAGCAGGCAGGGTGCTGTGCCATGGCAGAACCCAAGGAGTGCCTTGGGACTGAGTAGAGCAGGGTAAATACACTTCTGCTTTCTAAACTAAGAGCTGTTTATCTTTCTTTAGTGCACATTTTACCGAAGAGCAAGATGGAACAAAGAATAGGAAACACTACAGAATGCAGTGGGATGCAATATATTTTACCCTGACACTTGATTCCAGGATAAGATTCTCTTCAAGTACTACAGACAGTAGAGACTCATAGTGTATTAGGTAGGAATGGGATCAGAGAGTCAGGAACTAGCTGTTCTCAAGAACAAACTTCACTTTTCTGTATCAATACAGCATGTTCATCTATACAGATAATTGATAGGTATTGTCTGGATCATCACATGGTAGTCCATGAGGAGGCATTAGTCACTGAAATTGAAACACCTACACTTAGTGCAAGCCATCTTGAAGAGATCTTAGGATACAGGCAGGGGAGGATGCAATGACAACAAATTTTCTGAAGGACTTGTACTGGCAAGAGCCTGGGCAACCACATGACAGGTTTCTTGAGGATAATATGTTATGTTTGTGGTTCTGCTTAAGATATGCTGTTTTTTCTGTCCATGGTTCTCACATTACCCAGTAAGCAGTTGCGCATTTGCCTGCAGCTGTGCCAAGTTCAGGGCTTGCTCCATTGATGAGGGAGTTTTAAAGACCAAAGTTGTTTTCAGTTCTGCCACTGTCCCATTGGGAATTGCCATAAGTCACTTCACAGCTCTGTATTTCTTATCCCCTTGTCATTCTTGCCTGTCTAGACTGTAGGCTATCCTGCTCTGGTTTGGTGTAGTGCCATGTGAATCTTACTTCTCTCATGTCTGTGGGCCCAGGTCTGTCTTCTGGAAAAAAGAAGACAGGCTGCAATAGATGGTTTGGTGTTCTACTTTTCCCATTTAAATATTTATTTACAGTTTGATAAATACTCAGCTTGCATCCAATGTGTACCCTTTTAAGCTGTGCATTCACACAATGTAATGGATGTTCTATATCTTGGTTTCAGTTCATCTTCACCAGATTTAACATCAAACACCAAACTGACCGCAAACCGGAAGAGCACAGGGCAGCTGAATGTGAATCCTGCAAGTGGCAACACAGCCACTGCTGAGCGAAGTAGGCACCAGAGGAGCTTCTCTGTACCCAAAAAGTTTGGAGATGTGGACAAGTCTTCAGACCCACCACGCAGTGCCACACTAGACAGAATTCAAGCATGCACCCAGCAAGGCCTGTCCTCTAAAACGAGAAGTTCATCCTCTCTAAAGGACAGTCTCACCGATCCATCCCATATTAACAATCCAACCAACCTACTGGCCACCATCTTCTGGGTTGCTGTGGCTTTGATGGAATCAGATTTTGAGTTTGAGTACCTAATGGCACTGCGGTTGCTGAATAAACTTCTGGCTCATTTGCCACTAGATAAAGCTGAAAACAGGGAGAAGTTAGAGAAGCTGCAAGGGCAGCTGAAATGGGCAGACTTCTCAGGACTTCAGCAGCTACTCCTGAAAGGATTCACTTCCCTTACTACCACTGACCTCACACTCCAGCTCTTCAGTTTGCTGACACCAGTGTCTCGAATATCCATGGTGGATTCCTCTCAAGCTATAGGTAAAACCATTATGCTTTCCTCTCTTTCAATTTCTGTTGCATTGATATTTGGTGTCAGACCTCATTCAGCTATCTGAACAAAACCAAAAATAGCAATTTTTTTTACTCTTTGAATATAACATAATGTACTTTTGCTTTAAGCTGGGTGGGCTTTTTTTGAAATTCCATTGAGATAATAACCTGTTTCTGGACAGTGAATCTATTGCACAATAAAATTTTGGAGGAGAGAAATCATGTATTATTTAGCATTTTATTTCTAGGGCTTAGCAGCATATAAAGTTTCTGAGTGCCGACAAAGTAAACATCTAAGGAGATACTGTCAAATCTTCTATAACCTGTTTTGGTCAGTTTTCCTGTTCAGTTGTTTTCAGACTATGTCAAACTGCTTGATTTTAAATTAGTGTTTCATGGAATTTCCTCTAAAAATATAAATACCAAAAACTTTGTACACTCTAGATAAAAAATAGCACAATAGTGAGTGAGGAGAGAGGCCTGGGTTATAAGGAAATAAGTTAACATTTTGAAATTCCCCATTATTTAGCTGAGGTTGTGACCACTTCTTAATTACATGTCTTGAAGAGAGTTTCTGCGTTGTTCCAGATTTTTATTCCTCTTTTTGGTCAGAAGCATAGACACTAAGACAACTGTCCAGGCATCACAACTAAGTCATAACAAGCCTAGACACAGAGTAAAGGCATGAATGCCATGAACAGCCTGCCCATCTCTAAGCATCTGTGTGGTGCCTGTGCTCCAGTCTTTTGCTGGACAATTCACACATTGAATTGCTGTGTCAGTACCATCTGGAGGCCTCTTTCCTTTTCCCTGAATACAGAGGAAGAGTAGGAAAACCGTGATCCTAATTTCAGCAACTTGGTTAGTTGTGTAGAATGAGTGGGAATGAATGGTTAGAAAATTATTTTCATAGAACAGATTCTTTCTTTTCAAGAAACAGATTGTGTCCAGATACCATTAGTTGACTTCTGAGCTCCCACCTGAACTAGAGCAGCTTTTGTTATAGTTCTCTGTTACACCTGTTGCAGGTATTTCATCAACTACCTTGAGCTATGAGTTGGTGCAGAAAAGCTGAATCCCAGTTTCACTTAATTAATAAATTGCACTTAATTAATTATAGCACCTGAAACTTGGTGCAGGAGCTATGTCCTAGCTTCAAAAGTACCCACTGACCTGTTACATCAGAATTGTGATTCATTATTATTGCCTTGAACAGTATAAAATGATGGAAGCTGTGCCTGGCAGCTGACCAGAACAGTTGTTTATTAATCAATACTCACTGAATTTCTTTTTGTGTTTTAGCAGCTGTAGTTAAAATGTCACTGGTTAAGACTGTCAATAAGCCAGTTAAGTGGAAAAGATAAAAATGATCTCCAACAGGAATGTGCAGTAGTATTTGCAGAAATAGGCTCATGCTTTACAAGAGTATTGTTGCCTGAATGACATACTGGATTTTCAAACTAAGGCCCCTTTAAGACAAATGTGGTGTGGCCTGTGGTGTGAACAACTTGACAGGGTCTGTGTGAGTTTATGGTTGATGTAATATTGAAACCGTGACCTCCCGTGAAACACCAGCTTAAAGGTCACTGTGGCTCTTGCTATCCAAAAGATATCCAAATATCTTGCTACATTTTGTTCTGTATTTTCCTGTTCTAGGATTTCCACTGAATGTTTTGTGTCTCCTGCCCCATTTAATTCAGCATTTTGACAGCCCAAACCAGTTTTGTAAAGATATAGCTGAAAGGATTGCTCAGGTATCTAAATCATTTACTGTTTTGTACGTCCTCAAACCCTGTAAATGCAGTTGCCTTGTTCTTGATATGTTTTGATGTTTATATTTAATTAGGTTTGTTTGGAGGAGAAGAATCCCAAGCTATCAAATCTTGCACATGTCATGACCCTTTATAAAACACACAGCTATACAAGGGACTGTGCTACCTGGGTAAACGTGGTTTGCCGTTACCTTCATGAAGCATTTGCTGATATTACTTTGAGTATGGTTACATATTTGGCTGAGGTAAGTTTTCAAAAACTTTTTACTGTTCTAACTCTTCTGTTGCCCAACAGCCCAGAGAGATGAAGTGTGCCAGCAAATTACCGGGAGCTCTGCATCTGTTATTTATAATTAAAAGTTAAAAGCAGAAATTGGCAGAAAAAACCAGAATTACATTAAAAAATCAGTATTGAATGCTAAAACAAAAGCTGATGTATCTGAAAGAAGATTCCTTCATCAGCCAGTTGGATTTTCCACTGTGAAAGTGAGAGGAAACTGGACATTTATTTAGATCCCATTGAGGAAAATCAGAAGACTATCTCCACAAGGGTTTAGCAGCATAATAAGATATCATCTGCTATATAAGGATCTGGTTCTTGATGCAAATTTGTATGCATTCTTCTAATACTGAATGGTATCATCTTGCTGCAAAGGTTTTCCTGTGTTCATTGCTTACTCCTAACATTTTTCACGTGCGGAGTGTAGTGCTGATGCAGTGCTGTTACTGGGGATCCAAGGTTCAGTTCTGCTCTTTAGCATAAGGCTGCTTGATATTCTGACCCCGTTGTCAGATCACTTTCAGGACAACATCTTCTTACAGGGTTCTCAGATTTATCCCTTCCCTGCTGAGTTGCCTTCAGTCTCCCCTCTCATCCAAGGAGAAGACAGTTCTGTATTCACAGAATCACAGAATAATTTTTAAGCTGGAAAAGACCTTTAAGATCATGAAGTCCAACCCCAAATCTAACACTGCCAAGTCCACCACTAAACCATTTCCCCACTGCCACGTCTATACATCTTTTAAATACCTCCAGGGATGGTGAGTCCACCCCTTTCCTGGGCAGCCTGTTCCAACACTTGCAAATGTTTTCATGAAGGAATTTTTCCTAACAGTCAATCTAAATCTTCCCTGGCCTAATTTGAGACCATTTCCTCTTATACTATCAATTGGTACTCTGTAGAAGAAGTTGACACCCACCTCTCTACATAAATTAACTAGCTTCTGCCAAAGGATCTATGAAAATTCCACAGGCATTTCTGATACTGGCTACTCACAAATTTTTAAGAGCCTGAAAGGCCAGGCACTGGTCCCACACTCAAGGCTTCAGAACAAACCAGGCCCTGCTACCTCAAGCTGCAATTCCTCGCCTTGTTTGCACATGGACGCTGTAAGTAAACATACCTCATATGATCTTAACTGATGGTGAAAGCCATGACTCTCCTGTAGGAACCTAAAAAATGGTGAAAGCCCTGACTCTCCTGTAGGAACCTAAAACAGGACCTTGAGGTTCTTCAGTCTCTTTTCAAGTCCAAAGACTCTGGAGAACTATTAGCTCTTCAAATCAAGAGCTCTTTATGACATTGAACCCTCCAGAGTCAAGTGTCTTCTTCACAGCAGAAGCTTGTATTTCTAATAAAAAAATGCTGTAAAAACTATATTTGTAATAAAGAAATGCTATAAAAATATATGTGTTCAAATTCTTTTTCCTTTGCTTTCCCAGCCTTAGGAAAGCATTTGCCCCTTTGTTTTCCCTTCAGTGCTCTCTATACAGTCACTAGTGCTGCACTATCTCCACAAAGGCCATTGCTCGTGATCTTGCTCCCCTTGGAATGGGTTGAGACACGCCCGTGGAGACTCTTTTCTGTGCAGTTCCCCCTTGCTGTAGATTGGCACCACCTACTGTATCAACAGCAAGCCAGGCAGGTTTCTTACTGTAATTAAGACACATTCCTCACATAGCACCATCAGCAGCAGGATGACAGAGTTGTAAGCACTGACTTCCTTTCTCTGTATTTACATTGACTGCAGCTCTGTTGAGTCATGTCTGGAGAATATTTATATGGGCATAGAGGAGCTGCCATTCTGGTGGAATAGCATGAGACAAGAAACTGTCTTATTCAGCCTGCTGTGGCCTTGAAATATTTTTTTTCCAGCTTTCAGAATGTTTCCTCTTTTCTTTTTCGTTAATCCCCAGGCCAGGATAAACAATGTGCCCCTGTCTCCTATAAACAGCTGTGGGATACTCTGTCAGTAGGTAAAACCAAATACGTTAACAGCCCCACTGGACAGCCTGCGCTTGAATGTTATAGCCATACACAGCATTGAGCTTTAACAATCCTGGTTCAGTCCCCAGCACTTGGGACACGGGGAAATTGTGAGACAGGCAGTGCTTGAGAATAAAAAAGGAAATTGTATTGCAACAGTGACCCTTTCAAACACAGGTGTAGCTTCAGAAGGAGACGTTGCACTACAAGTTAACACTATGAAAACAAATGCTCTTAGCAGAAGGTAGAAGTTTCAGTTATTGCCATTCAGACAAAACTTTGTATTTAACCTGTTTGATGACAGGTCATTGCTTGTCAAGGCATATGATAGCATAAAATAAGACATTGCAGCTCTGTTATTATCCACATCTTACAGTGACAAGTAGTGCTCCTTACTCAGTTTTACGTATGCTCCATTCATGAAAAATTATAATTTCTAGTGCAGTGGAACTATAATTTCTATAATTTCTAGACAGTGCAGTGGTACTCTAAACCTCCACAATCAAAATCAGTTCAGCATACAAACACATTACTGAAAGCTTACTTTGGGCTTATGCTATGTTTTTGCAGATTAATTTTTAAAATTTAAACTTTTATCATGACAGCACACTCATTCTAGGACCATATCCAATTGACATGGGTCATGTTAAACTAGTGACCCATGAAGTCCAGGGTCATGCTTGAACTTAAATAGCTAATGCTATTAATAGAGAAGGGACAAGAATCCATAGTGCATAGTAATATGCTTATGGTAGATTTTACCACCTCCTCCTTGTTAGATGGAGGATTGCTTGTGATAAAAACATAAGCATTTATAACCTGCTCAAAACCAAAGAGTAGAAACTAAAAAACTAAACCATCAGTAGAAACTAAACTATCTGTATTGCAAGGGGAAGCATGCCCTAGATCAGGCATTACCCCAATGATGGCTTGTCTATCAGACATGGCTTTTGAAATGCCCTCTTTATTTCCTCAAAACATTTTTTTGACTGCATGGCATTGCCTCAGAGCTGAGTATTTCTTCACACCCCCTGCCAGACTGGGAGGGGCAAAGGGAACTGTCTCCTGCAGTAGCAGCCCAGGCAGCCCTTGAAAGAGAAGGCTCTCTTCTCCACTTAGTTCTGAGATAGTTGCTGCTTCAGGAAGGGGGCAAATGTTGGTAATGCAGTGTGAATTCCTGAACCCAGATAAGACCCCAATAGTAGCCACATACAAGAGAGGAATCCACAATTCTTCGAAAAAGGTCATATGTACAGGAGTCAAAAAAAAATTCTGAGAACAGTTGTGTTTCTTCTTACAAATACAGTGGAAGCACTTGGTCCTGGAATTCTCTTATCTAAATGATGTGTTACCATAAGTCCATCTTGCTGCTATTTTTGTTACTTCTGGCAGCAACAGAATTCATATTGTATTAAATGCATGTTAAGGTTGCTATTCTTTTTTTTAAACCAAAATACTCTTTCTTATTACAAATTCATCATGTATTTAAGTACACACTTGGACTTCCAACCATCACATATATTCATCTGAGCAAGTGAAAATTGACACAGTCCACAAATATGTCAAGTTTAAGGGCCACGAGCTGTTTCAGTCAATGAATTCTTTTGACAACAAATTTATACAAAATGTAATGGAAATTAGAAACTTTCAGAGATAAGGTTCCTATAACAGCTTTCTAAACAGCAGTTGAGACAAAATTCCCATTATTTCCCAAGAATTCCTTTTCCTATCCCAAAAATGATTGTCTGATGGAGCAGCCTCTGTCAGAGAACAAAACAATTTCTTTATGTCATCCAGATAGTTTCTTCTAATCCTACACTGAAACAGTATACTGGCTGATGTGCTGGATCACATAAACTATTTGCAGACAAGGAATCAAATTTTCCATTGCAAGATCCTAATAGAAGGCAGAAAAAAACTTGGTAACCCTGTTTTGAAGAAGAATTTCTAAGCATATTTTCTCTCTTAATAAAGGTATCTGAGGGGCTGAAGGTATCTAGGGGCTGAAGCACATTGCCATGCAGTACCTTTAATTTAAAAATTCTTACTGTCTATTTGTAGAGGAATAGATAAGTGTAATGAGTTCCCTTTATTGTGCTCTTAATGGAATTTGCTTGCTTTGTTTTCTGAATCACTAATTGCTACGCACTTCTGCTGGTGAAAGAAATCAGAAGATACTTAGTGGGATAGGTTCAATTTTCACTGGCATGAAGCATTCTCATTTAATAAAAGGAGAGGCCTTATCCTTCTATAACCTTAGAAGGATATCGAAAAAATTACTAAAGTCCATTTGGATAAGAATTGAAATTTTTCTCTGATGGAAGGCATGAGGCAGCTTAAAGTTTTTGTAAGCAATTGTTTTCTAGATCCCAATAACTCTTGTAGCCAGTGGTAGAACTTTTTTGTCAGCCTGAACTGGGAGGATGGTGTTTAGTATTGAGGCTCTGGTAACCTCCAGCGATAACATTTGATTGCCTCTGAAATTTGTGGGGTGGGACAGTGCCTGTCACCAGTGAAAGAATATCCTGCCTTCCAGGCAGTTTTCAACTGAGATATTTCACACATATACAAACAAACCATGGCTGTCCGTATGCCTTTGGAATTACTGTCACTTATATGAATGAGCACAGTTTTATTTTCAAGGTTCATTGTGGTATTCCAGGATCTACACTCAGGTGTCTGAAAATTCCAGGATTTAGATCAAGCCCTTTTTTGTATTAATCTCTACAGTAAGAGAGCCCAGTGACTCCACCTCCTCCTGAACAGAAAATGTTTCTTTGGCACTTACAGCCAGTGAGCACTGGCAGTGAAGTATATTTGATAAATATTTATTGATGTCTGAATAGTAGTAGTTTTGTTTCTTCAGCATGTTTTCTTTTTTCTCACTGACTTCCAGCAAATGTAGACATAAAAAGATCCTCCCCTGTTTTTATTGGATGTGCTTACCCAGTTACAGTGTAAATTTTACCTACCAGTTTACTCAACTGCTGAATGTGTTTTCTGGATAAGTTAGGGCAGGCATATATAAAAGAAGACAGGCTGGCATTTGGCTCCCATCTTAAGCTCTGTTTTATTTCATGTCTGTATAATCATCAATTGTGAAATTACTGTAAAATGGCATTGCAAAATCAGTGAGTGAAGAGAGATGAAGAGTACAATTGTTGTCTGTGAAACTAGTAGCTTTTTACTTAAGAAGAAATGTCTCAAAATTTTGTTAATTCACTTTTCTTTTAACAGCTACTAGAAAAGGGCCTTCCTAGTATGCAACAGTCCCTCTTACAGATGATCTACAGTCTTCTTAGTTATATGGACCTGTCAGCTATTCCTGTGAAGCAGTTTAACATGGAAGTGCTAAAAACCATTGAAAAATACGTACAGGTAAATACCATGTCTTTTTTTATATTACTATAGGAACTTAGCAGCATTTACTATCATAAGTTGATTTTCTGTATAAGAATTTAAGACTAGGTTAGCAGGGAGGGCTTCAAGTGTCTAGTGTGGTACAAAGCTTATAAACACCCTGGTGCCTCATAGCCTATGCATCCCCAGAGAAGATGCTCAGCTGTGTGTTCACTGTGGGGGGAAGGTTAGGCTTCAGCCTTGGAGTACCGCGGAGAAACCATAATACCACTCAGAGCCTGAGTGACCATTCTTCAATTATTAGCACAAGGGAAATGTGGCATAAGCACTTCTCTTCAGAGACCTCTGTACCTAATTCTTGACAAGTGAAAAATGTATGGGTGTACTAGGAATTCATAGAGGTAAAAACTTGCGTCAAGTCACCTTTTTTATTAAATGGGGGTTCTGCTATGGGCCTTATATTTATTCATACTGATTAAGGCATTCAGGTAGGAGATTTTAAATCTTCTGCCAAGTTGGCTTTCTCCACAGGTCTCCCAGCTTGCAGGCCAGTTCCCTAACAGTGACACCTTAGGCAAGTCTTGATCTCTGTTGTTGAAATTATTCTGCAATTATGCACCTTGTCACTGGCCAAGAGAGACAAAGAATAGGGATATTCCAATTCTACATTTTAATTATGTGGTAAAAAATATGACTGTAAAATGTAAATAACCTTAAATGTGTGTGAATCTTGCTTTCTGATTGCTGAGTAAATATATTATTTCTAGAGCATTCACTGGAGAGAAGCCTTGAATATCCTGAAATTGGTAGTTTCTCGTTCTGCCAGTTTAGTTCTACCTTCCTATCAACATAGTGATCTTTCAAAAATGGAAATACATCGAGTGTGGAACAGTGCCTCCAAGGAGCTACCAGGGAAGACTTTGGAGTTTCATTTTGATATTTCAGAGGTATTTTTTGTAGTTTTGCTACTTAACACCTTAATTCTGACTTCTGACTGGACTCTCTTATAGCAGTCTTTATCCTGCATGTCCTGTGCGCCTTGTAACTTTATAGAACTGAATGGTCCTAATGACTTTAATGGGCAACTCACTTTATTGTATGAAGCTACAGAATTGTTTGCAGCATTATAGATTATTTCATATAGATAATAGTGAGCTGTTGAGTTTAAGAGGAAATACAAGCATAAAAAGGCATGTGGTACTATTTGCTTTCCTGTCAGTATAGTTCTAGAAAATGCTGAGCCATCCTATTGTCAATCCAAGAAAGCATTTCAATACCTGTTGGAAAAGGGCCAAAGTGTTCAGCACGCTTCAGAAAAAAAAATTTAAATGTGCAAGAAGTGCAGATTTGAAATTAACTTCATAAATTTTCTGGGGTTTTTGCTGGTTCTTATGTCAGGAACTAGTGACAGTTGGTTTGAGTATTATCTATCCATGAACATAAGCTCTGGCTACTAAGTATGGCAATTGTTACTCAGACATTCACAGTGGAAAATAAGAAACATACCAAGAGATGTGAAATTTGCTGCAGTCCTTGTTTTATCCCTGTATATGATCTTCAGAATAATCTTTTCTTTCAACTGAAGCAATATGGCTCTTATAAGTTCATCCTGAAGCAGGGTGCTACTGAATAATTACTCTTTATTTAAGACTCCAATTATTGGGAGACGGTATGATGAGCTGCAGAGTTCTTCTGGGCGAGATGGTAAACCCAGGGCAATGGCTGTCACCCGAAGTACTTCTTCAACCTCATCAGGATCTAACTCCAATGTCCTTGTTCCTGTGAGCTGGAAGAGACCCCAGTATTCTCAGGTAGGTACCCCACTATTCATTAGCAAGTTGCAGCCAGGGCAACTGAATTAACACATACTTGAGTCCTTAAATGCTTGTGCCCTCTGTGCCCGGTGCAGTGCTCCTGGCTGGCTGGGGCAGAGGCAGCACAACATCTGAGCCTGTGTGCTGAGTGTCTTTCTTGGACGCAAAAATGGATTGAGTTATGTCCATCTTTTATCCCAAAGCTGTTTTTCTTTCAACTTGCAGGAAATGCATCTCTTTAAGACCGCTTAAGTCTATGTCAGATTTAAGTAAAAATGACAAATGAGTTCAGATATTAGCAAGGGGAGCAGGTAGATAGCTTGTGCAACTTTTGAAGTTGTTTTCTTGGGATATTGAATAAAAAGAACAATTTTCCTAGAAGTGATATTTGATTACCTTAATAATTTTGGTTATCTGCCAGTTAAAATAAAGCCATGCAGAGTAAACATATTTATTGCTCTTTTCTCTTTTTGATATAGCAGTGACTATAGCAGTCACAGCAGTGACTCAGGCCCAATTCTGCAAAACAAAAATTATGCGTGTGCTTAATTTTAGGCTTCTTAACTGTCTTTTTGAAGTGATGCATATGATCCAATGTTTCCTTATTATACTCCATGGAATTTATAGACTAATTTAAATATAATAAACAGCAAAATCATTAACAGCTATTTTTATGTTTCCTTGATGCACAGTTGCTCTGAAAGCAATCCTTTGAGCATTTAATGACTAATTCTTTGGTTGGTTCCTCCTAATTAAAAATCGCTAATGTATGTTTCTAGCCACAGGGAGAATGGATGGTTAAAAAAATGCTCACTTGAGAAACATCTTGTTTTCTAGAAAAGGACAAAGGAAAAGCTGGTGCATGTCCTTTCCCTGTGTGGTCAGGAAGTTGGGCTGAGTAAAAACCCTTCAGTAAGTAGCCTTGTATTGACCAGTTTTTTATTTCATCGTGTCCTAAGCGTGGAAAGCAGAGAACTGTGTTTCAGAACAGAGTTGCTGACCAGATCTGCATAGTTTTGAAGTCACTGCTGTCATTAACCTTTGTACTGGCCCAGGCTGTGTTTCTCAGCATATGGACCAGGGAGAGAATGGCCCTTTCACTTAAAGAAAATTCACTTCCAGAGCTATGTGTGGTTTTCCTGTGAGAATCTTTGTTGCTGTAGGTTTTACTTATGCCTTCTCAGTGGTTAAAGAGTAACGACCTCTGTATTACCAATCCAGAACCCTTATAAAGTAAAAAATTAAATTACAGAAAGAAAATGGGAGGGGAAAGGGTGTGTGTGTCAGATTTTTCCATTAGACAGTAGTTCTGATGTTACTCTTTAAAAATTAATATTATCTGGTGCCAGGAAAAGGGTGATTGATCAACCAGGGCGGGAAGCTCTTAAAATAGTTATTAAATGTTTTCTACAGAAAAAGGAAAATTTCTGAATGTTTTTGAACATGGTATATGTCACTTGTATTATGGAGAACAGGTCCTTTGTTTCTGCAAGACAGGAACTGTTTAATTTTTGCAACTAAATTGCAGATACAAGTATACTCAGTAGGGAAGAAAAAAATATAGCTTGTTGTATTTTCTAGTCTTGACATATTTTTTAACAACTTGTTGACTGGAGAGTTTTTTTTAATGAACTTACTATATCATCCCCTTGACAGTAATTTCTCTGCTAGGTTCTCTGAATTTTGTTCCTATATATGTATACAAACATCCAGGCAACATCAATCTGCAGCCATTAGGAGGTAGCTGTAATATTCTTGGATGTGTTCCCACAGTATGAAGTTGTTTCTTTGTACAAGTTTAATCTGAAGGCACCTGTCCAACATAAATAATAAAGAGTGTTCTAAAAATACTCAGTGAAGGAATTAGGTGTGTACTGGAAATACAGTCTTCTGAATAACCAATTACAGCTTTTAGGAAGAAACAACCAGAGGGAACAGTTTGTAACAAAAGAAATCCTTTGAATTGTAGGTGATTTTTTCTTCCTGTGGTGATTTGGATCTGATTGAGCACCAGACAAGCTTGGTCTCTTCAGAAGACGGAACAAGGGAGCAGGAGAACATGGATGATTCAAACAGTGAACAACAATTCAGAGTCTTTAGGGACTTTGATTTCCTAGATGTTGAGCTGGAAGATGGGGAGGTACGGTATATTTTCTCTGAAACAGCTTTTTCTATTAAAACTTTTATACTCCTTCTGCTAAACACTTCTCTTCTTGTAACATAAAACTTTAACTGTTTAACTATAAACGTAGTTTTAAGTTCAGATTATTTATGATGTTCTCTTAGTGTTTATTTCAGTAGCATAACAGTAAAAAGACTACCACACCCTTCCTTTCTGAATCTACTTTAGGAAACACTGCAAAGCTGTTACTGGAAAATAAAGCGTCTGTTCTAGTACCTTCTCAGTGAATTTACTTTTAAATGAACTTATTTGAAATACAATTTGTAAAAGTCTAAATTGTCAACAAAATATATGTATTTGCTGATTAAAAATGTATAAATTGGAATTGTTCCAAAGCTGTTGGTTCATTAGGAGCCCTCCAAAACATTAATTCAGGACTTCAGGCTGCTGTTATTCCTGCAACTGCCGATGAAATCACTTAGAGATGTACCTTCCACTCTGCTGAGGTGTCTGTGATTTCATCATTTCATGCAGGAGCTAAACAAAATCCTGAGCACCCAGATCAAGTCTTGACAGGTGAAGCCTGTCAGCTTACCTTGAGCTGAAACTGCTGAAGGGAAAAAGTAGAAGAACTGATGAATTTTTGGGGGCTATACCCTGTAGCCTTGCTAATATCAGACTTGGGGTATTTCTTTCTGTTTGGTCGGGAAAGGCCAAAAATTAATATCCATTGCCAAACAAGTCTAACAATTTTGTTGCTGTTTAAAAGTTCAGAAAGTGTTAGTTCTTTTGAAAGACTTAAGGCTCAGATGTTCAGCAAAACTAAGAGTTTAATAACTTGTCATAATCTGGGCTTGATTTTAATACGAATTCTATCCATTATCACTCTTAGCCCTGAGAAGAACATGTGCACAGGAAGAAATATTAGTTTTTCTACCTGTTTGTATTACAGTAGTAACATAATCTTCACATAAACAGAACACTCAGGTGTGAATTCATGTATATCTGAATTTTCTTTTTCCAGTGAAGAGAAAGTATGAAAGAATGGGAAAAAAAAAGTCCCAAAGTCCTTATTTTTCCAAGTCAGGAATTTCTGTATCAAAATTAGTAATCTTGGCTCACAGATGCCCATGACTTTGCTAAGGTGGAAAAAAAAAAAAACAAACCAAAAGGGTAGTTGGGGTTGAAAGCAATGGTTGAAAATACATGTTGCAAATATTGAAGGAGGTTTGATGTTCCAAACAAGGATAAATGATAAAACAATAATGCCAGGTTGTTTGACAAAAATATACTGGCTGCAGTAATTTCTGTGTCTTAAATGTTTTCAAGATATTACATGGATCTAGGACTGCGATGTTGACTGAATACCGCTTGATAATTTTTTCCCACTGAAATTCAGGAATTTCTTCTTTCTCTTCACCAGTTAAAACCATATAGAGAGTATATATAATTGTGGAGAAAATTCCTTTTAAAATGAATTTACTTTCATGGACTGTGACTCTGCAAAGATTTTTTTTTATGCATGTGGCCACCTTCAAGACTGAGGCCTAAATTAATTGATATGCTAATCATCTTAAGTTGGTCATGAAACAGATACTAAGCTTCTCTAGTTTTATGTGAAGTTGGAAAACTTTCAGTTTATGTGAGTGTTGGAAAACTTAAGCTAGCAAGAGCAACATCTGTCTTTCAAAAAAACCCATATGATTTAAATAGGCCAGTGATGCTTGGATCATCCCCAGACCACAAGGTGTACTTGTTTGAAATTTCCTAAAGATGTGAAAGCAAGCAATAGTTATTTTCAAACTTAAAAGGTATCCTGAAGAGTTGAAGTTTCTGTGATAGTATTTGTTAAAATTGTAGGCAAGTGCTTGTCTATGATGTCTTTAATGCAGTAATTTTACATAGATTCTTTCTATTTGTTTTTCTATCTGTTATATCTGCTACCCAGGAACTTCAGGTAAGAATGCTACTTGAACTCAGATGTGCCAGCATATGTTATGCCTTCTTGCAAATGTATATTGTAGAATAACATCATAGTTTTGCTGTTGCCTCCCCCCTTCAGTGTGTGCGTAGGTGAGTGTGTGTGTGTGTGTGCTTGCATTTCTGACAGGTGCTTCATTTTTTATCTTGTATTAGAATTATTTTTGAGGTCTTTTTCAAAAATTCTGCTTCATTTTAAGTTTGTTTTTGACATGCTCAACAGTATTCACAAATTTTGTAATATCTTAATTCTAGTATCAGTGTTTTTCAAACTGAGTTCTTTTTCCTTTTGATATCTTTGTGCATGATTAATGTGTAAAAACTTCTTTATTTATAGAGTTTGGGCCATTTTTTTGTAGGGACAAATTATATATAATTTTTACCTTTTCTGTTGTTTCATATTGTCTCCTGTTAGCATCTTGCTAAAGCTGATGTCTGGGACCTCTTAAGACAGTTTACATTATTGCTATCAGACTGAATTTAATTGAATAAATGAATTAATTCCTACAGTTTAATTTAATACACCTGTATGGTCCTACCAACTTTGTTGGACTCATTTACTGTGTGAGGAAAACTGAAAAGACACATCAGTCATTGCCAGTTTGGGACCTAAATTTTAAGTTTATCAATATATAGAGAGCACTGAAATGACAGAGAATTTTAATGAGTTGTACAAATGATAGAAATCAGCAACCACAGAATTTTGCATATTTGTTTCTGATAGTTTGTACATCAGTTATTATGCAAACACAACCCCCAGAAATCTTTGTCTCAAAATGCCTGTGCTGTAAGAGATACATCCATATGGAAATAGTGCCTTACTACGTAGTTCCACAGTACTTCTGCCTATACCCTACAGTATTTGAGTGATTCCATTACCTTTGCATACTTTATCAACATAGTAAGGATGAAAACTTGTGTGAAAGAGATTTTGCATGATTCTTACTGCCTCTGTGGAGGAGCTTTACTGCTCTCCCCCACAGAGGATTACTTTCCTTTCTGTCTCTCCTTTCCCCTGGGCTGTTGTAAAGTTTAAAGTAGCTGCAAGGGCACATCTGCTCCTTTACAGAGGGTGGTGACTGTGGGAAGTTCTGTGTGGTACCTGCTGACTGCTGGCCATACACATTTATAACATGTGACTGTTTTCCTCTGAATTGATGTTTATCATTGGTGACTTTTCAGATGGGAGATGGCTTTGCTCCTGCTGTAGATAAAAATTAACAGCCTCTCAAATACATCTTTGTTCTTTCTTGTTAACTGTGAAAGAAAGGTTGCTTAACAGACTGCAAAAACCACAACTCCATCTTCATAGATGTGTGCTGACCTCTTGTTTAAATTCAGTGTGGTTCTGGGTGCCCCTGTAGCAAATTTATGCTAATCCAAGTGCTATGGGTATTTGAGTTATACTGTTTCATCTCTTTTACCCTTTCCCCTCACTTTTAATTCACTACCCCTTCTAACTGCATGCCCTGGAAATATCCCTTATATTTTTCTTGATTTTGCTGGCTTCCTTCTTTAAGGCATTGCAGAATAAAACTGCAACAGGAAATATTCCCACAGACAATGGCTGCTGAGTTTACTGATAGCTTTACTAGGCATCATGAGGATCAGGGTGTAATGCCAGTCATCTTTGCTTGCTTGCTTATTTATGCCATTTTGTCATTTGTTACTTCAGTTAAGTGTTTGTGGAGGATGTCTCATTGCTGTATGTGTTCTCCAGCCTTTGTGGGGGAGGATGGACAAGAATTGGTTAAAATAAATAGCTTGGAACAGAAATGTCATTTTTATAATTTAAAGAGGCCTGACTTCTTAAATCTTAGATGTGTTCGGTTCTCTTTCCACACAAAACTACCATATCATCCCAGTCCCAGGATGAAAACACAGGGTTCTTCAATAATGTGTCAGGCTTCACAAAAATTTCATGTTCATTTTCTCTTGATTATAGTGCATTCCTTAGTTTTAAATGTTCTTATGAATTGCAAGGGTTGTCTCTTTCCTAAAAAATATTTTTTCTATTTTCATCATATTTTTTCATGAAACGGTGAACTTAGTGCCACAAAACTGAACTTCCCCTCTTTCTATTCAAATTCCACAGTCCATTGCATTAAATAGTAATGATGCAAAATAAGATCAATTTGAGAAAGTTTGTTGATTCTTAAGGAGGTAAGATTCCAGTCTAATTCATTGCACTTTATGCAGTTTGGTCCCCATTCAGTAAACATCGGAGTAGTCCTAAATGGCGATTACTCAAGTGTTTAAAATCACAGCTCTGCTTAAGGGACCTTACTGAAGTGAGACCTCTTTCTCAGTGATTGCACATAATTTTGATTCACATAAACCCAGGAAAAAATTATAATCAGTTATTTGATAATAGCATTGCTTTTTAGGCAGAACTATATAATTTTTTCAAATTAATATTTAAAATATCACTGTCAGCTTGAATTTTCACCAATTGACTTGCTCGTTTAAGAGCATTGCAACTTACAGAGTTTTGTTTAAAACAGGCAGCCCTGAACCTTAAAAGGAAACATTTTTCTCTATAACTTTCCTTTCCATGTTAATGCAGGATTGAGGGCTTTCACATGGATAAAGTACCCAAAACTGGATCTGAATACTTCTGGGGAGTCCTTTCTTGCTGTGTAAGGCCCCTTTTGCCTCTGCAGGTCCGTGGCAGGAGCAGTTGTGGATGTGGTCCTGCATTTGCCAGAGAGGAACATGGCTAGACTTAGGAAGGGAGCAAGAGATTATTGCAATCAGGGAAAAGGCATACAGTCCACTGGAAACTATATAAAGTAAATAAATGGGAAAAGGGTGAAAAACTAATTGTCATTTTTGTACATGAAAGAAATCAAGTGATCTTTTTATCAGATCACCAGCCTAACAAATGGTTACGTGATTTGCTTAATGCACTCAGCTTTATGTAACTGCGTGTGGGATCGGAACTGAAAGCCTGACAAATATAAAATGTTTGGTCCATTTGACTGTGTCCTTTTCAAAATGAGAGATCTCAGGCAATGCTTATAAGGCTATTCTCAAAATACAGTTTCAAATAATTCAAGTAGATTCAAAAATAAGCAATATGGGCCTAGAATAAAAGTTTAAAAGGTGTGCTGCTTAAGTTGTTACATTTTTTGTGTAAAGCAAGGGTTTGTTCAAATCTACTCACCATTATGGTTATGTATATAAAGCAAAGAATCTAAAATCTTTAACCTAAGTTTTGCAATGGAACCATTGCTATGAATTGTGCTTCTAATACTTTTAAACATCGTGAAAAAATCCTTTAAAATTGCTTTCATACTTTTCTTTTGTGTGTCACTGCTCTACTGGTATTGAAGAGTGTGTATATGTGGACTTACAAAAAATAAATTCTTAAATTAGCAAATGCATGAAAAACATCTAATACTGAAAAGACTTAATGTTCATTTAACTGCCATTTCCATGCTTCTGCTCTTATCTCCAGGTGAACAAGCAAGATAATGCTTATTTCAAGTTTTTACTATATTTTTACATAAAATTATTTCTGGAGCTAACTTTGAGCAGGTTAGTAGGATTAGTTTTATATCAAGAAAGCTGACCCTCTGTCTGATTTCAGGGTGAGAGCATGGACAACTTCAACTGGGGAGTGCGCAGACGGTCCCTGGATAGCCTGGACAAGTGTGACATGCAGCTGATGGAAGAGAACCAGCTCTCAGGGAGCACACCCAGCCTGAACAAAATGAACCATGAGGACTCTGATGAGTCATCAGAGGAGGAGGACCTGACCACCAGCCAACTCTTGGAGAACTCAGACCTAGTAGGTTGCAAACTTGAAATTTAGGAAAAGATAGAGTGGTGGTTTTAAATAAGCTGGGCTTCTAGTTTGCTCTGCCCAAGTGCAATCTAATGAGCTGAAATTGGTGGGTGCATTATCCCTTATTTGCAAAGGTAAACAGGAATTTTAATGCAAAGTTTGAAACACAGGAAACATCAGATCTTATTATTTGCCTTTTTTTTCTATGGGACAATTTTTGACAATTGGCCAATAGTAAATCTTTCTGATGTACTTAATGCTTAAAGAAATAGAACAAGACTCCAGGTTGGTAAGCAGTGACAGATTTTCATTGTTCACTTCTGGGATGCTTTTGATAAAATTTTTATGACAGAAATATTGAAAGGGTTGTGTCTATATACAAACTAAGAGAGCCACTGTCACTGCCCTTTAAGACACTGTCTGCTTTGCATGTTCATGAAAGCAGTATGTGATTAGGGTAGCTGTATACTCAGTTCTTCTGTGCTTTTGCTGTCTTTTAAACAGATTATAAATCTTTCCCCATCTGAGGATGCAAATCATATTGACTCACTTTCTACATCATGTGATACAACCTCAGCAGACCCTCATCATTTTAACATGGGAACATCCAGCTTTGATGTGTCTTTGCCTGATATGAATAATCTCCAGGTGTCTGAAGGAGCCAAGGTGAATACATTTTTTTCTTTCTTTTCCAACTGGACTGTATTTTATGTAACACTGTTACAATTTTTATTGCTTATACTTTCATAAAGGGTTTGATCTGTGAAATCAAGTACATTCTGGCTTGCTGTGTGTAATGGCATAGTACAATACATTCATGCACCACTGCACTTTCATACCATTTCCTTTCTACTTATACTTTCTTCATTAAGAGACTTTATTTATTGTTTTTAAGTATGTTGTACCTACATATGCACCAAAATACTGCAAGCTCATTGGAAGACAAATTCATTAACTGGCCACAAGTTACAACTCCAAGGCAATATTCTTTTGTTCTTCATGCTGATTTAAAAGAACGATATGCCAGCTCATGTGGTGGGTGTATGCGTGTATTTTCTGAAATATTTTTGTATGTGGGGACCTATTGTACAGTTGTGTGCCCTGGATTCAGTACTCGCCTTTTGGCAGACGCACAGAAATTTTAAATTCATGACCGCAATATTAAACCATCCTGGGGGTGGGGAGGCAGGATTTGCAAGGGTACAACATCCATGTTCAGCACAGTGTACTTCAGAGAACTGAATCAGAAGATGAAGACAGAGCAAGGTTGGTAAATCATTATCAATATGGGGATGGTTTCTTTAAGTTTCTGTTTGACAGTACTTGCTTGTGAGAGATGAGGTGAACCTACTCCTTTCAGTGTCTCTCCAGAAATATAATCTCATTATGGGGGGTGTGTGTGAATTAGTGGCTTGATGATACTGTTGTCTTATGTCAGTAAAGCTTCTCTGTCATGTCTAAATTGTGTGAATTCTGCAGAAAGAGCAGTGTATGAGACTGGGGCAGGGGAAGAATATATCTTCTGTAATCATTGACTTTCCTTCTTGCCCTTGCCCCCTTCAAATGCAGCCACACGAAAAGTTGATACTGCTAGCACTGCATGTTTCAGAGGTAATGGAAACTTCTACTGAAGAGGTCATAGAAAAGGAGGTTGGAATTGTGCTGAATATTGAACAAATTGTTTGTGTCAGAAACCGCTGCAGTAGGAAGAAAGGACAGGAGGAGGGAAGTGTGTGTTAGGATAGAAAAGGAGGAGAACCTCTCCAAATGGTCGCTGTGGAGAAGGTAAACTCATCATTTGTCAAAACAACTGTTGGTGGACAAGTAACTACATAACAACTGTAAACAGCAGAAGTTGGCAGAATTTCAGTTCAGGAAGCAGCAGTCAGAACAGACACATTTGCAGGTGGTGACTGCAACTGACCTCACACATCCAGCTGCAGTAGCTATTGGTGTGTACATGAAGAACTGCAAATCATAGTTCGGGAGTTCAGTGTATGTCTGGGGTTTGGAATCTTTACTGTCAAAATCTCTGCAATGTCCCATGTGCCAATATTCATCAAAAATGAAAAGCTTTGGAATAAGTCAGTAAGTGAAGAATGTAAAATCAGAGCAGTTTCTTGTGGAATTGACAGGCAAATTCAGCTAGTCCTGGTACAGGTTTGATATTGGTGTAAATGATAGCCCAGGTTACCACTGTTAAAAAGATGATTGAATTAATAAGCACAGAATGCCTTATTGATTGGTTTTTTGCCTCAAAGATATTTTCTTCAGGTGTGAATACTTCTGTATTTTTACTCAAAATAATTTGGAGTCAATGTAAAGAAGAAGTTGTCCAGTTTTTAGTCAGAAAACTTGAAACTTATAGGTAAATAATTTTTACTTAATTTCATAACACAAAATCTGAGCTCTTTCCTGTTTCTCTTTTCCTCTGAATTCTTCTTTTCAGAGAGCTGATGAGGTGACATCAATGCAAAGGAATTTTTTTTTACTTCTTTAGTGGTTTACAGAATATTTAGTTGTTGCATCATAAGCAAAAACAAAAATGTCACCTCACCTTTAAATAGATAGAGCAACTGAGAGAAACAGACTGATTATGTAGCCTCTTCCTAGATGTTTCAATGCCAAAATCCAGGCATTATTGTTAACAGCATTAAATAAGTTTAACTTATTTTCTATTAAGGATAGTGGGATAATTCTATGAGGGTCACAAAAATTCAGATGATGCTATATTATGTATTTTTCAAGTTATCTAAACTCACAGATTTCTGGAAGTGTACTGCAATCTTGCATGAATATTCAAAGTTCACTCTTCTATTTTGCTTTTGGGGCATCATATTAGACTCCAGTGGGTGGGAGGTGTTTGCTTCCTCTTCCTTCCTCTCTTGCTCCATCCCATCAAAATGTATTTTCCTCCTACAAACTCTGTCATTGCAGTGAAGAAACTGCAGTGGTTCTTTCAAGCTAATATTTAATATTTGAAAGTGGTTACTACTAATTAGTTCTTGAATAAGCATGCAACATTTACACTTTTTACCAGGTGCTTTGGTTCCTATTCTGGTAATTCAGCCATATAGCTTGCATTTCTCTTTTCACGATGGTTTGGGCTCTGATTCATTTCATTCACCCTGAACTCAGGAATATTCCTATCTCTTTTGCTTAGAAAACAAAGCAAACCAAAAGATTATTCTACTTAATTTCTGATCCCATCCTTTCTGTTACAAGTCTTGTTTAATTTTTGCAAATACAAATCCCCATAATTAATCTGTAGGATCCAAGCAGACTTGATGAACTGCAGAGGTCCATTTTCTTGTTTAATTCTACTTGCCACAGATTTCCCTCCCTATTAATTCCCAACACATGTATGTATATGCACATGGGCATATGTGCACAAAGGTGTGAGCAACCAACTGCAGTCATCCCTGCAGGAACTGCTTTGGATGCTATGGATGAGGCAGACAAAAGCCAAAAGATTAAAACTGAAACAAAACTTGTTCAGACTGAAAATGCAAGAGGAATTGGAATGTTTCAAAAAGAAATGAAGAGCTTTAGGTGCTGATAGATGAAAAAGGAAGGAAATTAAGCATAATCCTTTTAATGGCCTGTTAGAATGCTTTGGATTCCTCTTGAATGTAAATGACATGCTAAAATTAATTACCAGTTCTAAACACGCATATAGTCTTCCAGACAGTGATTGTTTTCAATATATTCAGAGAGGCTTTAGTACACTTTTGGACACTATAAAATGTTAAGTGGCAAGGACAGCCTGACAGTAACAAGAACCCTATTGTTGTTACTGAAAAATTACTTCCCTGCTATGTTGCCACATGCATTGGAATCTGGAATTCTTTGCTAGCCAAGTTGAAAAAATGCCTTAAAAATAATATTTATCCAAGACAGAAAGTTAAACAAATACAGTATTTTTGAAGAAGTGTAAGTTGATTCATGTCATTTACAACCTGTGGCTTTATATCTGTGCAGTTTAACATGTTGTCAGGTGGGTTTTTTCATTAAACGCTTCCTATTTATTAGAGGCATTAACTTACTAATTTGCTGTTTTCTAAGACATCATTCTAAGTCATCATTCACTCCCCTAGGCTGAAGCTGTACCTGAAGAACAAGATATAGCAGTCCATGAGGATGACCTTTCAGGGTCTACAAATGAACTCCCTGGAGCATTTGAATGCAGTGATAGCCTTAGTCTGGATATGACAGAAACTGAGGAGAAAGCTGACAGGCTGGAACAATTTGCTCTTGCAAGGTACGGTTATGCACTATTATTCACACAAGTTCTTTTACAATGTACAACAAAGTGATAACAAGGTGATAGTTAATGAAATGAATGTTTTGGCCACAGGAGTTAAAAAATTCTCTTAAGTTTGGAGCAATAAGAAGACAACACCATAATTACCTGCATAATTATCACACAACTAAAAAAAAAAGGCAAAACAAAATCAAGGTTTTCCTTCTAGCAAAAACAAGATACAGTGTTTACATACATCTATGCAGCTAGGCATTATGTATATAATATGCTTAATTAAAATAAAAAAAAGGATTTTAAAAGATTTGCAGTAATGGAGATATTACTAAGGTACCTGTTTGATAGATCAGATGTGTATTCATCCTTCTGATTTCTCAGGAAGGAAAATCTCAATAGTGGTAAAAATCCCAACTATATACTCTTAAGGCTGGAGTGTGGCTGGACCCTAGCATATGTTATAAAAAGGCTTTAAGATTTTTTAACATGCCATCTGGAGCTCTTTCAGATTTTGGATGCTGAGTTAGACTGCAGTTAGCCTAGGGGGAGAGAGAGAGAGAGCTTTATTCTCCTGTGAAATTTCAGCCTTCTTCCTCCAAATGATGATACAAGAAAACAATTTGAGTGACTTGGGATGGAGGAAGATAGATGATAGTGGCCTGAAGATAGGGATTCTGATCTGGAGGTTTTTCTCATTGTAGCCAACATCTTGGCAACCTTCAAAAGTAATTTGAAAATTCATGGATAATTTTAGGAAGGTGCTGGAATTGGTCCTGCAATTTTCTCTCTCTGTTACAGCATCTTTTAACTGCCACCTTCTTGGTATTCTCCTTTCATTGCCTCTTTTTTTTTTTCCTCCTTCAGCTTTGGAGATGTTGATCGAAATGCTTCCCCTCCTCCCTCACCATTTTTTTCCGCCATCCTTGCTGCATTTCAGCCAGCAGCATGTGATGATGCAGAAGAAGCCTGGCGTAGTCACATCAACCAGCTCATGTGCGACTCTGATGGTTCCTGTGCGGTTTATACATTTCATGTGTTCTCTTCCCTGTTTAAGGTGAGAAAATAAGTTTAACATGCAAAATCAGAATGTTTGTGTGTGGCAATTAGTAGTTCTTGATAGCAGCCCCAGTAATGAACTGGATAGATATATATAACCATTGTAATTTTGCATACTGCAGAATTGCTGTACTACATTTTCATGCAGCACTGTCTTCTGTGACCAGTTTTGTCATGAAAATACTATGTATCTCACACTTGCAGGTTTGGAGGTCATGTTGCAAAATATAGACCCACTTTAAAGAGTGTTTTCTTCAGTGCTTTACAAACAGAATGCAGAAACAGTAACTGCAAGAGACAAGGAAATAACCTTTTTAATCTCAAACTATTGTTAATCTGTTCTTTTATCTCAAACTCTTGAAATCTGAGCGTGTCCATGTAAATGTCAGCATTATTAAATGGTTTGTACCTGCTCATCTGAATAGAAATACCCAGATGCCATCACGTAACATAAATTCCAGATTGAGTCTGAAGACTAGAAATACATTTCTCCTTTCTAAAACTATATGCTTGAAAAGATAAGAATCTTGCAAAAAGTTAAGAAAAGAAAGAGTCAAATGTACAAGCTGTTCTAAGGAATGACTGTCTGGTTTTACCTGTAATTAGTTTTAAAGCCTTTTTTAATTGTTTCTCCTGCAGCTGCAGGATGTTTAGCATGCTCCAGCAGTGAAAGCAGTAGCCAGGTAACTTTCTGCAGAGTTCAAGTACCTGTGATCTCAGAGTACACAACTTTTTATTAACAAGGGGTAGCCTGCTAATAAATACACAGTTTCAAGATCTTTTCATACATCTAAGACTAACCTGATATGAAAGAAGCATCCGATAGTAAGAATCTCTTCTTCATCGTGTTTCCTCCATGCTCCACTGGAGCTGAATGTCTTTTCTACCTGCACATCGTCCTCCTTTAAACATTATGCCACTGTAAATATGTGTGTCTTATAGGCATTCTTTTAAACACTGATAAATAACCATTTGGAAGAAAAAAACCTCAGTGCTGACTTGCGTGTTAGTTCTGTGTTTATTCGTGATGTCAGCTTTTCTATCTTAACGGAAGTCCTAGAGGTTAATAGCCCTGTCTGAGTGTTCAGAGACTTACTTGTTCTTGATTCTCCTCTTTGAAGAGGTGAAAAGGAACTGGTGCCACACTTCTGAATACTAAATAAATAATATTATGTAATTAAAGACCTAAACATTACTTGTAAAGTATCTGTTTAACTCGAAATCCTAGTATGCACACACTTCATTTGCTGTTGTGCTTGTCCTATATTCAGAAGATACCCTACTCATTTTCTTCAGTTGATATTGGAGGAGAAAGAAAAGGGTATTAATAATATCAACAAGTCACAATTTTTAGCTGGAGTCACTGCCATATTTTTAGTTTATAAAAATAGCTTTGTTCTTTTCAGGGTTAAAACACAGGATTATTATTTTCCCTTATTTTTTTCATAAGATCCCAGCTTGTCTGGAATTGTATTTCGTTTGCACTATCAAACTTTGCTACTCATCTGCCAACTTTGACTTTTGACCCTCATTAACAGGAAATTTCAGAAACAAGTCGTGTGTGTGCTAAGCTTGCAGTGCAAAGTACTGCCAAAATACTTGACTGTGAAACAAAATCCTTGTTTGGAGGAGCTTGTCAACTAAATACTTGGTGAAGTGAAAAAGTGCATTTTCCAGGGCACCTATGTTTCAGTCTGTATCAAGTTATTGGTATCTTGGATATTTGCCCACAACATGCTAAACTTGTTTAAAATTCCTGAAATTACTGAAGTGCTTTTCCTGTAAACAAGTCAGAGGTCAAAGATCTCTGGATTGTCTTTACTGCTGCCTATTTGTATTCCCTCAAATTAAACGTCTTTCAGCAGACCAGACAGTTGCAAGACAAGTAGATTTCAGATCTAGCAAGTACCTTCCACAATCAAGCCCTTTTGTTATGTAAAGTCCTTTTCCCAGGAGAGGAAACCTGAGATTAAGAAGAAAAACTTTCTGAGAATATTTTTTTATTGTTTACTTGGACACAAAGCACAGTGACTATATGCAGGTATGTATTTATTCATAATATGCTGACAGCTGGCATTACTATTGACAGTAATCCCATTTCATAAAATACATACTGCATTCAGACCTTGCTTGATAGATTTCAGCCTCTGTAGTCTGCACCCAGAAGGACATAGCTGAGGTGATAATTTATTAAAGAACTGTTAGTCCATGTAATCACTAAATAAATATATTTAGTGAAGTATTATACATAGATAGCAAAGTACAGTCTCTCACTGTCTCACACTTAATAATTTAAAACACTCTTCAAGACCATTATCATCATAGCTGTACATTGATGGCTGCTTTTATGAATATCTGAAAAGGAAAGGAGTAGAGGAAGCATATCTGTTCTTGAATCTAAATAGTAGACTGGTCAGCTTTTGATGAAGCCATGACTGAAATGCTCTGAGGAAGTTATTTTCATAAATGATGCTGTGTTCTGTGAGTTTTCAGAGATATTTGTTATGGTTCCTAGATCTCTTTACGCAATATTATAACTACCATAGTGTGAATTTTGCTAATCTACAAAGATGTAAAAATATCCCAGCTAGCAAGATCTGTTCTCACCTGCTTTTTCATAGATGTCTCCTTGTTACCTATACACACATGCCTTTTCTGGAAGCAGTAAGGCGAAAGAAGGCATGAAACCCATCAGTCTTGTCAGGAGCATCTGTTAGTAGCTATTTCCCTCCATTGTGATTCCTTGGCCTTCCTCTTAATTGTTTCTAGATTACTCCTTGACATTCTCTCTTTCTCTTACTAGTTTACTTGGCACGTCCCTCTCTGCTCATTGTGCCTACATTGCTGTACTTGTTTTGGTACCCAAGTTAGCAACTCAATGCAGTTTCCCTTTCTGTTCTGCTTTTTTCATGAGTATTTGCCCAAGTGAAATATTTGTGATCTAGCCAGTTGTATGGTGTAATATATTTTTTATCTTTCAGTGGTATAGAATGTGCTTATGCCCTCTTTTTCCCCTAAAGGAGTGGCCTCCTCTCATTATCTCTTTTCTTCATTAAGTTATTTGTAATGGGCTCCTTACTGCAAATTCTGAAGGCATTGAAGTCGGTTGTATTATTTCTGTAATCTGTCTCCTTCACTGGCTCAGATTTACAAACTCAGTTGTTTGTAACTCAAATTGTTTTCCCCAGGAGGGCATTGCAGCCACTAAACAGGTTACCCAGTTTACCAGAGCCTTGAGGAAGCTCTGACCTTGGAGATTTTAACACTCAAACATGCTTTTAACTAGCTAGTTAAAAGCATGTCTGACCTGATCTGGAGTCAGCAGTAGTCCCACTTGGAGGTGAAGGTTGCATCAGATGTTCTCCACAGGTCCTTTTCAACCAATGTCTCTTGGATTCTCTTTCATAATCTGTCTTTTTAAATTTCCTTCCACTTCTTTATTCTCAGCTAGGTCTTTTCTGTTGGCTAAGATCAAATCTAGATCTCTTTCCTTTGCCCGGAGAATTATCAGCAACAGTTTCACAAAGACTTGGACTGAATCTTTCTTTCCAGAAGACATCACAGTAGTAAATCTCCAGTTGTCACCAAGCCCTATGATTCAGATGATTCTGCTAGTTGCTTATAAAAATAATAATTTATCTGGTTTGGTGGTAATTAATGATAGCCCCTTGCCTCTACTACAGACTCAGTGCAGCAGAGAGTCTGTACCATGTGCTGAGTGAGGTGTGTAGTACTTTGTTTCTGTGTTGAAGTAAGATGGTGGAAACAGCAAAATCAGTATCAGTCTGTCTGATCCTAACTGTGCTCAGATGGGCACTTGAGATGCTTTCAAGAGAGATTCACAAATAAGTAGTTATGAAATTGATTGGTACAGGAACTCTGACCATTTTATAAATCATCCAGAGTGTATAGCCTATGTACAATGTGAGGGCTTATTTAGCATTTAAAGAAAATCATTCAATCCAACAGCTTCCATTATCAATAAAGTCCGAATTCAACTCACCTGATTTTAGGTACTTAACTTCCATGCACCAGCGCAGCAGCAGTAACAGGCTATTTCTACATCTATCATCCAGATTGGTATTTGGGAAGTGCTTCCCTCCAGTGAGGCATACCTATGGTACAAGTCCTAACCTACATTCCTCAGAGAAATGCCTTTGGTAACTTGGAATGAATCATATAAAAATGTTGCATACTTTCATTTTTAAAAATATTCTCATGTTGCTCCTACCTGCTGAGCACTAGGCCTTAGTGAGATATGTTTGGGCAGTAAAAACTGATGGGTTTTTATCAAAATAACTGTTTCAGTTACTTCAAGATTAATATATTATTTTTATTCATTATTCATTATATATATTAGTCACTGAAAATCACTAGAATGTTTCTGGAAGACTAGACCAGTTTAGGACTCAAAATATAAAAAAAATCTGCTGAGAAGAATAATTCCTGGATGCAGAGCAGTATTTCTGGAATCCTCCCAAGCAGCAGTAAAGTTTTAGTATGAAGGTTCTTCCCACAGGGGAAAACAAAAGGTTTTTTCTGATTTTTCCGTACTGCTGTTTGGCATTAGGATGTCCATTATATTACGTGATTATCCACTTGACATGGAATATTAACAAAACAATGCCCGGAATGGGCAGAAAAAGTAATGTGCTGATCAACTCTGTTAACTCTGTAGAGACAAGAAAAAAAAAGCTACCTGTGGCTAAAAGGCTTATAAAGACTGATTCATCTTTACAAGAAAAAATGTATTTCAGTAGTAGGTCATGATGAGCTCTGTAATTAGTTTCACAGCTGCCCAGCTGTACACTGTCTCCAGTATAATAACTCGTATTCAGTATCCTAGAGCAGTCATTCAGTTCTCCACAGGGAGATGGTCTCTTTTGTACTTTATTATGCGAAGAAAAACAACCATGCCATTTGTTTACAAAGGAAAGAAGCTCGTGCTTGAGTAAATAATGTAATAAACTGTATTTTGCTTTCCAGAATATTCAGAAAAGATTCTGCTTCCTGACCTGTGATGCAGCTAGTTACTTGGGAGACAACTTGCGAGGAATAGGCTCCAAGTTTGTGAGGTCTTCTCAGATGTTAACATCATGTTCAGAATGTCCCACCCTCTTTGTAGATGCAGAAACAGTGAGTATATTCCTTTCAAAAGGCATGTACTTCATTAAAGTGTGTTATTTTACTGGCTGTTTCACTTTTGAGCAACTCCTGAACAGATATGTCAAAAAGGGACTCTCCTCCTATCTCTGTTTTTTATCTCATGTTCGGAACCGTATTTCCATTCATTTTCTGAATTATTTTATTAGGTAAGTCGTGACGGATGGGCAGTATAAAACCATAGAATCATAGAATAGTTATGATATATTGAGCCTGTGTGCCTAACTCCAACATAAAACAGATACCTACTGGACCCAGTTGGCTCCACAAATGAAAAACAAGAAGCTGGTTCAGCATGGAAGATGGTAATATGTTTAGTGGTTTCATTTGAGTCAGCTGTGATGTGAGCTGGATGATGCTGGCTGAAGATGAGCCAGAGTGTGCCCAGATGGCCAAGAAGGCCAAAGGCATCCTGGCCTGTATCAGCAATGTGTGGCCAGCAGGACCAGGGCAGTGACCGTCCCCCTGTGCTCAGCACTGATGAGGCCACCCCTCGAATCCTGTGTTTAATTCTGGGCCCCTCACTACAAGAAGGACATTGAGGTGCTGGAGCGTGTCCAGAGAAGGGCAATGGAGCTGGGGAAGGGTCTGGAGTGCAAGTCCTGTGAGGAGTGGCTGAGGGAGCTGGGGGTGTTTAGCCTGGAGAAAAGGAGGCTCAGGGGTGATGTTATTGCTCTGTACAACTGCCCGTAGCAGCCAGGGGCAGGGCGGCCTTTTGTCCCAGGCAACCAGCGACAGGACAAGAGGGAACACGGGCATCAAGTTGTGCTAGAGGAGGTTCAGATTAGATATTAGGAAAAGTTTCTTCACTGAAAGAGTATTGGAACAGGATGGCCAGGGAAGCAGTAGAGTCACCATCCCCAGAAGTGTTTAAAAAACAAGATGACCTGGCACTTTGTGATATGGTTTAGTGGGCATGGTGGTATTTGTCAAAGGTTGGACTTGATCTTGGAGGTCTTTTTCAACCTTAATTATTCTGTAATTCTATAAAAATATATATTAGGGAATGAATTAGATGGCCCTTCCCATTGTCTTCATTCTGGCTCATGTTTATCCAGCAGCATCAGGACAGTGTGACCTCCCACACTGAAGTCTAGAGGTAGAAACTGGCCAAGTGTAATCTTGGGCCCACTGCTGGGACCATGGAAGAGCTGTGCCTTATGATATCAGAGAGCTGTGGAGAGAAACTGGTTAAGCTTTGTGCACTGTTTCATTTTAGAGAAGTCCTCTGCTAAGTCATTAAACACAGAATACAATTTCAATTCCACATTATCATGGGTGCAACTTTTGCTGTTGACTTTTCAGTATAGTATTCCAGTTATGTAGATTTTTGCATAAATGTAAATATTTTTCAGTATCAGTATATGTAAATCTAAGTATTCTTTTGCAATATCTTTCCTATACTATCTACCAGTATTTGCATTCTTTTATAGTGATATTTATAGACCCTTTGATTTCATTTCTCCAGCTGCTCTCTTGTGGCCTTCTTGAAAAGCTGAAGTTCAGTGTTTTAGAGCTGCAGGAGTACCTGGACACGTACAACAACAGGAAAGAGGCAACACTCTCGGTATGCTGAATTTTGCTCTTGGTCTTGTCTGTATACTTAGGCTATGTCAGGAAACTGCACATCCACTCAGATCTGTTTAAACTAACATTCAGTAGAAAAATGTGTTTCTGATACTGGATTCATTGAATGTTTCTTCCTGAACATATGAACCAGAACTGAAAAGTAGCTATGGTATCCCTTAATATTAGGAACAATGGTATCTTTAATATCCCTGGTCTAGCTCATATTTATTCATTAATTAATTTTCTTAGTTCATGCAATTGAAATACTAATAGAAATCAAGACTACACTTTTTAAATTACAGTCAAAGCAAATTGTCATAGTCTATGGTAATAAAAAATGCAATTGCAAATTTTTGTTTACATCCTGTGCTGTGAAACTAAAATACTGCTTATCTTTCTTTGAATCAAACCATAGATCTTATTCATATCTTCTTTATTTTCTTTCTGAAAACAGTGGCTTGCAAACTGCAAAGCAACATTTGCTGGAGGTTCACGAGATGGAGTTATTACCTGCCAGCCAGGGGACTCAGAAGAGAAGGTAATGAATGGCCAGTATTATTTCTCTCCCATAAAGTGACATATGTGTGATACATCTTGTTCTTGAACCCACAAGAGCCTGCTGTACTTCCTCCTTGATTCTCTGCTGGGCTTGGGCATAATCCAGTTTTCACACTTCAGACTTTAAGCTATTGTTGCCTCAGTCCTGGCCACAGGAAATGGGAAGTATTCAGAGGAGGTACTTCTGCCTTCCTAGTCTAGACAAAGAAGCAGAGCTGACCCGAACCCTGTGCTCTCCCTTTTAGGAAGATGTTGCAGCAGCAGTTTTCCACAGTGTCTCTGAAAATCATTCCTGCTGTACTGTCCTTCCATGTTACTCCCATTTTATCTTTGGCTGTTACAGTCTCTGTCTGCCCAACAGCAAAAATTGCCTGGTTGAAATACACTGAGATTAGTAATTACAAAACAATGACTGTAAAATGGCCTGTGAAATGATTTATGCTGTAGATAAATATTTAGAGCTAAGGCAAAATACCTCTTTATCCATTTTTAACAAAAAATTCATACACACGTACATGTATATTTATTTGTTTGTTTGTTTATATTTCTTGATTCCAGTTAAGGAATCATATTTTCAGATATCAATACCATCAGCAGTTAATACTGTTATTTGATATACTAAGTATAGGAAACAGATGATATCTTGGTTGTATAATGAGTTAAGGAATGTTATTCTGTTGGGCTGTTTCCTTTTGGAAGAAAGAGAATGTTGAGGAATGGGGAAAAGAAGGGGCTGGAAGCAGCAAACAGCATATAGAAAAAAGTGCTGTTTTCTCTTTCCATGTATTTTAACTTATAAAAGATAATTGTGACATTTTCAGAACATGGAGTTGCCTGTTGTAGCCATTTTGTTCAAATATCTTGTTTTATTCTTACGTTGGTTTCAGTTTGTCTGTCTTCTCCTCCAAGTCACTTTAATTTCTTCTGTCTTTATCTTAAGCTCTCTTTCCCATCTGTATGTATTTGTCTTCTTGTCTTTGAACTCCCTTGATATTTTTTTTTTTTTATGCCATTTTCCAAGAATCCCAAATCCTTGCCACCCCTGCATTTTGGCTTCCTTGACGTTATTAGCAAATCAAATCGGATTTGCTAATAAATCGTCTGGCTGCAGTCACAGGCGGTGGGAAAATTGTTCAATCTTCCCCCACCTAGCGCTGGCACCAGCAAAAGTTAGGCACTTTCCAACACATTTAAATAAGATACTGTCTCTTCTGTGCTTGTGGTGGTGTGCAAGGAAGTTACAAGTGAGGTATTCTCAAATCTTAAAAAAGAGACCTGGAATACATACCACTGCTCCTCCTGCGAGAGGGACATGGAGTACATGGCACTACTGGGACATGCATGGGTTCTCTTCCCTCTGATGTACAACACCCTGAACAGTGACTTCAGACTGTAGTGTCACATACCTTGCTGTAGACAGCTTAATTTATCCTTTTCATCTCTCTTTTGGGAATGCATAGAATGGGATGGAGCTCATACAGCTGGCCTAAACACATCTAAAAGTCAGTAAATGTCATGTTCCACTTGCGTGGCTTTTTATAACTAGGTGTTCTCTGTTTCGGAATTAAATGTGTGTTTTGTGAAGCCAGGGTTAGTATTTATACTGCTTATTGGACAGACTGAAAAGAAGGGTTTCTCATTCCTTCAGGAGTCCTGGTTTCTCCCCAGCATTATTCATTCAGGCCAAAATGCATTATTCCTTGGAAATTGACAGGATGAACAGGCATATTTCTTTTCTTCCCCTACTCGTTCACCTCTACTGAAGCAGCTTTTCCCAAAGGAACAATCTGTTTATTCAATGAAAGTGTAATGGGAGGAAGAGGCCAGGGAAACTGAGGAAATGGGATTAGGAAGGGACAAGGAAAAATTACTCCTAGACTGGCAAGTTTTTGTTTTCTTATCTTTCCTCTCCACTTCTCCCTCAACATGAAAGGCTAAAGAATCTAATAATTGTAGGGGAAAAAAAATCTGTCTTACAGTGATAGTCACAAGGGAACCTGCCTAAACTCTTAAACTCATAGAGGTTGTCTAGAGCCCGAAATCCTGATGAAAAGTTCTGTTCTAAAAAAAATTGTTTAGCTAAGTGCAAAACCAGGCTACTCCTGGAAAAGGTTCAGAATTAATTGTAAGGAAGAAAAAGCAACAGCTTGCTCTACAGCATGCAGAAATCTCAGATTCTTAGAACTCTCCACCTGGTAAAAAGCTTGAGGGGAAAACAGACCCCTTTACAGATGAGACAGATGTGAGACCAAATTCAGCATTGTCACAAGTGGTTGCATCTCAAATGCCTCCTGGTGCTGGTAACTGATTTGGCACAGTTTCTCTAATCAAATCTTATTTTAAAATAATTGCACGATTTGTTGACTGTGGTTACTGTTACTGAAAATGGGCAAAGGCAAAAATTGCTTATTCTGACATTAAAGAAGCTTGAAATAGAAGTTGTCTAGGTCAGCTGCTAGAGCTAGCAACTTTTCTGAAATCGTGTCAAAGCTTCATGTTCCAGAATGTCTTTCCCCTGCCTTATTATTGCAACAGATTACATGATTTGGATGTGTGTGATTTGTAGGTTTGGATGCTACTTTGAGCAACACAGTCTCAATGACATAGGAGTCAATTTATAGACAAAAGATGACTGCACATGCCATTGTGCTGTCTGTCCAGGTGAAAGTCTTAGATGAGTACAGCTATAAGTACATTCTTCAACCTTAGTAAGAAAGGAGTTTTTTTTAATCTAGTCAAAGACTGGGTTGGTTTGTTTCTTTGTTTGCTTTTCTGGACAAGAGGTATTTGGAAGATCCTCTTTTTCTTGTCAATTAACACTGCTAATTCAAATAAGTATGTATTTCCCAATGAGACATTCGGTTTACTCTGTAAGTCCAAAGTCAGTATATGCCTTTCTGAAACCTTCCTCACTACAAGCTAATGGATGTGGGCTTTGCAAACTCAAACTGTTAATGGATATTTACAACATGCTGCACCCCATAAAAATTTGCCCCCAAAAATCAGAAGGCTAAAGGTACAATCACTCTACCACCAATAAGGCTGGAGGTGTGCTCATCGGGACCATAGTCATCTGGAGCTGAGTTGAGATACACTAAAGCTCAAGGCACAATGAGACCTTCGTTAAGCTAGAAATTCTTAATGATCAATAGTCAGTTATCTGACTGTTGTTTGACAGATCCATGGAATGACAATAAGTTAAATTGGCCAAGGTAAGCAGCTTTTCTAAAGGAGGAACACAATTTCATGTAGATTTCTCCACACAGAATAATTTCTACTATCTTTCAAGTCCAGTGGATATTTAAGAATTGCACAGCATATGCTGTTCTCTCTATCTCTGATATATATACAAGTTGGTGTGTATACTCAACTTCCTAGATCATGGGAAAAGGTTCTGTCTGCTGACGTGTGTTAAGGCCAATAGAACACCTTGATAAAATGCACTTGCAACCCTTGCATGCAGTGGTTGTTTTGTTATGATGGGACTCTCCTGTGCCAGTAAATGACTGAAGATTGTGTTGCCATCAAAGTGTTAATGTCTTAAGAAGTAATTGTGTAACTGTCATCTCTTTTCAGTATGTAAAAATGATTCCTTAAAAAAGCAAGAAGATCTGAGATCTGAAAATTACTGCCTTGCTGTCTTCCTGGTCTGCTAACAGTATAAAACAGTAATTCTAGGAACAAAAAACTAAATCAAAGTGTTGCTGCTAGGGAGTGTGTCCTTCTTAAATGCTGCATTTACTGACTGCTTAAAGAATTGTGCAAATGATCCAAGTACTCTAAACATTTGGTATTTTCAGCTGCCAAAACCACTGATTATGTAGTGTCTATCAACTAATCTAAAACACTTCCCTTACTATGAGAATTAAACTAGAAACTGAAAAGTGTGAAGGCTATGATCATTCCACCTGAGCCCTTGCTGCTGCAGAATAAAAGAAGTATCACTTAAGCCAGTAATTAATGTCTTTTCAACTTCCAAGGAATCTTTCATTTTATGCTGAAAGAGAGAGGAAGATAAATTACAATCATGATATTGGCGAGCGATATGCAGCTGAGCATCAGTAGCCCAGGGAAATTTTGTATCCAGTATATTTTCTTCCAGTGAAGAAGGGTTTTTCATGTAATTTGAAACCCCTTCCTCACCCCTTTTTTTTTTTTGGCTTGCCCTGGTTTTGGAAGCAGTACAGAGGAGACTGTTTTCTGGCAAAAAAGACCATGGAATTTACTTATTTGCTGCTTCCGCCTCCCTCTTCCCCCCCCTTTAAAGTAAATTCCATGGCAAATTAGAAATTATTTATGGATTCCAGTATATTTTAAAGTCTAAGTGAAACTTGGTGGCATGCTAAACTTCAGAGTAGCTTAAGAGAAACAAGAAGATTTGAAAAACACAAGCCAGCACACCTGTGAATTTACTGGAACACAGTGATCTGTCTGCTCTTGTCCTCTTATCTTGAATTTAGCTTTATAAAGCTTCATTTATGTGAACTGCATGGAAACCGAGATATAAAGGGTTTTTTGAAGAGTACTAAATAGAAGAAGAAACTATTCAAGCAATGTTAAAAGAAAAAAATTAAGCATCAGGAGAGCTTAAAGATTAGTTTGTCATGGTTTTATAGAAAAGTAGTGCAGGGTTTGGGGCAATCTTTTTCATATATATTTTTAATAGTAAGGCAAATGTAAAAAAACCAGACTGAAATACTTCGTTAGGGTCATCAAAGTTAACATTATTTCACATTTCTATGTTTTCTGACTTTGTATTGATGGTAAGGTAAATAATTTTAATAAGAATTCCATATGCTTATTAACACTGTGTGCATATGCACTGACATCAGGCTGTAACTGGGCAGATGTGGTTGTGTTTGTTACTTACAGCATTTACATGATGACTCTCTTTGTGTAAAATATAATGAGATTGTAATATTTATAAAATAAGAAGAACTGCATTAAATGAACACAGAGTGCAAATGTTAGTTCTTGGCAAAGAAAAGAGGAACACTTAGGTTTTGAAGAGAGCAGTTAGTCCCCTAATCTTTGAAATGCTAATGTAAGTCAATTACAATTTTTATTACTATTGCAACAGGATTTACACTGACATTTTAATGGCTTCAGAATTATAAACCAGTGAATCATTACTGGTGAGAGGAAGGGATACAAAGCTGTCTCAACTTGTGGCATTGCCATGCACTTAAACAAAACTGGCATTTTCCATGTTTTTTTTTTCTTTATGATAGTCATAACTTGAAAGTTATATGCAAAGTGTTTCCATTGTAACGTACCAAGTAATAAGCCTAGCAACCACAAGACTTACCCTGCCACTTTCATTAGATCTATTAGTCCAAAAAATAGAAGTATTTTTAAACAAGAAAATATTTTAAAATAGCAAAGTTTGGTTTTGTTCATCAGTTGAAAATCCTTCCTAAATTTTTAGTACTTTGCAATGTGAGCTCCTTTTAATAAGAAAGAAAGCAAATTTAAATAAAAGCATTATTTCAGGAGTTTTCTAACACAATTTCACTGTAAGTTCTTGAGCTACTGGGTTGGATAAATCTAAACTAATAAATCTGGAGATCTAACTGAGGATATTTAGACTGGAATTTACCATTAGAATTGAAGCTTGATTTTATTAAGAATGCTGTGCATGTTGAATGTGATATTCCAACCAATTATCAGGTTGAGGCAAGCATTGCTAATACTGCTGACAAGTTACGCTGTTAAAGATGGGCTGTGCTTCCTATTGCATGCATTACACTGACACTATACTTTCTTTCCTTTCCTTTTCTCCTGTGCCATGCTTGCTGTGTAGCAAATGGAATCTCTTGCAGTAAGTTGAAGTTCTTTCATATTTTTTGTCCATCTGTGGATGGGCTAATACACCCCAATTTTACTGTTTTACTTCTAAGCATGTTTTCCTTTTTTGTTATAGTTTTCCTATACAATATGTGGTTCTAAATGCGGTGACTAAAATAATTTACTAATGTGTTTTGTGAAATCAAAAAATACTGTGCCAAGATTTTGACACTTTCATATGCTGTTTCAAATGGTCATTTACATACACTTTTACAAATCAAGCTTTTGAATGGATGTAATATGCTGGGGCAAGAAACACTTTTTGTTATTTTAAAATTAGTAATTTTACATTTGTCCTAGTGAAAAACTGCAATTTATAGTTGGCAGTTATGTTTCAAATGGGTTTTGTGTATATGTTGATGAACAGTTTCACCACTGTTGGTTCCTAATACTTATTCAGAAAGAACAAAAATTGAGTTGCTTGATACAGTAACTAAATACTAAGTGAATCAAACTAGAACCATTAGTTTGACCTTAGTTTGTTTTCATTCAGGTTAGCAGCCAGAAGGGTGAAACTGAATTATTGTTCTCCAAGGACTGAAAAAAGTCCAGTGTTACATGCCAAGCTATCATGAGATTTTTTTTTTTTAAATGATGTTCTGCTTGTTTGCAATTAATTATTAACTCCCTGACAGCTCCAACTATATGTGTATGTGACTGCTATGTAGTGTTGCCAGGTCTCCAAAATTTGAATAGAGTGAATTTGATCCCTGCTGGGGAACCTCAGGCTGTGTCCCTACTTGTGAGCTGAACAGGACCAGGGAGGAAGCGAGTGTCCCTGGGCTGGCACTCACTTGGATGAGCAGTCAGCACCTTCCCTGGCTGGGCCACCAGCCAGCCCCTGACATGCCCAAGCATGGTTCAAGAGAAGACAGAAGCCAGAGCCGTTTCCAGGAGGCTGTATCTAAACAGTCAGCCTTTATTTTGGGAAGAGAATGGTTAGCCACACAAATGCAAACTTGGCAGTGCTCTGTGCCCTTGGTTACAGAGAACGGCCTCTGGGCCGGTTTATTTCACTGGCAGTGTTCCTCATGCCCTACCTCTTTGTTCTCATAGGCTTTGTCCCTGTCCACAAGTCAATTCTGTCCTAGCACATCTGCTCCCCACCACGGATCTGCTGGGTATTCTTTCAGCTTTTGTGGGTCTTTACTGTTGTATCCAGTCTGGTGGGATCATAGAAGGAGTTGGAAGGCACATTAAAGATCATACAGTTCCAATCCCCCTGCTATAGGCAGGGACACCTTCCACTAGACCGGGTCGCTGAAAACCTCATCCAGCCTGGTCTTGAACACTTACAGGGGTGGGGCATGCACATCTTCTCTGGGCAGCCTGTTCCATTACCTCACTACCCTCTGAGTAAAGAATTTCTTCCTGACATGTAATCTAAATCTCTCCTCTTTTTGTTTAAAGCTATTGCCCGTTGTCCTACTACGATCTGCCTGTGTAAAAAGTTGCTCTCCGTGTTTTTTATAAGCCCCTTTAAGTACTAGAAGTACTGGAAAGTTGTTATAAGGTCTTCCTAGAGCCTTCTCTTCTCCAGGCTAAACAACCCTCTCAGCCCGTCTTCATAGGAGAGGTGCTCCTGATGCAGCCCAGGATGTGGTTTGCCTTCTGGGCTGTGAGCACACACTTCTGGCTCATGTCCAGCTTTTCCTCCATGAGAACTCACGAGTCCTCCACAGGGCTGCTCTCAATGAGTTCCTCTCCCAATCTGTGCTCATGTCTGGGATTGCCCCAACACCGTTGCAGCCCCTTGCACCTGAATTTGTTGAACATCATTAGGTTCTCATGGGCCCACTTCTCAAGTTTATCCATGTCCCTCTGGATGGCACCCCATCCTTCTGTGTCATCTGCAAACTTGCTGAAGGACTCCTTCTTGCTGGAATTCCTCCTTTCCATTTGGGGCAGGAGCACTCCAATGCTGCCCACCAGTAACAGACATTAAACTTATGTCTTGGTTTTAAAAGACAGGTGTCTGTAAGGAAGGCAGGATCCTCCCTTGGAATGGAAAATGCAACCCCCTTCCCTTTGGATTACTGTAATTTTGAAATTAAGGGGCTTTCAGGCAAATGTATGAGGAATAGGAATAACAGTTCTTTACTTATATATAACAAGGTAAACAAACAACAGTAACTATGGCAGTGATAACAAACAGAACCAGTACCCCAGTGCCAGCCTCTCTCGGCTCTCAGGCCCTTTCCCCTTCGGTGCAGTGACGCTCACAGCCGGCAGGGGGCGCTGGCGGCTCCCGCTGAGCAGGGCGGGTGCGATGGTTCCCCCGCGCCTGCAGGGGGCGCTCCGGAGCGAGCTCGGGCACCACGCGGGAATGGCGGATGGAAAAGCTTCCCTCACAAACCCCCTGGGGCAGCTGATCCCGGTGCCCAGCCGGACCCTCNGTAACAACTCAGGTACCAGATCCAGAATGACACGGAGCTCAGACCAGGGAAATTCACAGTGCTGAGCTCTGCTGCTGTGGCAGTGCTGAGGTGAGAGCAGCCCTGTTTCCTTGGCTTTCAGCACAACAAACCCTGCTACGCTGACACCTGCTGGCTTGGCACTATCCTCCTGGTCCCACTTTCCTCCATAAACCCCCTTTAGCAGGAGACTAGCTCTGCCTCATTTTGGCAGTGCCCTTGGCTGTCTGTTCATAGATGAGTAGTTGGTGTCCACCCTGATGAACAAAGATGAAATTTGCTTTTGACCTTAGCCCCCCTTCAGCCTTGTGAGGCTGGTACAGAAATTTGGGGAACTGGAATGCTAAAGCTGTGGTTCTAATTTTGGCTTGTTAATAAAAAATGAGGCCACTTAAATATTGGACCATATGTAAATAAAACAATTCCGTCAAATTAACATTTATTATATACTTAAAGTACATTTTATTAATATTTGTGCTGATATTTGCACAGTCCCAAATTCAGCAAAGAGCTGCAGGATGTGATGGTAACTAAGCGTGTATGAAGTGCTTTAAAGACACAAAGACATGAATAATTTCCTCTTTGCTGCCAATTTTGGCATGAAACTCTGCTTTAGTTCCTCCAAACAGATGGAAATATCACTGAGCCCACCCTTGGTCACGGTGTCTGTCACAGTAGGCAAATCAAATACAGTTGGAAGTCTGTAAGGCTTTCCTGCCAAAGGGTCGGCACAAGGTCAGAACTTGTACTTGCAGGATTTTCACTTTTTGTATAATTAGCCAAAGATTAAATGTTCCTTCCTGCTTCACCATGATCCAGCTGTGGAACTATGAGATTCCCCTCCCATTAGACACAAGAATACCAGGAACCATAAGCATATTAACTTGACCTCTCTGGCAGCCATGCCTATCACCCATTATTTCAATGTGTCTGACATCTTGTATGTCATGCTGCACTTCACACTGGAAGAAACAAGTGAATATTCATAGAGCAGTATCTACTTAATCTGGGAGAATACTTCATAGAAGCCAAATATCCTCTTACATATTAAACTCCATCCATCTGTTGTATAGTTTCTTTAAGATCTTGGAAAATCCATGAGCAGAGTTTTAAGTTTCAGAGCTGGCATTTCCTCCTTCTGACTCCTAGACGGATTTATCACTTCCGTTTCTCTCTCCTCAGAGAAGCAGGCAGGAGCTCTGACCATCTTGGACAACTATTTCACGGCTTCTCTCTTAGATTTCCATTCCTTAGAAGAGGTCTTTGACCATATCTAAAATTTGGGAGTTTCATGTTCTGTGCAGGAGGGTCACTTCCCCCATATTCTGTCTCTGCTTTCCAGCTACAAACTGGAGACAGTGAAGTTAACCAAACAGAATGTTTTGAGACTGATGCTGACATGTGCTACGTGACAGCTACCCACCATAATTTTATTTTTAATGTCATATATGACTTACCTGCAGAAGAAAAATCATTAGTTATTATCTGAAATAGTATATGGTCATACTTCAGTAAAATAATGGTTTTGAGAACAGAACTATCTCAATGTGCTTTGTTAGTTATCAAAAATTATCTAAAGTCACTAATATTTATTCATTTTTTTTTCTCCTGCAAATCTTTCCTTAGCAATTGGAACTCTGTCAGAGATTATATAAACTGCACTTTCAGCTGCTGTTGCTTTTTCAGTCCTACTGTAAACTTATTGGACAAGTGCACGAAGTGAGTTCCATGCCAGAGGTATGTAACAAACTTCTAAGTCTTATACTGAAAATTCCACTTTATTTTCATGTTCTTATTTTTTCTTCCTATGGACTTAACACCAAGGATCACACTGTTTCACCCTGACTGTAAGTCTGCAGGCATACATAATCAACCAAATACCTTAGTGTCATGTATTTTTAATTCTGTAGTGTTCACAAGCCTTTTTCTTTAAATATTTTTGACATGGCACACTCACTTTTGACAAATAGGCTTTTGTTTTTAGATAAATCCATGTATCTTACTTTAAAAAAAACACAAGAACAATACTCTTATTCAAGTTTATTTTCAGCAGTTGCTTAAAATATGTAATATTTTGAAACATCTTTGAGATGATCGCTTTAAGCTGAATGATTATCATTTAAGGAAAGAGTTAACTTACCATTCCATGTGTATTTGTCTCCTCGTAAGGTGTATATATTCTAAACTATTGAGGAGAAAAAATTGTTGTACTCTGCTTTGTAAAATAAAATTTGAAGCTATTACATGTATTTTATGACAGCGTCTAGTAGTTTAGAGATGGTCTATAAATAGAAATTATTTGTTTTATCAGATGTGCTGTCAGAGTAAAAAGAGTTTGAATATTTATTGTATCTTAAGGAACTGTTGTGAATGTGACTGGGCTGTTCACTTTTAAGAGAAGACAGGACAATAGGCATCTACTACCACTAGAGCAGTCTAAGTTTTAGAAATATTTTGTATTCCTTCTAATTGACTTCTGTAAGTGTATTTCACAGTCATAACTTCATAAGATTGTTAAAATTATGCAGCCTGTGGAACTGGGGAACAATTGTATGAAGAATAGCTATTTCACCATGAAATTTGCATACTTTGCTGGAGACACAAGCTCTTATTTAAAGGAAATTCCACTGTTGGTTCATGTGACAGTGGTTATTTTTAGCATAGAGGAGCATGAAAAAAGTAGATCCTTGGAAATTATTAAGTTACTAATTATTTATGAGTCTTGTGCCATATTAACTTTTCAGCCTGAGAAAAGGTTATACAATTCCTGTCCATCTGTTAATGATGTCAGATCCTGCATGGGTTTTGTGAATAAATATCAACATCTTGCTAGGAGAAGTACGTTTTCTTCAGCTTTTCCACTATGATGTGAAAAAAGTAGCAAGGGTGAAAAATAAAAGCTTGTTTAGATATGCTCCTGCATTTTAGCAAGCCAAAACTACAACATAAGGTTAAAGGATGCACAAAGGATGTAAAAAAGGTTTTTTCTCTATATTGTACAGAGATCAAGAAACGTCCTTGTGTTAAATTGGGGTCTTTTCCATAATGTGTTTTTCCAATGTAGTAGTAAGCTCAAACTTGAAGTACCACTCCGTGTGGGGCTTATGGAGAATGAAAATACCTATCTCTCATTTTTCTCCTTGGAATAGCTGTTAAATATGTCAAGAGAACTGAGTGAGCTGAAGAAAAATCTGAAGGATGCTACTGCTGCAATCGCAGCTGAGCCTCTGACAACAGAATCTGAGCCCACATTCAACTCTACTGAAGCAGCTATTCAGTCCATGCTGGAGTGTTTGAAAAACAATGAACTTGTTAAAGCCGTCAGACAAATAAGAGAATGCAGGCAAGTTTTGCTACGTGGTTCGTATTAGACTTCCATGTTATTAGAAAAGTACGCATTTATTACCTTCCTAATGAAATGTAATGCACAGGATCAGCATCATTAATTAATTGTTTCAACAAGGTACATGGGGGCATTGATACTGACTTTTGGAGGGATGTGCCACAGGCAACAAGTATGTAATCAAACATATGGTTGCAATAGTGAAGATGTTTAATTACATTCTGTAGATCAAAAGTCCTGTGAGGCTCTTAAGAATATTTTTATTGAGTTAATTCCTTACAGGTGCATGCCATTGACATGAGCTAACATTCAGCCCAGTTTCACTTACACCTATTTAAATGAGTTTTCTTAAGCATTTTTTTTTAGATAATGGAAATTGCACTTTTATGTGATTTCAGTGCCTGATATCAGAATATGACTAAAAAATGAGTAACGTAAAACAATGAGTCGGTTCAGGCTTGTGTATGCAAGTCCATTCTCCTTTTAGAGGTCTCTGTCACATAGCTTCCATCTCTGCTAAGAAACCCCTAATGATATGCCTGTTCTTTTCCTGTTTCATTGCAGGATTTTGTGGCCCAATGATATCTTTGGAAGCAGCTCTGACGATGAAGTCCAGACACTACTGAACATTTACTTCCGCCACCAAACCCTGGGCCAGACAGGCACCTATGCACTGGTGGGCTCCAACCAGAGCCTGACTGAAATCTGCACCAAATTGATGGAACTGAACATAGAGATCCGCGACATGATTCGCAGAGCTCAGAGCTACCGGGTCATCAATACTTTTCTTCCAGACTCCAGCGTTTCCGGCACAAGTCTCTGACAGGACCCTTGGGCCCCCTTTCAAGCTGGGAGTGCTGCCTTGTGGGAGTGAGGTGGCTCAATGTCTTCTCAGCCTTACAAAGGTTTGGCCAAACTGTACTCACTCTTGTTACATTTAGGATTTCCTTTAAAAGGCGATGGGCTGAACTTCAAACGTGTAGCAATACTGTAAGGACAGAGGTAGCATAGAGCACGTGGGACAACATCCTTCGTTCTGTGTTGCACAAAAACCAGTTAGCATTTCACTGAGCAACTGCAACTCACTACTGAAGAAGTGACTTCCATTGCATACCAAAGCCTACTACACTGAACAATACTTCCTTTATAGCAAATTAATTTTAGGTTGGCAAAAGTGCAATGTTTCCTTCACAAAATAGTATTTTTTGTTAAAAAAACAAACCTTGTACATTTTTTCCTTTTTTGTTTTCTTTAGTTGAGTGAAAGATGGGCAGAATGAAGCTGGCCACGGAATCTCACAAACTTGTTGGTCAAAAGCTGAGAGCCTGTGTGTATGAAACAAACTGTAAACAGACTATAATTTAATGTACACTGTAATTTGAATATGATTACTGTATCTTAAAACAACGAGCTGCTATGAAGTACATTTCCTAATGTTACTAGGCTACTGTCTCTGAAGGTACTGGATCATATTGCAGAGGTCTGTTCTTAGGCCCCCCCAAGGATCATGAAAGGTCGTGGTAGATTATCTTTTTTTTTTTTTATTAAGGACCTTGGCTGCTTTTTACTAGAAGTTTGCTTTTATGAATATATTTATACTATTAAAGGATGGTTGACCTAATTTAACTTGCCATTTTGTAGGAGAAAGTCGCATCACAGAGTCAAATCTTTTGAACTGTTAAGCATGCATATTTTTATTTAATATAAATTTTGAGTATAAAAAGTAAAAATATTAACGTGAAATGCAAGTTCTCATGTTAAGTTTCTTTAAAGAGATGTCTTATTTTATTTGTAATGTATATATAAAAGTCATAACTATGTTTTTTTCTTACATTTAACTGCTGTCCAGTGTTAAATGTATGCATGTAAATCTGTTGCACATTTGAAACACTTTTATTCTGACAACTATGTAACTTATTCACACTGTAAATACACTTAACCGTTTTTGTGAAGTAACTTTGAAATTTGGATTAGTACATCCATTTAACTAAAGTATAAAAGTCATATATAGTCACAACACAGTATGTGCTTGTTGTGAAAATTGTGTTCTTGTCTGAATCAGTACTGTTGCACATGGTCTCCATGAGCAGCAGCCCCCCAAAAGACACTTTTCTCCTGGTTTATGCTGAAACCATTCATAGAAAACAGTGAAAAATCTAACTACAGCCTGACAAAAAAAATCCTTACAACTCAGCTTGGAAGAGTAAAGCAGCAAAAAAAGTTTCATTGGTCTTCCACTGACTGTGAAAACCTCCCACATTCCTTCTACACTAAAAAGTGGTTTTTACACTATCACAGATACTGCCATTCAAAAGGTTTTTCCCCTCCTCATTTCAAACAGGGGAAGCTTACTCTTTTCCCTCCTATTTTACAGCCATAGTCTTCTTCTGGCAAATAGTCTTTGATTACCAAGCAGCTGTGATTTTTTTATATATGCATTTGACAGAGGCAGGGGGAAGACACATTTGCATTTACACCAGACTTTATGCTCCAGACTATTTGCATCTTCCACCCTAGTTCAGTTTGAGTGACTGAAGGAAAAACTTGCTATTGTAGCTCGAATCTTAGCATTCCCTGAAGACTTCAAAACAAAGCCTGCTATCTTCAGGAAATCAAATAAGGCTGCTTCCTTACAGATACACTGTCCTCTTTCATCCAAGGAAGATGAAACTAAGGAGTATCAAACTAGTGCAAACTTTTATTGAACTTTATTTACAGCATATATAGAGTGAAGTTATATACTTTACAATAATACCAAAGTCTTCATCCATTTTCCAATGCCAAGTCAAAAGCCTTAAGTCAAAACATTGCAATAGACAGTGCAAAGCACAAATCAGAATAGGGCACATGGATCAGACAATGTATTTGAAACTGTAAGTGCTATCACAGGACAGCCTTTTGCCTCTGCAGCGGCCACAGAGTTCTTGGCGATGAGGTCTCTTGAGATCAATATGTCGCTTCTTCTGAGGGCAAGAACAACGAGTCTTGGAACAGATCTTAAGAAATGAAGACATGTTAGTAGTAGTAAATGAAACAGGATGCACTTCATGTTGGACTGACATTTGGTTTTCTTTAATCACAGCAACACATTGGGGCTGATACACTTAAGAGCTCTTGTGGTGAAGTCCCTGGGAATTTAAGGTGGAAGAACCTTCTCACCTAGCAGCACAGAACCCTACCTTATGTGTAGCAAGCCATAATGCTGTATGAAAACTGTTCATGTAAGCCGTCTACAGGAGAAAGGAGGCCTACCCCATTACACCTCTCCCAAACAGCATTTCTTAGTATTTTGATGAAATCAAGTCTTCTTCCAGATAAAGTCTGTATCAAATTCAGTATTAGTGTATATGATAACATCTGACAGTCTTAATGGAGTACAGTTAACTTACCTGGCACTGGATTGCTTCCACTCGATAGGGATTGAAGCCCTTTTCGCATTTGCGACAGAGCTGCTTGAAGTACACCTGAAAAAAAGGCAAGTTCTGTTACTATAGAGACTTATTCAAGGTGTTCTGTACAGGTACCTAAATTTGTGCCAAAACATCCATTTGTCAGAGATTTTATGCCATTCTTACAAGTCTCAGGAGAAAAGAAATTAACTTGTTAACTACCTTGTTGCTTCCAGAAATGCACCACACATAAGCACTCTCCCATCTGGTCTTGCAGTCTTTGCAGTGGAAATAGCCATACTTCTGCTCCAAGAACTGCAGAGACAGAGTTCACTGAGCATCCTCCAGCACCCTGAGAACACCCAGCCCAGCTCCCACACTACTACTCCCTGAGGGTGGTGAGACACTGAAAAAGGTTGCCCAGGAAAGTCATGGACACCCCATTCATGGAAATGTTCGAAGCCGTATTGAATGGGGCTCTGAGCAACATGGTCTAGTGGGTGGCATCCCTGCCCACAGAAGTGGGGTTGCAACTGGATGATCTTTAGGGTCGCTTCCAACCCAAACCATCCTGCGATGCTTTGATCCACACGCGTGGGTTTTCTCAGGCTAGAGGCTCTTCTGCTCTAGGTGAGCCAGAGCCAACCCGGGGCAGGACGGGAACCACCGTGATGCTCATGAGGCGATTCCTGGCCGCCCTGCTTGAGCGTTCGCCTCCCGCCCTATCCCGGCGCACCTGGAAGGCAGCTCGCTGCCTAGGAGCCGCGATCTCCTCCCGCCGCGTCCCCACCGGCTCCTGGCGCGGCGGCAGCGCGGCCCCCGCCGGGCCCTCCTGCTGCTCTTCGCCGCCGTCCGCCGTCGGGGTCTGCTCGGCCGGCGCTTCCGACGGCGCTGCCTTCTCCGGGGGCGGTGCGGCCTCGGGCAGCACAAAGAGGCGGCGGTCGGGTGCTGGTGAGTAGAGGGCGAGGCGTCCCGGGGCGCGCTGGGCAGCGGNCTGCACGGCCGCGTCGGCCCGCAGGCTCACCTGCACCGCCGCCTCCTTCGTGCTGGCCCGGCGCGGCCGCGGCGCCAGCGCGGGGCCCATCTGCGACAGCAGCGCCTGGAGCTGCGCCCGCCGGTAGCTGTCCAGGTACTCGGAGGGCAGCGGCGTGAAGGGCCCCCCGAGGAAGGGGCTGATGCCGCCGCTCTTGCTCTGCTTCCAGCTGGGCTGCTTGGCCGTAGGGTCCCAGCCGCGGCCGAGCGCGGGGCTGCTCCTGAAGCTCTGGTACGCGCTGAAGGGGGAACAGACAAAGCTGTCCATGATTATCGTTGCTGAAGGGTCAGCCCTACCTATCCCCCTGCCCTGCTTTTATCTTACCCGGGGATGGTTGCTAATTGATGAGGAAAGTGGGGCCAGCTGGGGGAGGGAGGGCTGATGGCAAGGGAAGGCCGGCCAGCCTGCCTTCCTTCCTTCTCTGCAAGACTCTGGAATGATGTAGAGATGTCATTCAGCCACAGCTGGGACAGCCACAGCCTGCGTAGTGAGGAGAAGCCTGCATGCTCACAGTTCCTTCTGCTTATGGTCTTAAAAGAAGGAAAAGGGGGTTTGGGAAACTAACAAAGTCCAGATAAACTGGGTGTCCCTCGGAGAGCTGAGCAAAGAACTCAGGCAATTACATCTCTGAAAAGAAGTCTTTACTGGTATTAAAACGTCCGATCTTCATTGTTCTATTACTTGGGGATTATCTACCTGGAGCTTTTCTATCGACTCAACTGCTTTAGGAAAAGATGGAATATATTTGTGTATACAAACTGAAGTAAGGGAAAGCAGTGGCTTAATACCTGTATAATGAAATAAGTGTTAGTAATACAAGCACGTGCATATTAGACTAATAGTCCTTCTTCAATAATTACATCACTTTAGTTCAATTTTAAGGTAATATAGTTAAAATAATGTAATTAAATCATCCAAACTGTGTATGTAAGCCTTTAGAGACTGGAGAACCCTTAAATCCCTGCAACTGCTGTGATGTGAAATACTTTCCTTGTATGACTCTTCACCATCTTTATAAAAGCGTTGCTTTATAAAATTCAGTGGGCCAGCAAGAGAGAGGCTAGAGAAGACCTGATAGGGATGATGGCTTTAAACATTCATAGTGTATTTGACACTTTCAAGTGCCTGAGATAAATCAGTAAGAAACAGAATTTTTACAGGGCAGAAAGAGGTTTAGATTCAGGAAACACATTCATCATAATTAAAAGAAACACGTCTCAAGGCTCCACATGGTGCTTGGGTTTTCAAAGCACTGTTGGCATCAACTCAGAGCAAAAATAGTGTTTCGAGACAGCCATGTCAACACTTAATGGCTGCAGTGTGGCTGCAAAAAGAGTAAGTTGTTAGGGTGCATTGGGAATGGGGATGGAAATTAAGTTGGAAACTACATGTCATCATTTAAAACAACGGTTTGACTTCCTCTAAAATGCTTTGGGAAGAAACAGTTACTGTGGCTCCCCAGAACACTGCAGGGTTAGAATTTAAAGTTTCCTGAAAGGATGAGGGATATGGAAAATTATTGTATGACAAGAGACTGAAGAAAGTGACAGATGACTAAGCAGGTGATGAGATAAAATGGTGCAAAATAAGGACTAGGAGAGGTAGAAAGAAAATCTTTTATGGCACAAGAATAGATGAACATCCCACTAAAATGGTAAACACAAAGTTGGTGGTGGAAAGAGTGTTCCACCCATCTTGAAGTTGCTCCATTGCAAAGGCAAGAATTTTATCAAGAGACAAAGCGGGAATGGACATGTATGTGGAGGATAGTAACATCTTTATTGGAACATCAACAACCATTTCATGTGTCAAGGCCTACAAAACCACCTGAGAAGCAGAGGCTGAGGCTTGCACAGGCCGTGACATTTCCCCACGGCACGGCCGCTGTGAGCCTTCCGGAGCCTTTCCCGGGGAGGTTGGCGTTAGCTGCTGTTGCCCAGCAACGCGGGTCATGTCAGCCGTGGATGTGGTACTTCATTCCCTCCTCTCTAGGAGGCGTGAGTGAAGCTGCTGGCGGCCATCCTGGCTCACGGCACGCTCCCTTTCTGTACTGTGCGGAGTCAGCTACGGGGGGACAGCCACTGTGGCGGGCACCACGTGTTCCCCCGCCGCAGTACCCGACCCCGTGCAGGGCAGGCCGGCGCGGCCGAGGCGGGGCCAGTTCGCCGCCTCCTTGCCGGGAGGTGGCTGCGGCGGAGGGCGGGAGGGCGGATGCTCCCCATTAACAGGCGCGGGGCCGTGTTGGCGCCAAGCTTCGAAAGGGGTGGCCGGGCTGGGGGTCTGCGCTGCCCCCTCCTTCCCTGCCGCCTTCCGCGCCGCCTTCCCCACCCGCTCCGCCCGGCCCCGTCCCCTGCGTGAGGCGATGCTGCGGCCGCCGCCCCGCCCGAGGCGCCGCCGGCAGGTAACGGCCCCGCGTGTGGCTCGGCCCTGCCCCGGGGCTGAGCTGTGCGCTGGGGATGTCACTGCTGCCTCTCGGGGGTCTCTCCCTCTCCTCACAGCCCGCCGGGGGTCTGCAGTCACCGGGTGTGGGGAAGGGTGTTTGAGGGGTTATGGCCCGTCCCCGGAGGCCCCGCGGTGACCCAGGGGGGCTGCACAGGCCGCGCTCCGTGCGTGGTCATTGCACGGGAGGAGCTTCCCCTCACGGAAGGCAGCGCTGACAGGTCAAATCGTCCTTTTAAAAATTTACTTCTGAGGCAACATTAAGTTCTTTGGTATTCTGTTTTAATGCAGCCCTTACCCTATTTTAAAGTGCCCGTCTTTCCCATGGTTTTGGTAAGGCAGCGCGTGTGACACGGGCATCGTATGGGAAACGGCTTTTACTGTGGAAGCCATAAACGTGTTAAACGGTGAAGTCTCACTATGGGCTTATTTATACGTGTTTTTTAATAGAACTGTGAAACTGGCAGTGTCTGCTCCACTTAAAAACAGCTTTGAATCAAATTCTTGACATGTAAGTTGTAATGGTTTTAAGAGTGTGTATGTGATAGTATATATTCCATCCTAACATATTGTAGTGAATGTGGGGTTTTGATTTGTGTTTAAAATACCTCAGAAGTGTTCTGCCCGTTCTATCTTGGTTTTCTCCTGTGTTTGCTGAGTATTTTCATTATCTCTGGTATAATTCCCTGTGCTCTTGTCTGTAGTTTTCCTACCGTGTTCATCATCGTGGTGTTTGAATGCTCACATCACAGTTAAAGCTAAACAAACTGGGCTAGTCCTTATCAAGAAATGCAGGAAAGCAGGCCTAAGACATTCAAACAGCAGTTTATGAAAGTGTTTTCTTATTTCTTCTCAGGCTTTTCAACTGTTCCAGTAATGTAATGGATAAGAAAATGGCTTGCAAACCTGTAGAAAGACCAACTTTCTTTGAAATATTTAAGGCACACTGCAGTGAATCAGGTACAGCTTATCTAAAGTAAATAATTTTTATTAGGATTGCTTTCTGGCCACCAATATTCTATACACATTTGCTGTATGTTCTACAGGAAGGCATTATGCAAGTTATTAGCTGCTGTTCTTGCCCTGAATCTGTATTTGCTCATACCTATTTTTTGTAGATTTCTTCAAATTTTGATTTGTAGTTTTTTCCCCATGATGTATGCTTAGTTACTTTTTGTATGTGCTTATTTAGAGTTGTCACCTCTATACATACCCACATGCAGACCAGGCTTAGTCTATTCCTAAATGCACCTGTGGCAGTTATTAATTTTAAAGGGAGCCTGTTTAACTTGCCTGTCTGAGCAAAACAAGAGAGGCTCTAAAAGCCAGAGTATACTTGTAGTTTTAAACAAATTGGATATTCTTCTGGTCCTTCAGTTAGTTTTGTTAATGGTCTGAGAATCTGGGCAGACATTCCTTTTTTAAACCATAAACCATATTTTACGGTTATCAGAGTTCCAAGTCATATAGAAACAAATGAACCAGAAATATGGCAATGGAAGGAGCACTGTGTTTTGCTATTAGCATTTAAATGCCTGGTGTGTTTTCACATCCTCCATGGAGGATCCTTTTTCATTCTCATGTGGTTTTCTATATGTTTTCCTTTACAGATTTAGGGCCTATCAGTCTCAACTGGTTTGAAGAACTCAGCGCAGAGGCACCCCCATATGAGCCCAAATTGTTCGGAGAGGTTGATGGGCCCTCTGGCTGGCTTGATCAAACAGCTTTTAAAACTCCAAGGACAAAACCCTCTACATACAGTCAGCTGGCATCAACCCCACTGCTTTTTAAAGAACAAAATGCAATATTGCCACCTTGTTCTTCTCCTGAAAAAGAGCCAGATCAGAAAAAAATAGGAGCAAGTGAGAAGCTTTTATTTTAAGTTGTACTTAAAGGCTGCTTGTGCCCTTTTTTACCTTTTGTTGCAGCTGATTATTATTAATATAATAGATAATGCTACTGCAGGAATTGTGTGACTAAATAGCTTAATTTAGTAGTCTTCTTAAGATCATCTATAAAAATGCAGAATTAATCTTAGTAGTGAATTCAGCCTTGTGATAAACTGGTAATATATATGTATGCAAAATTCTCTATAAAAGATACTGTGGTGGTTCAAATACTCTAAATACTGTTAATATAAGGAGATATGAACTTACTAGTGTAACCTGTTGACTGTGAATCAGAGTGGGTTTTTTTTAGCCATCTCATTTTTGTTTTTTGCAAAATTTTTGAAAATCTTTTTAAGGGGGAGAATCGTCCTTATCATGACAAAGTGTGAGGCAATCTGTAGGGCCCTCCTTAACCTTTCCTGGGAAGATTTTGAGTTTCTAAAATTGTATGTTATGGAAAGAAATTACATTTTTCCATTTGGAAAAGAAAGGAATTTTATGAGGTACTTCTCATACGTTATTTCCAAATCCCAAGTACGTCATGGGAGTACATGTCACTCTGCTCCTTTCTGAGGTACCCTCCCTCCTTGGACAGAGAGAAGAATCTTCTCTATGGAGAATGTATACAAGATTGTATGTAAAAATCTCTTCTGTGGAAGAGTATTTAACCCCATTCCTGAAGTATCTGATTGGTATATCTGCTGTGTCTGTGTCCTTCTGATAAGCTTTTCTAACCAGGTTACAGAGAAACACAAGACTCCCTTTATTACCAGAATTGTTGTTAGATCCGGAAGCAAATTCTGTGAAAGGTTAGAGCTGTGCTGCAGTTCAAGTATACTTTATAACACTACTTCCATGGAATATTGTTACTCTATTTGTTTTTCTGAAGTTCGATGCTGAACTTCTGCTGAGGACATGTTTCTTCTAAATGTAGCTATTTGTATTTTACAGTGTTAAGTCCCTAGGGAATTCTTGGTTTCAGGAATTTCATTTGGCAGTTTCATTAATGGCAAAGAAAGGAACCTTATGATTGTTTATTTCAAAATGGTCAGTTTTGCCCTGCATATGTGCCAAGCTCACATGCGACTACCTGAGATACTCTATTTTCTTGGTTAGAGCCAAATGGCTCCTGTGAAAACAAGAGCCTGGATGGGAGCTGATGGATTTCATACCTTGGTATGGTACTGGGATGCAGCTGTGCTGTGCATATGAACTCAGGAACTCAGAAGCAGAGAGAAATGCACAAACTAAAGTGTAATTTCTGATACTACGGTTGTTTGTAAACTTTCAGAGTAGAAATTCCTTTGAGTAGATTCTTGTCCATGTAAGGGTCTCACTGTTCAGAGGATTCTGCTGCTTTGGTGGGAGCAATCTTTCTCTTTTGATTGGAGATGCTTTGCAAATAAATAGATGCTGCTGACAGTGACAGTGACTCCAACAACAGTTCTGGGAATAATTTTTACTTTTTGCTGCTTATTTGAGTCGATAAGTGTGTGACTTAGTAAATTTGAGGGGAAGCTGCACAGACCTCTGTTTGCATGTATTGTATATAAGAATAACTTCTGCAATGACAAAAAAGGCACAATGACAAAAAATGCATAAATTAAAACTGAAATGGAATATGTGACTTGATTAATACGAAGTGAATAAAGTGACATAATGAGGGGTCTTTTTGGCTGTGCATTTGAAACATGTTTAGCATTGTTTGGATATAAAATTGGAACATATTTAAGATGCTAGAACAGAAATTAGCATTGGGGTTTTTTGGGGGGTTCTTTGGGGTTTTTTTTTGGTGGGGGTGCGGTTTTTGAAAGCTTGGCTTTAAACTTCAAAATTGAAACTGTTACCTGGAGTTCTGCAAAGTTGTGTTGATTATTATATTCTATGCTGTAGATAGAGAGAATCTGATAAGCCCAAGTAACACAAGAAGAAAAATAGACCAAGAAAATGAAATACTTGCTTCTCCTCCTGGTACCTGCCACAACTGCCTCACTGCTAGGTATGCGAAGTCATTCAACACAAATAGAAAATAAGCTGCACCTTAAGCAAAAAGCAGTGTTTAACCCACTATATTTGACTGTTGAACTTTTTAAGAGCACTGAATAATCTTGTATGTCTGATACGTTTATGATACTTGAAGGTTTGTAAGTGAGTTGAAAATAAAACACTAGCTAATTTTGAAAATGTCCTTGCTTTCAGGACAAGGATTTTTCTTCCTGTTTTTCTACGCTTTCACAGATGGAGTACATAATTTTTTAACATTATATCAGCTTTCAAAATCCTCAACATCAAAACAAAGAGTAGTAGTGATGTATCATGTGCTTCTCAAGTAGTAAAGCTATTTATAATATTTACTGAGATTTTTTTAAATAATAGCCTTGATTTTGACACTTAAATGTCTGTATTTCAGATAAATTTTATCAAAATACTCATGTTGATTATAAGAAGAGCCAATTTCCCTAGTTTCATACAGTGTCTTATAAAATGCATGGTTACATTGAAAATTATTACTTGTCAGACAAATCATCACTGAAAGTTAAAATATTTCTCAAAAGAAACATTTTACAGTTTATAGTAGACTTATGGTAATGTTTAAAATATTGACTGATGGTTAGGAGAAATCTGCATTTTATCTAGTCAGAGAAATAACCATGGTGCAAAGAAAAAAAAATGGAAATGGTAATATATGTAATGTTTGAAATACTCAATTATTTTCAGAAATTGAGAAGTACAATTATTATTTTGGTTTTAATTTTGTTTTGCAGTCCAACTATTTTAAGGAATACCTACAGAACACCTCAGAGAAATAATATCCCTGGTATGTATTTTCACTTTCTGGTTCTACAAAATATTTTATATCTCTAGATAAAAATCCTCATTTTTTAGTTACTGTTTAATGTCCTTTTTACATAATGTTTTTTAGGACCATATGGAAGCTTGTTTTGCACGCCGAAACTTTTGGAGGTACAGATTTTATTCATGCATTTTGTTTCCTTTTCCTGAGTTGTACATTTAGACTTTGGCATAGAAATTATATATATGATTGTTAAATGTATTTCCAGGTCAGAACTCCAAAATGTATTTCTGAAAGTCTGGGAGCAGAAGTGGATCCGGATATGTCCTGGTCAAGTTCTTTAGCCACGCCACCTACCCTTGGTGAAACAGTGATAATAGGTATTTCTAAAAATGAGCAATTGCTAAGGGTTAAAAACTTCTGGGTTTGACACTAGAAGTTCGCTCACTATGAACTGTTTGGTTTTTTAACTAAATAAAGACAAAATTCTTACAGCGATGCTTAGTGGGTGACTTTAGATAATGCAGCCCTAAACAGAAAACTTTTCAGAAGTTTTCTTCCTTTGTCTGAGGGGTTAGGGAATATAAATTTAGAAATAACATAGCAAAGCATAGAAAGAGGATTAGATAATGTTTGCTTTGTCCTATCACAAAACTAGAAACTATTGGGCTAAGTTAAATGGGTTTGTTTATGAAGTGTAAGGAGGTGGCCTGCTGAGTAAACCTCCCAGCAGCAGTGTTGCCGTCAGCATTTTTAACCACTTTCACTGTGCCTGCCATCACATAATCCAGCGAGACAGACGGGAATACTCATCCAGTTTAAGACCCGAGCTCCTGGGTTCATATTTCCTGGGTTGTTTGGACAGGGCAATTCCTGGAGCTCATTTACTGCCCAGCTGCACAAACGGCTGTGTCAGCAGAGCTGTGAATGAGAATGAGTGGGTGATAATTGCTTCAGTGGTAACCAACAGTGATGTTAAACATCAAGCCTCAACCTAAGGTGTTGGAGAAAGTGAGATTTCATTAGCATATGATAAGCAAAATGAAATTTGAGTGTATGATTTGTCGATGAAAATTCTTGAGAAAATTGGAAGATCTGGATGTGTCTCCTTAGCTCCTGACATCGCTCTTTGTCATGTTGTTAAACTATCATTGTATAGAGCATATAAAGCATATTAAGAATGAACACTAGAATTGGGAATCCCTTCTGGGAGGAAGGGGGTAGTACTATTCACAGGGCAATTGAGTTGTGCCATTTTGGGTGTTCTTTGATCCAGAAAGGTGTGAGCTGAAAAGAAAGGCTGGGGCAAGTATCAATACCTTAATGATGATGTTTTGGGAGATGACCTGTGGTTAGAGCTGTCATTCTCCCATGTCTTGGATAAGCCTGGTATTTTAGATTAGTGATATTATACTCTCTGCCTTCTGACACATGTGAAAAGAAAGAGCTGCTACACAGAATCTAGATGCTATGTCTAGGAAACATTTTAATATGTTCAGGCATTTTAAAAGTAGGGTTCACTTTCTGGATTTGTAACAAAAGTGGAGATACTACTTCTATTTTGGGAGGAAGCAGGGAAAAAACCCAAATTTCTGACAGGCTTGAAGATCTCATCCAGATCTTTGGACAGAAGAAAATGGGGAGTAGTGCCATGAATAACTATTTGAAAGGGGAATGGCAGTGCTGTTTCAAGGTGGAAACCATAACCTGTGATTTGTTGTGGTTTGTGCTGTTACAAAACTGCTTTTGTACACTGTCCTTCAGCCTCATCTGTACAACTTTTTAGTTAGAACTTTTCCGTTTTTAGTAGGTTTTTTTTTTTTACAGATTTGAGTGGCATTTAAAATAATCCAATGAAACCATCCCAAAACACAGCTGTATTTGAACACACTCAGCTGATCACTTGGGTGAAAATAAATTGACTTGTCTGTCTTTCTTCTAAAGCTAGAGAGAATGATTCTATTTCTGGAGCAAAGCAACAGGATGGAGGGGCTGATACAGTGAGTAGTTCTAAGAGCTGTGTTGTCCTTTAATTTCAGTTAAGGTATTCGGTTACATGTTTACATTCTTTGAGCCAAGAAGAAAAAATTCTGTCGTTTTCATTTTAAGCTCTCCTATCTGGCTGTTTTTTAAAAAGTTACTACTCACCAAACTAAATTTGCAGTACGTGGTTGTAGAATGTTTCAACAAATAACCCTCTATTTTTTGCTGTATTTATTTAAGAAAAACAAACCCACCTTCCCCCCCCCAAACCACTTGGCTTCAGCAGCACTCAGTATTATTCAAAGAGAAATCAAATCTAGGAACTGAATTATGCTACTTGTCTGAGGATTGGTTTGTCTGGTTTTTTCCCACTTCTGTCAAACTTTTGGAAGTTATTCTTTGGGAATAACTTCTTGCTCTCAACCACTACAATCAGGAGTTGAAATTGAGTATTAATTTCAGTCCTTTGATAGTGGTAGGGAGCGTTCTTGCATAATTGTAATTTTACTCTGTATATATGAAAGCTGAATGATAATTGAGACTGAAAACCGAGGATGGCACTAAAAAGACTCAATTACAAATTTAAGTTTGATCCTTAACGACCTGAAACTTCACAGTTAACAAACCGTTACAAGTGAAAATAAACAAAACATCTTTGTCCTTCCTCACATCTCCTTTGTTCCCTTTTTGAGAGGCTTACAGTAAACTGCTGAACCCCTTCACTACCCTTAAGGTGACTGTAGAATGGAACCTGATTTGCATCAAAAATGGGGATTACCTGCTTATTTGTTTTTCACATGTACCTGTGAAAATGTTACCTTTCATTTTAAGAGATGGAGCATTAGTCAGGTACTGCAGTAAATGTTTAGAGTTCTGTCCTTGACTGTTAAAGTGACATTTACTGGCACATAATGTAACAGCTTTTGTCTTTGGTTTGCAGATTTTGCACAACTATTTTTCCAAGCATGATAAATGTCCTGGGATAAGTGATTCAAGTATGCTGTCTATACCAGAGACAGTAAAGCTAAATGCTGAAGATGACATCAAAGATTTGGGTATGCATTAATGCTTTATCTAATGAGTATTCTGTGAAGCAAGACTGAGGATAAAACTGCGTTCTCTGTTTTGGACTGTTAGGGCTTGTTTGTTTTGCCAGCTGTGTGCTCTCAGTCCCTGAATTGATTCAGTTTTGTAAAATTAATCTAGCCTTAAAAAAGGGAGTGTCTGTTGAGTAGTGAGTTAAATCAGTGTCCTGGTTAAACCATGGAAGTCAGGTTACGGTGCTACTGGACAACAACCAGATTAGTACTGTGAAGTGTGTTCACTGCAGCTGGAGAGGCGACACCGTGGGAGAGCTGAGAGAGAGAAATGGTACAGGCTCAAGGGGGAGCAAGACTACTGCTTCTAGCTATTGAATAGGCTTAACTTTATCATGATGTTTCATCCTAGCACAGTGAGCTTGTTTTTTGATCTTGCTGTATTTTTTCTTCATTTACTTCACCTATTCAAAATAGGTAGTTCAAAATGTGACAAATTCTTTAGGAAAAAATAATGTTTTGGCTTTTCTTAAATGAATGCAGAAAATATACAAGACAAAGGAAAAAAACGTTTTCATTCTGTGTTTTTAGATCATGTTAGTGAACAAGTGAAAGTGTAAATTCCAGTGGGAGGTTTTTGATTTTAATTGAGAAATTATGGCAGAAGGTGTAATTATTACCAGAAATTTGTTCAGCATGCATGGGTGTAGAAGGGTGCTGTAGGGATTCACACAGGCTAGACAGGACATTATATCCTTAGCATTGTGTAGCTCCTTATGAGAATTGAATGGACTGCCTTAAAAATAATGTTTGGTGGTACATGTAAGAATTGTGAAAGAATCAGTTTAGAATTTGATAAGGAGGGCTGAGAATGCTGGGATCAGGAACCATTGTTGCTTGCAGAGTGATATATGCCTGCTGTTTTCATATTGTAGGTTCATATGTGCTGAGAAGAGTGTATTTGGTAGTAAATGTATTCAAGTAATCAGTAATTAGTAAAATACTTTTAGAAATTAAGAACAAATTAATGTCTTGGTCTGTGTTCCAGTAGGTCCTATTACATTGCATACTACAGTAGAGAAGACCAGTTAAAACAATGTCTGAGAAAAGTAAGAGGGAGAAGAAAACCATTTGTCTTAGAGTTCAAAATAACTTGCAAATGTTTCCTTTTTCCTATGTCTTCCCTTTTTGATAATAATTAATTTGGCATTTGAAGATGCCTTGTAAAAAAGGACAGCTCAAACCTCCACATTTGTAGCTTTCAGGTGTTGGTTTTCTCTGGAATAGTGTTGTATGATCATAAAGTACAATAAGTTTTATTAGGTATACATTTTGTTTCAGTTAAAGAAAATCAGAGAGATCATAATATATCAAATCATCAAATAATATTGCCCTCCTATTGTTTAGAAGTAAAAATGAATTTCCCTGATTTTTGTTTCTCCCTGGAGTGAAATTATTCAGTGTACAGACAGTACGGTCTTTCAGATAATCCTTGTTTTCTTTAATCCTAAAAGGTAGTGTCTCTTGTTTAAGTAAAAAGAAATAAGCTGTGTCTTTTTAGAAAGCTCTACTGACAAATTATCACAGGATGAAAGGATATGGACACAGAAGTTGCTTCAGAGGAGCCTACTTCAGTAAAGGAAAATGACCTACCTGTACACTCAACCTGTAGTGTTACAGTTTCTTCTTTTTGAGCTATCATTTACCACACACGCAAAAAATAGAAAATAAAGAGAATGAGTAACTTTCTATGCCTACAATGTCAGCATAAACGCGTAATGGATGTATTACAGATAATTGGATGTGTGTGACCAAGTACTGGGAAATCTTCAGTGGACTTCCAAATGGAAAATCTTTTGGATATTAGGCTATTTAAAAGTTCTGATAGGGAAAGTTATAGAGTTGTAAATTAAAGAAAATGTACCTAAAAAAAGCTTATGGAGAAAGTTGAGCTATTGGTTATGTGCCATGGGAAGACAGAGGACCATGATGTTTTCTAGGTACTTCGTTATGATTTCTTTGATATGAAAAAGCCTGAAAAAGTATTCTACAAATGAAACCTAGCTATATTTTTGAATGTGGACTGTTCTGATAAGTGGGTCTCATTTCATACATTTGAGAAGGTAATAGTTTTATTTGGCATGTATAAGCTCTACAAAGTAGAGTTTGGGTTATTTTTTTCCCCCCGTCACATGTTATTTCTAAACACAAACAAAAAACTGTCATTATTTGTCTAGTATTTGTTCCAGTCATGGAACTATGTAAAAGCTTCCTTATCAATTAAGAGATTGAGGATATTTCTAGATCTTTCTAGATACGATATTATTTTTTATCTTAGTAGAAGACAATTTAATAAATTAATCTTTATATAGGATTATATATAACTATATATAGCTTTAGCTGCCAGTTACAGATAAACATAGGCAGCTTCTTAATATGTCTGGTACCTACCATCAGGTGTACATTTTGGAAGAAAAAAGTTGATACATTTATCTTGTCAAATTTACTACTCACTCTCTGTCTGTAGGGGAAAAAAAAACCTTTTTTGAGACAGCTAGGTTTCATCTCAGCAACTTTAACCACTATAGAGCTCAGGAGGCCAGGGCATTTACATGTATTTCCTTTGCCTCCTGCTTCCTCTAACAGCTGCTTAGTTTTATCTTTACCAGGTCACTCCTGAATAAAGGTGATGACTATAAAATTTAAAGCTCTGCTTATCAATACTGTTCCCAAGTTATTTCCTAAAGCTTAATTTCTTACTTCTTGTCCTCTCTTCATCTTCTCTAAACTCTTTAGAGTCGGAGGTGTTAGATGGCTTACTTGGTGAGATGGATAGCTTTGAGGACACATTCAGCATGCCAGCTAAATCCAGTGGAACTCTTCTGCTGATGCCACTTGCTCTGGATGCAGTAGAGAAATATGAGATAAATCCAGATAAAACACAAGAAAAGGGGGATGTTCCCTCTAAGCAGCTTAATAGAAGAATGAATGGCATTTCACATGAAGTCAAAACAAATAGCTGGACTGAAAACTCTACTGGAATGAACGGTTCTTTACTCCAGAACACCAGTGAAGATACAGGAGATGGTAAAGATGGCTGTTTAATAGGACACGAAAAGGAATTGGAGTCACTTAGGAACACAGGAGATGTGCATGATTATAGAACACACAAGTCCTTTGAGAATGAGAGGCCTGTGAAGGAAGGTGTGCAGTCTCCATCAAGCCAGTGGTCTCAGCTGAACTTATCTGATCTTGATGTAACTCACGTGGAGATGTCTGTATGTAGCTCTCCACCCTCTGACTTACATAGGGAGCAAAATTTAGAAGAAAAGTCAGTACTAATGGCCAAGGATGATGCTGTGGAAACATCTTTACTGAACACTTCAGGCTTGAAAAAAGCACAAAAGCTGTTAAGTGTCAATTTGGCAGAAAAATGCTATGAAATGAAAAATGCTGAAAACAACCCAACATCAGAAATAACTCCAGTAAAATCTGTGTCATTGAGTGTTCAAGATCCGCAGTTAATGAAAGGACGTGCAGCTGAGGTTTCCAAAATGAGCTTCTTAAACTGTAATTCTTTCTTAATTGAACATACAAATGTCACTGAGTATTCTGTAGTCTACAGTGGCAACTTCTCCAAGCGTTTAAAAGCAACTTCTAAATCTGTCGTAACTGATGTTCTGTCTCACCCACTTGTGTGTAATGCCACATCTCCAGATGACTCTGATGAAACGCATTTAATAAATAGTGAAAATACTCTTTCAAAGTCTGGTTTTAAAAGCCTGAAGATGTTACCCAGCTTGAGAAAGAGATCCAAGAGATTTATTTATAGAATAAATAATACTTTACTGTATCAAGAAGAAAAAATACAAAAAGAAGTAACTTCTGAATCACCTATTCATACTGTATTGCCACATTTGGATTCTGATTCATATGAATTTAGAGGCTGTCAGGTGGCCGGTGATGTCGAGCAAGGTATATTATTAAGCTTTTCATCATTTGTGGAGGATTCATTATTTGTTCTGAACCTTTCATGTAAATATTTCAGATAAAATCATGTAAAATCTTGTGTTTGTGGAAAAGTAGCTGTGCAATTGGGAATCAACATATGGGATTGGTCTGTTATATAGTAATAAGGATAGCATTATTTTCAAGTAATCTTGTGGTAACTTTTTTCGTAACAGGTTAGTTTCTGGAATAGAAACTTCCACCCTGAGCCGATATTCTAACTGGCAAGCTTAATTATCTTTGTCAATGCTGGTTATACGTCCATAGTGTCAAGGGCCATTCTGTCTGAGTTGATAACGTCTAAGTGATCATAAAGAATATTAAAGTTGTATAGTTATTTTTCTATAATTAGGTGCTTTAAGACTGCACATCTGTTTCTTCCAAAAGCACAAAATATTTTAAAAAACAATATTATGAAAACAAGCACATGCTCCTACTTTTAGAAGCTGTTGTTCTTGCTAGAAGAACTGCTTTATATTAGGAGTTGAAGTACGTTAAATTTGAAACAAATCCTTATGTTGAGACACAAGGAGTTGAAGCCCATCTTTTCAAATTTCACTACAACTAAAAATTTATTCATTATTTTTTACCCTGTAGCATTAACTGCAGCTTACTCACTGATTTCTGGCTATTAGAACATAATTAGGTTAAACAGACCTCCAGCCTTGTCAAGGCATTTGTATTTGAAATCAGAAGTGGTGCTTTGGTTTCTGCTGTAAAGCTTGTGTAGAAATTATCTAGTTGGCTGAAATTTTACAAAAATCTGAATCTACATTTGTTTGAATAAATTTGCTCACATTTCTCTCTGTAATGTCTTCTCTTGTAGACCACTTTCTTCCTGCTGAGAGAAAGCATTTGGAATCAAATACCAGGACAAAGAACTTCAGCACTTCTGCTTTAAAAATGGATGTAATGGATAACTCATCTGATAATTCCTTCAAGGATAGGCTGAAACAAGAAGACCTGAGAGACTTGGGGGAAAATGCAAGAGAAGATCAACCTGCTACATCAATAAAATGCTTAGAAATTTCTAAAACACAGAAAGAAGACACAACAAATTCTTTAAATAGTGAGATTATTTCAAATATAAAACGTAAAGTTCTAACTTCAGCATGCCTAATGGCAAGAAAGCGTTCCAGATTTCTCCCTAAAAGCTGTTCTTTAGGGAAAAGTGAAGAAGATAAGAACATGAGTGCTAATGTGAACAATGGAGCTGCTGTACCTCAGAGCCTGAAAGAACTTGGGTCTTCCCACTGGGACAAGGAACTGTTGGTTGATATGTGCGGTGACTCTACATCTGTGACAAACAGCAGTTCCCATAATACTTCGTGTCAGATCAACTTTGGCAAAACTGGAGTCAGTAGTGACTGTTGCAATAAATTATCACCTGATAAAAGGCATGCTACAGATCAGAGGTCAGGAGCTGACTGTAGAGAAGTACACAGACCCTTGGGAATAAACTGCTCAGAAAATGACAGTACTGGATTAAAACAAGGGGAGAAAACAGATGCAGCTGCCTTTTCAGAGGATGTAGCCAACAATGAAGACCCAAAGCCAGCTGAAAACAACAAAAGCCCTCAAACAGCTGTATTCAGTAATGTAGCTGTAGACATTTCTAAAGAATTATTAGATTGTGTAGATAATAATTCTTTAAATGAAATAATTTCTGTGGAAGATAAACAAGTACCACCTATGTATTCCAGCAAAAAGCCAAACAAGAACCTGAAATGTAAAGGGGAATCATCAGTGAATCTTAATGCATGCAATTGGAATCTGGGCTTCAGTGGCTTTCAGACTGCTTCCAATAAGCAGATCAAATTCTCTGAAGCCAGTATAGCAAAAGGCAGAATGCTGTTCAAAGATATTGAAAATGAATGCTTTGAAGCCTCTTCCATGGAAACAGTCAGAAACTTTTCAAATCAAGTTAAAAAGGAAAATACATTATTCTCAGATTCAAAAAGCAAGTTGGGCAGTCATTTATCTGATTCTTTAGATTCACAGGCAAGTTTTCTTGAACCCAGGCATACACAGTTTATTCCACATAAAGTTGGCTTGTGTAAAAGCTTTCCTAGAACTCCACAAGCCTTGCAAGAAGCAAATCAAACCTTGACAGCAAGCCAAGAAGCTGACATTGCTGAACTTTCCAGTATCTTGGAAGAAACAGGTAGTCAGTTTGAATTTACACAGTTTAGAAAGCAAAGTAACACAATACAAAGTCATGGCTTGCAACAGTTAGGAACTGTAGAAGCACATGGAACAAAGAGTGTAGAAAATACTTCTGAAACAAGGAAAGATGTGGGGTTTTGTAGCACTTTTAAATCTGAAAATCAAGTAAAAAAAGACAAGTATTGTCAGGGGGAAAACACAAATGATGGCTCTGAAGTGGTGGAAAATGAAAAAGAAAATGCAGTGGTTTTCCATAAAAATGACAAAAAGGTTACCTTTACTAACTTAGACATAAATGAAAGTAGAAGATCTGATGAGAGCTTTCCCATAGCTAAGCAGGACAGCTTTTCTAATTTCATAGGCTTTACTTCAGCTGGAGGTAAAAAAATAAATATTTCGAAGGCAGCTTTGTGTAGATCTGCAGAGCTCTTCAGAGACTTGGATGATGATAACTATTTGTTTAAATCTTCTGAAACCAGTACTAGATGTCTCAATTCAGATGGATCTATGTCTTCTGACAGTAATTTTTTCAGATGCCTGACAAAAGAAAGCAAAGAAAAAACTGTTCGTGTTTCAGATTTCAAATGCACAAGTGCAGTTTCCCACACAGGTTCTGTTTCCTACCATGCGCAGAATAAAAATGAAGAAAATACTAGTACAGCATTTAAGGAAAATACGGAAAATAAGACAAAAATACCCGTAAATAATACTGAAAATGTTAGCTTCAGTAGTATTAACATTATCAATGGCCTATTATCCACTAAAAATCATAAGCAGAATTGTAAAACTTTAAAACAATTTTTAAATCAAGGAGATGATGAAGGCAGTTTGCTAGACAACTCATTAGATGTAATATGTCTAGAAGATGCTGTTACGACTGCAGAAGAACACAGTTTAAATGTGTCATATGCAATGGAAAACCAATCTCCTAAGCAGAAAGGAGAAGACAGAAGGGAAGATGAATGTTTGTCACCAGAACTTCAAACTCCAGCTCATGGTGCTATATCCATTGCTGATGCAGCTTTGGATCATTCTCTGCCCTTGTTCAGTGTACAGTGTGGAGAAGGAGATGTAAATGTTTTGGAGAACTCTGATAAAGAAAAAGCAAATTGTAAAAATATGGAAGAAGACACCACCCGTGATAAGAACCTGCTAGTGAATGAAAGCAGAATAAAAATAGGTTCTTACCATCATTATCAAATACCTCTTGAACAAGAGGTAAACGTGGGGAAAAATGAAGTGAAAGGGAGTTATCTGACTGGTTTTCATACTGCTAGTGGCAAGGAAATAGCAATTGCTGATGGATTTTTGGCCAAAGCAGAAAAGTTTTTTGCAGATGTTGATGTAGGAAAGGAACATAATGACAATTTTGAGAACCTCATCAAGAAAACGAAATGTGGTAAAAACTGTGTTAAAGACTGGGATTTATGTACTGAAAATATTGCTCAATGTGACTCAGAAGATCTTAATTTTAATGAAAGGCTTGTTCCTGAAGATCTTGGAGATCAATTTAATCAGGCAATAGAGAGCAGTCGTATTAAACATGTTGCGATTCTTGATCCTGCTAAAGTAGATAGATTTGTTGAAGCTTGTGAAAATAGTTTGGTAACCTCACATGAGCATAAAAAAGCTGATGTCAGACCTGGAAAGTCAGAATTGGAATCCCTTACAGGACAGAGGAGTGATGCTTTAAGTAGAACTCATTTGTCTGACGATGGAAAACTGCTTGCAGAGAAGAAGGTGGACTACTCACCAAGAAAGAGGGATGAGTCAGAAAACACAGATGATTTACCTGTGCACTCTTCTGCATCTCTGCATTTAATGAAGGTACCAAATGGCCTCGAAGACATCTGTGTGCCTGGAGATACAAAAAATACTGTATTTGTTGAGGAGAGCAACAATAAAGCTGATCAATCACTCCTCTTAGATTCAAAAAGTAGCTGCTCTTACATGAATGGTGACAGTAAGGAATTCGACTTAGAACATTTAAATGAACCTGCTGCTGATAAAAATTGCTTCACAGACACCATAGTTAGTGCTTGCCAAAACCAGTCACTAGTCAGTCTTCCTGAAGAGCAAATTAATTTTAACAGGTTAAAAGAAACAGCACTTAACGTTGAAAAGCAAAGGGATGATCTGAAACAAACCGTGTTTAGCACAGCAAAAGGGAAAGCAGTGTCTGTTTCAGAAGGTGCATTAGCAAGAGTCAGACAAATGTTTCAGGAAGGCTGCAGTGAAGCTGTAAAATATGAAATTGAGCATAACTCAAGAACCAATCAAACAGAAATTGCTAGAAATTCATCTGTAGTCCCTCACACTGAGTGTCCTAATTCTGCTAATTTTTTTAATGCTACAACAGGTGAAGAGGTTAATTCAGCCATGTCCCAATTTATTAAAGTAAATGCAAGTGCTAATGAAAATGGTCACCAAGAAAGAAACACACCTGCAGATGCAAAGTCTGTTTCAAATTCTCAGAAGCAACTCTTTGAGCAGAATATTAAGCTTTTAGGGCACTTGTCTCTTCCAGATAAGCAGATACAGCCATCAGATACTCCTACAAGCAATTTTGGACTTTTTAGTACAGCAAGTGGAAAGCCTGTACAGCTTTCAGAAGAGTCACTCAGGAAAGCTAGACAACTCTTCTCTGAAATGGAAGGTAATCATTCATCACATGTCCAAGAAGCATTTTTAGTTGAAGAAGATGTTGAAAAGTCTAAAATGCACACTGAAGTACTTCCTAGGAAAATGCAGGTAGTGTCATCAAAAGGGGAAGAAAATACCAGCACTGAAATGATTTCACATTCTGCTTTTGGCTTCAGTACTGCAAGTGGAAAGCAGGTAAAAGTCTCTAAAGATGCCTGTCAAAAAGCAAAGGCAATTTTAGAAGAATCTGATTATTTTTTGAGTAGTGGGCTCTGCAGTACAGATCAGCTTAGTTCAATTAAAGAGAGTGGTCAACATGTAAAATCTTTAACAGATAAGGTGATCTCAGAATTCAAAACTGAAAAAAGCTGCAATCAAGACTCTGGCTTTAAAAGCATCTGCCCTCAGGAAATAAAGTATTTTCCAAGCACTTACTATGTGAAAATGCCTGAGCACACACCATACAATCAGAAAAACAAGCAGTTAACATCATTTAAAAATAACTTCCAGCAAGAGGAGACCAAGTCTTTTGGAAAAGGGGAGCCGAATCCAGGGTCAAAACCAGAGTCTGAAGCAATTTCATGCAGTGCTACTGCTAAAGCAGAAATTAATACTAATCTTCTCCAAAGTCCAAAAAATTACTTGGAAGTAGAAGCTGTAGAAAGTGCAAGAGCTTTTATGGAAGACAGTTTTTCCATTTCTGGAGTACAAATTAATGTTGCACAGACCTTCAGTGGCAGACTGGATAAAAACTTCCAAAATAAGACCTTTGGGAAGAGGCGCTTCGAAGAAAACAACTCACTTGGTAGGTGTTCTGTCTTACATGTGTTCAACTCCATATTTCTGCATAGGGGATTTTTTGAGAGTTGGGGGCGGGGGGGTGGTTTGCATGTCACATTGATTTTTAGGTCAGAGAGACGTTCCAAGTTCTTTCTCTAGGTGTCAGTGACAAAAACTCTTCTTGCTACAGGGTAGTTCATCCACTCTTTCCAGGCTTAAATATGCAAAGTAGAAGATAATTTTGTGATTAGTAATTTTGAAGGTGTACAGGTTTGCTGTTTTATCATAAACTTACAGAAGGAAGCTGCTGCTCCTTTTCTCCCTGAGCAGACTTCCTTCTTTTTTTTTCCTCTCTGTACAAATCTAGTGTTTTTTCATTGAAAAATGAGTAGCAGTATTTTCATTTTCACCTTTTTGTTCATTGTAGGTGAGGACAATGTTTTGCTTGTATCAGGATTGCTAGTCTGATATGAAAAATAGTTGTTGGTCTAAAAGCAGTTTCTTGCCTTCTGAAACTGCTCTGTCTAGGTCTGAGGTGTTGGTACTTGATGCTTGCACAGACACTCAGACCAGTTCAGGGACCTGGGCTAGCTGAAAACTACTTGTGGAAGGGGAAGTTGCAGCAGAGTCCCTGCCTGGCTGCACAGGTTCAGGTACAAAGGTCAGGCAGGCTAGTGCTGGAAAATTTGGGTAGGTGGCAAAAGCCAGGGAAGGACTCTTATCAATCCAGCTTGAAACAGCTGTGCCACAGCTGAACGCTGACCTTAGTTACAGCTTCTATAAAAGATGTGTTACTCTTAGAATTTTGGAGGGACTCTCTGGTTACTGAAATTACAAAGAGAGATGCAGGTGAAGTGCACTGTGAGAGCTGTGTTACTGGAGTGCACCGTGATGCACTTTCTGAGGCAAACTGAGTGTGTTTGGTAACTTCAGACTTACAAACTTCATTTTGGGTGGGGTAGAATTACCAATCACAGAAGTTTAATAACAGACTTGATTGTATGGAGTTTTATTGTCACTCTTGGTAACACAATATACAGTCACTCCGTACAGCAGAAACTTTTGCAATTTGTGCTGAGGTGGCTCTGTGTTTGAAAAGGCCATTAAAGGCATGTGTGATCTGGAAACTTGCTAAGTCTGCTTGCTCTGACTTCAGTGTTTTATTTAGAAATTACAGTTATGTTGTGCAGATTGATAAGATACTGAACTTGAAAGGAACATCACTTCTAAAATTCTGTGTTTTTATTCTAGGAGAACCTCCAATTAAAAGACAGCTTCTGCTTGAATTTAACAGAACAAAGAATTCTCCCAGATCTTTGAAAGCTTCAAAAAGCACCCCTGATGGTAATTTTAGTAATCTTGTGTTCTAAGCAGTAATCCAGTGTCAGTTGTTATCTTTAGAATTCTTCATTTTCCAATAAACTGACATATAATAAGTTTGCTTAACTACTGCATTTATCAATATAGTCATGGAAATTCAGGGAAGCTGTTGTGATGATGTCTCTGCAGACTTGAAATCCCATGATTAATGATATGCCTTATTGCATAGAATCTAAATACATTACTTCTGCAATAACTCTGGATTAATTGCCAGTTCAGGAGGAATTTACCCACTTTCTCACAATCCTGAATCTCACAAATTCTAGTCTCAGTAGGAAGAATGCATTTTATTGATTAATCTACAGAATATATTTTATTGATTACCTTTGTATTTTCTGGTAGATACTTACTGGTAAGATACTTACTGATAACCATCTATATTATGGGTGCTTACAATATTTTGAGCAAGTAATGTGGAAGCTTATGGAAGAGACATCAAGGTTTCAAAGTTTGAGTTGATGTTTTATGTGAAGCTAGTTACTGACTGAGGTATTAGGATAATGTGATTTTGGCTACAGCCTTCAATAATAGGATAAACTGTATTCCTTGAGGAACTTGTTCTTTTTAAGCACTGCATGCTCTCACTTAGAATTTGGTAGCAGGATTTGTCAAATATATTGTTCGAGGCATAGAAGCCATGATTTGAAGTACTAAATGGAATTTGTAGATTGCTGCCAGAGAAAAATTTAATTCCCTTCATGTGTCAATATTCTGCTACCCTGCAGCAGGACCTAAACAGTGTTATTTGTTGGCGGACAGCTGAAAACAGTTCTAATCTCCAGTACAGTCTTGCCTCTGACTTTTAGAACATGTGGCATCTTGTATATGCAACTTCTCATATGAAACTTCCTCTTTGCAGCCTAAGGGCATAGCACAAATGAGTTTACATTCCAGGCAGATATGATTTAGTTACGTTGATAATTCCAAGATAAGCATGTGCTTCAATAACGGAAGGAGTTTGTGCAAATGTGCCCTTTTCTGTTGTAACTTTAAATAAAAGAATAAAAGTTGCTGAAAGAGTTCTAAATGGAATGGTGAACCTACCTGGAGTTAAATATATGATAAACATTTCCCTTTCAGGAGCCTAGAAATATCTTGCTGGCTCACAAACACAAACTCTTGAGAGCTCAGCATTGTGATCACTTACCCTTTAGACCTCTCTGGAAAGATGTTTAAACAAACGTTTTTGTAGGCAGGAAAGAATAAAGCTGTTTAAATCCACTCCGAAAACTTTTCTATATATCATTAATATAGATAAAACATGTGCTGTAAATTTCTATCTGTCTATGTAATGTGCTAGTTCAAACTTTTTTTCTAATTATCTTACAGGTATTTTTAAAGACAGAAGAAAATTTATGTACCATGTACCTTTGAAACCCATAACTTGTCAGCCGTTTGGGTGAGAAATTTATTACATATTTTAGAGTTCTTCTAATGCAATTTCTTAAAACCTCAAAAGCTTTTGTAACTTTCTAAAAATATACAGCGACAATTTACTACCCAACTTTATAATAATAATTTTACTTCAAAATAAACATTAAATTACTATATAACATGCTGCTGCAGTAGGCCAGTGAGATGCTGAACAAACTATACTCTATTACATTGTGTCTTTTCTCCATAGACAGAAGTATTCTGTTTTTAAAATACCAAAGACTAATATTTTGTCTTTTTATTGATACGGTATTGAAATTGGAATTACTAAATTAAGAATACAAAACTGACAAAGATTTTTGTCAGGAAGATGAAACCTGTATGCTTAAATGTTTTAATCTCTGTAGGTCAACTAAAGAACGACAAGAAGTCAAGAATCCTACCCTTACTCTGCCAGATCAAGACTTCAAAGGATTCCAGTCTAAACCTGCCATTTTTCAGCACTGTGCGTTCAGGCAGTCCTCAGATGGTACTGCAGGGGTTTCCACCCCATGTAAGGCCTCTGCAAAAGGGAATGAAGAAACGAGAAGTTTGTACAAATCTGGCAAAGCTGCTAAAACTTTTATTCCACCCTTCAAAACGAAGCTAACATTTTCTACATGTGAACTAAGCAGCAGCAAAAGGTGTGACTCACCCATCAGCAAAAATTTGACCAAAGAAATGGAATTAAATCAGATCACAACTGAACAAAATAATGCTGACCGTCAAGATCACCAGTCTTTCATGCAGCATGCAGCAGACACTGACCTAGAAAATGGCAATTTAGGTATTTTCAGATTTTACTCACTTAACTATTGTGAATATTAACTGTCAGAGTTAAACCTTTAAGGGGTTTTTGCATTTTTTGTCAAAACTTTTTTTCTTTAATAAGAAGGTTCTTTGTAAAAAATTTTTTTGGCAGAAAAATTAGGAAATTACTACTTTCCTAATATTTTCTATTACACTCCTAAAAGAGCATATGCTGCTTATCTCCAAAGTTAATTGAGAAGATATTTCACACCATGCTTAGAAACAAGATAGCATATGTTTCATTTGGTATTAGATTTTTCTTATATACCTCATAGGTAAAATAATCTAGGAACCTTAGATTAGCCTTGCTATACTTCATTCACTTTTACAGAAACTTGTTTTCATTCCATTTGCTAATGAAAATAGACTTAGCCATATAAATGGTTGATTGTTTCATTTTCAATGAAGGCAGAGTTTAAATGCTCAACTGTTCGACTTAAGAATGTGGGCTTATGCCTTCTAAGCTCTCTTGAATGTCCTGGTGTGTGTTATTTTTACAATTTACAGTCAAGTAATCTGGATTTTTTTCAGAAGGACTTGTGTATAATTGAACAGGTATGAACATTTGCAGAATTAGGTCGTGCACTAACAGGCCAAAGCCTCAGGATTATGGACTCTGTAGTCATCAACTAATTTCTCTTCATTTGGAGTTTTCTATGAGACTGAGTTCAGTCTGATGAGAAGAATATATAGATGGAAGTTTAGTTCAGGGAGTTACATAAAATTAATATGAATATATAATTTGTTTCATATAAATATTCAAACGCCTTCAGTAAACACTGCTTTCTAAATGCATTAAATTTTGAATATTTAGACTTGGAGTTTCTAAAAATCTACAGAGTGGTATGGAAAAAATGCTTCTCTGAATCTGCTTTTGTAGTATGACTGTGTACCTTTATTTGATAATATTTCTAAAAGGTTTTGATGTTTTGGGTTTTTTTAATTTGCAGCTATGGCCAGGATGGTGACAAATCTCCGCTGTGCCAGAGATCTGCAGGAAATGAGAATTAAAAAGAAATGTAGGCAAAATATTCGCTCACAACCAGGCACTCTTTATGTCATTAAAACATCTGCAAGCAATAGAATCTCTCTGAAAACTGCAGTAGAAGAGAAATCTCCTAGCTTTTATTCTACAGAAGAGGTATATTGATATCTTTTTATTTTTTGTCATGCATCTGTTTCTCAAGACTAGCAAATAAAAACTCAGTAGCTTTTCAATAAATATGTACTTCAGTTTTTAGGTAAGTATTTACAGTAGCTGTTACACCAGTTGCTACAGTACTTAAGTAGCATATATACAGCTTTAAGACTATTCCAAATAATAACAATCATAAATGTCTCTAGTGTTATAATCAAATGGGAAAAAATCCACAAATTATAAATGCGTATGAAGAGCTGGTTTAAAAGAACAGTTAAAATTTAAGCTTAGGTTAATCTGTATGAAAATACTCTGGCTTCTGATACAGTGAAGGTACAAAACATATTGAATTTTTTTAAACACTTTCAAAGAACACTGTGATGCTGTTCTCCTGAAACAGTTGTTGGGAATTTGTCCATTCTCCATGGTTTACCTATGAAATGGCAAGATCAGACAAAAGCTGTCTCAACCTTAAGGAAATATTTAATCTGAATTTATAAGGTTGGATATTTAAACTCTCAGCTGAATTCTTACTGTATTGCCATTAATTTCTCTTTTTCATCTGATTTTTTTCAGCTATACACATATGGTGTTTCAAAACAGTGCATACAAGTTAACAGTACAAATGCAGAATCTTTCCAGTTCCTCATCAAAGACTTTTTCAGTAAGGAGTATTTGTTAGCTGGAAATGGAATACAGCTTGCTGATGGAGGATGGCTAATACCTACAGATGAGGGAAAAGCTGGGAAAAAGGAGTTTTACAGGTTCTGTTACTTATGAACTTGAGACAACTATGCTGTTTATTAGTTAGTAATTCTCTTGTCTTCTAAAATAAATCCAGCTCAGTGATGCATCTGACTTCTTTTTTTTACTGTGCATTTTTAGTACACCTCTGTTAGTGTAAATAAAGATATTATAGGATTGTAAATTTACTATGTAGATTAATGTTGCTAGTGATTGATCTTCACTCACCATTAAAGAAAAGTCAATTTGGAAAATTTCTGGCAACAGTATAAATAGTCTAAAAATAGGCAAGTTAAAATTTGGAGTGGATTTCAGGTTAATTTATTAACAATTTACCTGCAGAGCCCTCTGTGACACTCCCGGTGTGGATCCCAATCTAGTAACAGAGGCCTGGGTTTACAATCACTACAGATGGATTGTATGGAAATTGGCAGCCATGGAAGTGTCTTTCCCACATGAATTTGCTAACAGATGTTTGACACCAGAAATGGTCCTGTTGCAGTTGAAATATAGGTATGTGTATAGCAATATATTGGGAGCTGTAATTTGTGTTACTTTCTAGTTCATCAATTTTACAAAATAAGCACCTCTGCCTTGCATTTACTACTCAGCAGAATGCTTGTATTGTTAAACTTACACATAGCAGTATTAAAAGCATAGTGTGTGTTACTTGCAAAACTGTAGATAACATTTGCTGTGCTACAGTGGTTCTTAATCATGGAGATTGAGTGAGCAACAGTTTGCTACAATTGTGTTTAAAGAAAAAGATTTTGTTTGCTTTAACAAAGTATGAATTCTTTTTTGTAGGTATGATTTGGAAGTTGATAAAAGTAAACGATCAGCAATCAAAAAAATAATGGAAAGAGATGATGCAGCAGGTAAAACACTTGTACTATGTATTTCCAAAATCATATCACTGAACACAGTTGTATCTCCTACCAGTGGCAATAAGAACATGGAAAGTAAAAAAGGAGCAGCAATAATTGAAGTTACTGATGGCTGGTATGGGATCAGAGCTCTTCTGGATCCACCTCTCAAAGCTTTGTTAGATAGAAGAAGACTGACTGTTGGCCAGAAGATCATAGTGCATGGAGCAGAACTTGTTGGCCCTCAAAATGGATGTACACCACTGGAAGCCCCAGATTCCCTCATGTTGAAGGTAAATAAAATCAGCTTGATTGGATGGGACTGAGAGACATGATAAATGCTAATTAGTTAAGCCACATTTTGTAAACAGAAAAAGTCATTGGGGCTTTACAAAAAGATGGAGCTTTGCTGAAGTTTAATAACCAGATTTGCAAGACATGACACAAGGGTGTTGATTCAATAGGTTTGGAAGAGAAGTTTATGGTATAAAATTCTGCCAAGTTTTGCTATGTGTTTTGGCAGTTCGAGCTCCTTAATTTGGTTAAACACCAAGTTACAAAAAGGTATTTATCCATCACAGACAATAGGGAAGTTGGAGGAAGAATGCAGGGGAAAAAATAACTCATAGGAGTGTGGACTGGTGGGGGAGGGCCTTGGCTCATTTGAGGATGGTCAAAGAGCTGGGTGAAGTTTCAGCGTAACACTGAAATTGCTCCTCTGGTACAAAGCAATGGTTTGTCTCATAGATTCTCATTTCCCAAAGAATTTTAACTCATCAGATTTTTAGGTTCTGTTTAAAATACATTTTTCAGTGTGAAAGTAAACCTTTAAATTAAAATGTGATCTGCTCAGGTATGAAAGTGATTTATTCGTAGTGAGGTCAGTGTGAAAACAGATATGCAGATATTCATGTAGATGTAATAAGCTGGATATAACTTTGACCTATCAGCAACAGTTTCTCATTCACCGTTTCCCTTACACAGATCTCAGCGAACAGCACTCGACGTGCACGATGGCACGCGAAACTAGGATTTCATCGGGATCCCAGACCTTTCCCTTTGCCTTTGTCATCGCTTTACAGTGAGGGTGGTGCCGTGGGGTGTATTGATGTAGTTATTCAAAGAACTTATCCTATTCAGGTATGGTGTAAGTAGTTTATGAGTCTAACAGGTTCTGTGAGATACAAATTATATTAATTAATTGCTGTACCATTCCTTAAATCAGACACAATATAGAGAGCTACAATTTTTTATAAAGATACCATTATGTGTAAAATGAACAGGAGTGGTTCTTGCATTGTGCATGTATTTAGTATTTCAGGACTGGAGTATCCTGCTATAAGAAGAATTTGAGTTTGGGCTCAGTATCTTTTGGTTGACTTTGCTTTCAGCTTCAAAAAGCCAGAAATAATTGAATTTCAATTCTGGACTCTAAGAAGTACAGCACTTGTTTTAAAGGAGAAAAAGAGTTTCAACTCCAAGTACAAGTGAAACCCAATTTGTTTTATTATTAACATAGAAGTTACATATTTATGAGCATTAGTAGGATTAATTTTTCTTACATGTAGCTGACTGTATTGTATAAGTTCTGTTATTTAAAAATATGACTGAAAATGCAGTGTGTGATTATGGTGTAAAATAGAGTTAAGGTCTTCTAAATACCACTTGATATCCAGACATTTTAAATACAGTCAGACTTCACTGCAACTACTTGGTTTTATAACAATACCAGACACAAAAAGAAACAACATTTCTGTTAGTAATCAATCCTTTTAATGTTAACAGTTTAACCAGGACACAACTTTCATATTTTACTAACTTTTCTCAGAGTATGTTATATGTGGCATGTACATCTAGGATTCTTGTTTCATTGCCTTCTTTCTAAAGTATTGTATAATTGTTGGTGGATGTAGAATAAATTCTGCAAAGGCACTAGCAATGTTTGCTTTGGATCATTACTTTGGTATTTAGGTCATTGCTTTAATGGAGGAAATTGCAGCACTTACAATGTGAGCTGCCTGCTAGAAAAAGCATTTATTTAGGTCTCAGAAAGGGGACTGTAATCTGTAACTGCATCACAATAAATGGTTTCCAGGCTAGGGAGGAAAGTGGTGCTTTTTATCTGGCTGTGTCAAGAGATTGATGTACTGATGTACTTTTTTCTTTTTTAAACACTGAGACTCTTGCTCAAACACACCAAAATTATAGGAAGATTTGGGCTGTCTGTCTCCTTTTACCTCAAGAGTCAAGGAGTGTAGGAATCACAGTAGCCTTAATTAAAGGTGTCAAACTGTGAGTAATGCAGGAAGTACGTGGTGTGCAATTATTGAGGCAGGCAGAGCCTATTTCAACAATTCACTGCCTTGTAAGGATTAGTCCTGCAGCCTTTCCTCATCCTGCTTTCACTATACTCTCCTGCTGGTTTTCTGTTCTAAACCTGGAGCTCACGTGGTCCTGTTACTTAGCTAATTTAAATCATTAAACCAGGAAAAAGTAACTAATAATAATTTTAAAAACACACAATGAATTGCTGTCTATTGAATTACCAAAGTGACACAGTCTTCTGAGGTCAGATCTGTGCTAGAGCCAGTGCAAGGGAGAAGACAGAACTGTGCAGAAAATGGGAAGGGGAGGGACCACTTTCGGCAGCAGTGGATCTCCTTGTTTGGCTCACTGACCTCTTCAAATCAGGCAAGCCAGTTCTGGCAGGGTTGTGGACAAGTCTCTAGTCCTATGGAACCATTTCAGGCAGAAAATGTTTAGGAACATCTGCAGAACTACATCATAGTTCTTTTACAGCATCTAATCTAGGGTGTTAAAACAGACAGCAGTGCTGATGTGGAAAGACAAGTTGGGTAGAATGCAGTCTTGTGTATTCTTAAGCATTGAGTTTGATGGTTTGTATTTTAATGTATCTACCTGTGGGATCCATTTATCTTCTAAATTCCAGCACTGATAACCACTACTTGAAGCTCTGTTTTCTTCAGTTGTTAAATCATCTGGTTTTGGATACTGTTCGTTTGTCGGTGTGTCTTTAAAGTGAAAATTTACCAACCAATGCTGTGGGGTTTTGCGTTTTAGCTTTTATACTCAAAGACTTAAGGTCTGCTGCGTGTTCATTTTTAAAGTGCTTTTGCTTAACAGTGAGTATTTAAGGGAAGCTAGATAATGTTAAAAATAATTTTTTGAAAGTCTGGGTTTAATATAAATCATTTTATTTCAGTGGATGGAAAAGACGTCTGCTGGTTCCTACATTTTTCGTAACAGCCGGGCTGAAGAAAGGGAAGCTGCTAAGCATGCAGAGGATCAGCAAAAGAAACTGGAAGCTCTGTTTGCAAAAATCCAAGCAGAATATGAAAAGCACGAAGGTAAAGCTTTCATTCTTTCAAAACTTGTATTAAGAACACAAAAACATTTTTTGATGTTTACAGAAAAGTCTAAAGAAATATTCAAAAATCTTCTCTGGTGATAGAGAAGCAGAGACAGGATTTTGGGTTATTTTCTTTGTTGTTTTTGTTTTGTGTTGTTTCAGGTTTTTGCTTGGTACACTGTGTAGCAAGACCTTTCAGTACAAAATGGTTACATGGTTATTTGTGTGGCCTTGCAGCTACCTAGGAAGTGCTTCTTGAACATATTGGTAGCCAGGCCACTAAAAAATTATCCTTGAGATGATGCTCAGGGAAGTGTTCCAAAATTGTAGAATTCTTAATCCTTCTCTTCAAGGATGTGACATTGTAAGATTTCACCGAGAGGTGGGCACTGCTAGGATGTATCTCAGTAGACCTGAATACCAAGACTGAGCACTGGGCATCTTTCCTCCTGAATAATTGCATAACTGTGCAGATACCAAGGTCAGTGGAGCCACTCAGTGGGACAGGGACTCTGGTGACACAGGCCATAGAGAAGGCTGAGTTACTGAATGCCTGTTTCACCTCACCTTTGATTGGCAATCCCAGGCCCTGGAGACCAGGGGAAATTCTGAAGCAAGGAAGACACACTCTTGGTGGAAGAGGATCAAGGTAGAGAACACTCAGGCAAACTGAACATACGTAAGTCCATGGCTGATGATGGGATGAAATCAAAAGTGCAGACGGAGTGGACTGATGTCTGTGAGGCTGCTTTTGATCCTCTTTGAATGATCATTAGTTGATTGGTAGAGATGCCTGGAGACTGGAAGAAAGCAAATGTGTCTCCTGTATTCAGAAATTATAGGAAGGACCAGTGATAAAACTACAAGCCAGTCAGCCTTACCCTGATCCCTGAGAAGGTGATGAACAAATAATCCTGGAAACTGTTAACAGTCACATGAAGGACAAAAATGTGATTTGGAGTATTCAGCAAGGATTCACCCAGGGGAAGTCATGTTTGACCAACCTGACAACCTTCTGTGATGAAATCACTGGCTTGGGTAGATGAGGCAAGAGCAGAGCTGTTACCTACCTGGACTTTAGAAAGGCTTTTGACACTGTGTCCCTCAAGATCCACAGAGAGAAGCTGATGGGCTGGATGAGCAGGCAGGCAGGCAGGTGGATTGAAAACTGGCTGAACAGTAGGGGCCAGAGGGTGGCGATCAGTGGCACAAAGTCTGTCTGGAAGCCAGTAACTACTGGTGTATGCCAGGGACGAGTACTGGGTCTAGTCCTATTTTAACATCTTTGTAAATGATCTGGAGAATGGGGCAGTGTACTTTCAGCAGGTTTGATGTTAATAATTAGGACAAGTGATGGATACACCAGAGGATCATGCTGCCACCCAGAGGGGTCTTGGCAGCTGGAGAAATGAGCTGACAAGAACCTCATGAAGTTCAACAAAGCAAATTGCAAATCTTGCCCCCGGGGAGGAACAGTCCCATGCACCAGTACGTGCTGGGGGCCACCCATTGGGAAAATAGCTTGGCAGAAAAGGCCCTGGTGGACAAGTTGAGGGTTGTTGCCAGAAGGTCTAAGGAGATGATCCTTCCCTTCTGTTTTAGCATTGGTAAGGCCACATGTGGAATGCTGTGCCCAGTTCTGGGCTCCTCAGTACAAGAGAGACAGGGACACACTGGAGAGATTACAACAAAGGGCTATGAATGTGTTTAAAAGGAATTGGAGTATCCAACATAGGAAAGACTGAGGGAGCTGGGACTGTTGAGCTTGGAGAAGAGAAGGCTCAGGAGCATCTGGTCAGTACATAAATACCTGAAGAGACAGTGCAGAGAAGATGGAGCCAGGCTTCTGTCAGTGGTGTCCAGTGACAGGTCCAGAGCCAAATGGGCACAAACTGGAACACAGGAAGTTCCCTCTGGACACTGGTAAACACTTCTTCACTATGATGGTTGACTAAGAGTGTTGCCTAGAGAGGCTGTGAAATCTCCATCCCTGGAGATAATCGAAAGCTCACTGGACATGGTCTTGGTCAGCCTTCTGTAGGGTAACCCTACTTGAGCAGGGGGGTTGGACCAGATGACCTCCAGAGGTCCCTTCCACTTCAACTATATTATAATTCTGTAATGGGTGACACTGTCCACCTCTGCCAGTGATTTCTAGCAGTAGTTCTAGCATGGAATTCTTAGTTGAAATCAGAGATGGCCTTGTAATTCTTACCTTCACTGCTATGACCTTCCACATGTCAGTCACTTTGTATGTTGTTTTATGTTTGGTAAACTGTCTACGCAGGAGTCTGCTGTGCTGAAGGAATTCATCAAAATGCTGGCAGCAAAGTGACTTACCTAAGGAGATGTTAGTAGTTTAATGTAATAAAGTTAACTTGGCTTTTAGCTGATGTCCTGAGGGGGCTTCATGTGCAGGCCTGTGGTCACCTGCTGTCCCAGATCTTGGTGTCTTTGACACTTTTCTGCTGCATGAGAGGAGGAGGAAGTGATGGACATAAAGAAGATGTAGTCAAGTATCTATGAAAGTTCTTGGCAGCCCGTCAAATCTCCCACACTCTCCTAAGTGCAGACACTGATAACGGCTTACCCAAAGGTCGCATAATCCTCTAATCTATCTTGTATTTAAATGAATAAGTTTTTTCTTCTGCTTGTATTTTCCTGAGATATACACACACACACATACACATCAATTCCTGTACATGTGTTTCGTATTTTTATTCTGGCAAGGCCTGTGCTTCTTACATAATTATTTCTTCCTTCACTTTAAAGTGTGTTGGTTGTACACCACATAATGGTTTTTTCTCAACAGAGAGAACCAGTAGAAGAACACCAAGATCATGGACAGTCACAAGACAGCAAATCCATAATTTGCAAGACGGTGCAGAGCTTTATGAAGCAATTCAGAATGCATCTGATCCTGGTTATATGGAGGTAACTGTAGATCCTACTGGGCTAATTTTGAAAAGCTTGTGGAATAAATTAAAATTTAGTACCTCCTGCTAAAGCGACCATTAAATTTCTCCTTGTTTTTGCTGGTTTTTGATATTTACTACAGCATGCTTATTGCTAAATAAATTAACATTAAAAATTTTGAAAAGAATGTAATGAAGGCTTGTTGAAATTGATTAATATTATCTTGGATGGCAATTTTCTCTTGGTATAAAAATCCAGGATATAGCACAATTAAAAGTTAATGTTACCTGTATTTTTATTACTTTGCTTTGTCTTGCATATATGAAAACATAATGCATCTCATAAGACTAGAGTTTCATACAGCTGTTCTTCCATGCTATTCACTGAAGTGTTTGAATAATTATATTGTCATTGTTCTCTTCATTTCCTGTTCCAGTTAAATCACAACTTTTAAGTGCTTATGCCTTTATTAATAAACACGCAGGTGCTTAGTCCCTGCCAGTTGTTAAAAATGAAATACATGCCTTGCCTTTTGCAGGTGAGGATCCTTGACTGTCATAAAGCCATATGATCTGTGACTTCATTTGATAAAATGATATATCCATGTCTCTGGTGCTGCATGCACAAGCATCTGGGTCTTGAAGGATTGGTCAGAAAAATGATGGTTTTGATGCATTTTAGTGTAAATCATTGTGTCAGCTAAGAGACAGCAGCCTGAGGAGAAGTGCAACTCTTCCTTTATTTTTACAGAAATTTTTCCTAATATGTCTTCATATGAAACAGGCAAGCCTGCCTGTTATATTAAATATTCACCTTAGTTATGCACTCTCAAGCAGGCTTCTCACTAATTGTCACATAAGAACAGTGTGTAATGCAATGCTCTGCACAGACCAGAGAGCACCAGCTGAGTACCAGGTAAGACTGATGCCTCCTGTTGTTTTAACATACTTCATTTCAAGTCCTAGTAGTGTATCAGCTGGAAATAAATTGCTTGTAACAGATGCACACTCAAGAAAGAGGCTGTCTAAAAATCTTGACCATGTTTTTTTGATTAATAAAGAAGATACTGAGTTCATTTTCTCTTGGTTGCAGGGATATCTCAGTGATGACCAATTAAAAGCCTTGAAGGCTTACAGGCAGCTGATGAACGACAAAAAACAAACTCAGATGCAGGAACAATTCAAGAAGGCTTTAGAGTCAGCAGAACAGGAAGAAAATGGTTGTTACAAAAGGGATGTGTCTGCAGTATGGAAATTATATGTGGTAGACTACAGAAAACAAGAAAAACATAAAGGTTAGTGCTTGAAAAATTATAAGTAACTTTTAACTAAATGTGGTAACTGGCCAGCATAAGTAGATTTGAAGAGTTTCCCAACAGTATTTTAGCTTGCATGTTAGTATTTCTAGTTTTAATTGATTTTTGGTTTAGGGCTTTTGGGTGGGAGGGAGTGTTGTAGATCTGTTTTGTTTCAAAGCCTTCAAATTATTGCTGGAGCAGGTAAGTTACCTTACTGTGCTGTTGTCAGGAGCAGTACTGAGTATCTGGCGCCCGCTGCCCGATGTGTGCTCCTTGCTGAAGGAAGGCACTCGCTACAGGATCTTCCAGCTGGCAGCGTCACAGTCCAGGGGAAGGGCAGATTCCACCAATATTCAGTTAACAGCCACGAAGAAAACTCAGTATCTGCAGCTATCAGTAAGTGCTTTAAGTGCATAAAGGTGCATCATTAAAATGCATCACACCTATATGTGTGGTAAATACTGAAGTTTTGTGTTTCTTCAGGTACCACAGGAGATGCTGGTACAGATCTTCTTTCCAAGAAAGGCTCTAGAATTCACCAGTTTGTTGGATCCTTCTTTTCAGCCACCATGTGCTGAAGTGGATTTAGTTGGAGTTGTAGTTTCTGTTAGCAGAACAGGTACGTTGTGGACCACATTCAAGTCCTCCCGTGGAATAAGCACTGAATTCTTTATTTCAGAAGTCAGTTATCTTGGTATTGTACCTGCATCTCAGGCCTGTGAAAGCCTGCTAACACAGCCTACCACAATGACATGCTGGCAGATAAATCTGTTTTTCTGAAGAAAAACTGTCCCTGGTTACTAGCTCAGGAAATTAGTAAGGCAGGATCTAAGCTCAAAAGCAACTTTTATTGAAATACTTTTATATTTATATTTTTTCCATAAATGGTGGGCGTAAGTTCTCACATCTGTGTTCAGCATCTACAGAAGCACCATCATGCATGTACATGAGCTCCCTCTTTCGTGTGCAGTGTCATGGAATGAGTGGAATGCAGGCACTGGAGCTCATGGACAGGGAGAAGTGGATAATCTTGTGGATGAAAAGGAAAAGCTCCATAGGAGTATTGTTTTTAAAGACACAGATGTTGAGTTGTTTCCTGTAATCAGTAGGGAGCTGGTGTGGAATATGAAAGAAGCATGAGACACCTGTTACCATGCAGATGGGCTGCCATGTAACTCTTTGAAGATGTGTGTGACTTCTTTGTTATAGATCCAAATCACAGTACCTTTACTTAAAGAGATGTAAAGGTTTAATTGAGACTTTTTTCTTCTTTTAGGTTTCACTACTGTGGTGTATTTATCTGATGAAAGCTGTAACTTAGTGGCAGTAAAGATCTGGACAGATCTCAGACACTTGGCTATTGAAGATGTAGTTGTCCGCTGTTCACTCATTTCTGCAAGCAACCTTCAGTGGCAGTCTGAATTCAGATCAGAAATTCCCGTGCTCTTGGCTGGAGATCTTTCTGTATTCTCAGCCAGTCCAAAGGAATGCTATCTTCAGGAGAAGGTTAATGAACTAAGAAGTATGATAGAGGTAAACCTGTAGAAGTGCAGTTTGATGATTCATTTTAGTTATTGCTGTGTTACATCCTTCACCAAAAAGTCTTGTTAGTATTGATAAATCTTGAAAACAAGTAATGCACATAGTGCTGAATTTGAGGGGATTTTCTGGGAGATGGAGTAAGATGTTAATGCAGTTTTCCTGGAGGATTGAATGTCTTGATTTTTTTTTTTCTTCAACTCATCCAACACCATCTTTAGGATGTGCCACAGGATCTCTGGCTGGCAAAAGATCTTGTACCTGTCAATAGGGAATCTGCCATGGATGGAAAGTGCAGCAATCTTCTGTGTTCTTGGTTTGATATAAAAGAAAATTCCAGTGGGATAATGATGAGAAAAGAGAGTCTTAAATGTAGTGTGTATGGTCCTCACACAGTTTGAAAGCCAACTATTCTGCATTGCAAACTTTGTTCTCCCTTACAGAACGTGGCCTCGTTTTGCTCTGATGCAGAAAGTAAATTGATGAATTTGCTGCAAAGAAACCTCCTGCTTACACCCAGTTTAACTAAAAGATGTGGCTTGGAAAGCCCCTCTCCTTCCTGCAGCTATGCAGAGGATAAAAGTCTGGTAAGCTTCTGGTAATTAATGCTGTGTTTGTACTGGCAGTACAGGCAGTAAGGATAAACACAAGTTTTGTACTGATAGCTGTGGTGAATGGTATTACTTCTCAGTCCACTCCATCCATTCTCTTCAGGGCAATGCAAACTGATTAGAAGCTTTTTCTGTGTGCGTAGGTTTAGGATTATTCCCCAGGAGGAGCCATGAGATAGATTATCCTTCCTCCAAACAGGACATGAAAACTTCACCTTGTGGGCTGTGTTTCCACAACGTACTTTAAGTATTTTGAATTTGATGTGAGAAAAATGAATCATCCTTTCTTTATAGATGATTTAGTGCTTCCTCGGTCCCACTGTAAAGATTGTCTAATGTGAATCTCACAGAAGGAAAAATCTTGATCTGTACATTTTTATTCCAAGGCATTCTGCAGTTCCCACCTTTGTTGAGAGAATTTACTTCCTGATCTTTTCCTAGATATTGTTAACTATTTCCAGGTTTTAAAAGGGAAGAGGTACCATCTAGTAAATGTATTTTAGCAGTCTTGACAAAAATTTATTTAAATAGTGCTCAAGTTTTCCACAAAAGCTGCTGGTGGTGAGTTGCTTCTGACGTGGAGTACTGAGCACAGTCAGAACAAATATTCTTCCTGCCATGAGTTGCAGGGGAGGTGGAAACACCCTGGTGTGGTATCAGTTCCTGGGGATTAAGTTTAAGCTTGTAAGGCATCCTTTTCCATTTCTGAGGGAGGGCTAATATTTAATTCTGAAGGTTTAGTTTATATGTTTTATAAACTAACTACTTTATATTTTATAGTTTATTAAATACATTAATCATCTTAAAACAAATGAGACATTAAATGTATTCTCAAGCCTGTGTTTGAATTATTTGCTATACAGCATCTGTCTTGTGTGTATTGTTATCTTCAAATTTTTTGGTCTTTGTTCTATCCTGGTTTTTCTTCAAATTTTTTTTCTCCTTTTTACCTATTTAACCAACCATGTGTGGAGGATGTAGCCAAGGCAGTAGAAGACTTATGAGTGCTTTGATTTGTGACCATCTGGCACAGAAAAATTCCCATACATTTTGCTTAGCTCTTAGAAACAAAATGTAAAAGTTCTGCCTTAATGTACAGGTGAACATTGATTTATCAATCATCAGCACTTGAAGGAATAATATTAATCACCATCAGGAGATACCGAACTAAACTTAAATGGGATATGAATGATGTAACATTTTTATATCGGGTGGGGAGGGGTCCCCCTTCTTTCGAAGTCATTGAGGAATTTCATGAAACAGAACATTGTATTCAACGTAAAATTTCTCTTTTTACCCAGATCTCTTCTCGAATTGAAATGAAGCATCCAAGCCCTTTGTCAACTAGCACACCAAATACAAAACTTCTCACACCGGGGGCAGCAAAAACACCTTCATCTGCTACAGTTAATGAAGACCATCTCAAAACCAGCAAAAAGAGAAAAGCTATGGACTTCCTCAGTTGCATACCTGCCCCTCCACCACTGACACCAATATGTTCAGTAATTTCTCCATCAGTTAAAAGAGCATTTCAGCCTCCACGAAGTTTGGGTTTACAGCCCAGCAAGTCATCAAAAGAGACAGATCAGAAAATTGGCTGTGTCACCCCCTGCAGAAAATTGAGAGAAACTGTCCATCTTCCCGAGAATGACCTAGTTGCTGATGAAGAACTGGCAATGATTAATACACAAGCACTTGTGAATAATTTACCAGAAGAAAAGAAGATGGATTATGTAAATGAAAACAGCAATGCAACAGCTACTACTTCATCTGATGATCTTTCATCCAGAAATAGTTCCAGCTTACTGGGGAAGCAAATAGCTCATCAAAAGCAGTTCTGAAGTAGCTGAGGCTGTTCAGAAGAACCCAAAGGAACCTGAGGACTCATTACCAGCTCACAGAACGCTACAAAGACCAAAATCCCAAAAATGCTGCTAATGCACATGTACAGTATTGTATATATTTCAAATTCAAATTATTTTTACACTTTGTACATTAAAACGTGATTGTATTTAATAAAGTTCTATTACAAAAACAGACTCATGAAATAACATTTGCAAAATAGTTTGAAGTTTAGTATGTAAACACTTCTCACAAAGATGTATTGTACAACAGCATCAGCGTGGCTGAGGGTTTGATGACATTTTGTAAGCCATTGCTTTGATTCTGATGTGTTCTTATATTACAGCAGGATCTTTGTTTCAAAGCCATCCGTTTTGTTACCCTCTGCAACATTGGAATAGTTGTTTGGCTGTCCAAAGTGGCACAGGGCAAAATAAAGAGTTCTCTTATTTTCACCAAACAGAACACTTTAATTCTGAAATGTTGCTCTGCACTTCTGGCACAGTTCTTGTACTTTTCTCCTCAGACTTTCCATATAGCACTAAAAGAGGCTTAAAGAACAGCTATGATTGTTTGATTCACAGCAAAATGCCCCACAGAGTTATTATTAAATAGCTCTTTGGTCTGTGGTTCTGCTTCAGCTGTTCAGAGCTGCTCCTGTAGCCCTGTTCCCACTTCAGGAGTTAACACGCACAAGCCTAACACTAATGTTTCATTTTAGGAGCACCTCAGCCTCAGGATCAGTGAACTCCTATGTCTTGGCAAGACAAAGTGCTCATTTTGCTGTGTTGAAGTGTTTTGCTTCCAGGCTGGAGAAGCTGTTTCTGTGTGAGGTAAGACCAGCATGAATCCAGTCAGTGGAGATAGGGAACAGCATCAAATCTTGCTGCAATCTGCTGAGCTATTTTTTCCATGATTCACTTTGCCTCTGAAAGTTACAATAATGCTGTAGGCAAGATAGTAGATGCAAAAGGTTTATACAGCCAGATATAAAGCATTAAAATGGCAAGAAATGCCAATTGTATGGAGAAAGACTTGGTCACAATGGCCTTTAAGAAAGAAATAAGTTAGGAATGTTTATTGTTAGTGTCAGACTGTGATGCAGAAAAAACATCCAAAATGTGGCATGTGGTAGAGCCAAGTACACTTCAGCATATGCCTGGATGGATTTTCAGGGAGGAAGAGGGATGAGAGGGAGTACAGTTTGTACTAGGAACAGTGCTCTTACACTGGTCATGTAGAGCTGTGAGATTACAGGCCAATGCCATTTAAGGATTTGTAAGAAATAAAAGTAATTTAGAAATGTAGTAGAAAACCACAAAAATAAAAAACAGTTTAGGAAAAAATGTAAAACTAGAGACTCTTACACCCTGATAATTAAAACACCAAGGAATGCACATCTTCAGTTAAATGTCACATTTGTACGTGCCATGCCAGGTCTCCTCCTTGGGAAGGCAGGAAGGTGGGTGGAATGGGAACCCATGCCATAAGCTGCACTTGCTCCACTGTAGCTTCCCTCATCCCTGCTTGGTTTTTCAGACCGGAGAACACTGTGGAAGGTAACATTGTGCTCGTATTGTTCTTTCATCCGTTGTATCTTTTCCCGAGGGACATCATGAATATTTCTTCTGTAGAGCCAACAGTAACAGAAAATACAAGTATTTAGCTGCCTGTCTATGAGAGGTTATCTTCAGTTTGCCAAGGTTCCTGATAGGTTCAGCATAATGGTTCAGGTCTCCAATGATCTCTTTCTGGCCTTTTTTTTCCAAATTATTGTTCACTTCCACCTACTTCTTAAGAATATTGTGACTGCTGAAAAATGTAACACCATTATTTTTGGGAGGCAGACAAGGACATAGGAAGTTAACAAATGTCCGAAATGAAAGAGTTGTGTAGAAGACCTGTGTGGTACTTCATGTGAGTATTGCTGTGTTTTAGCATTAACAGCTCGTTGGCCTCAGGGTGAGCTTTTGTACAGCTGAAGAAATGCAGCCAAGGGCTGCAGCCAGCCCAGACACTGAGCAGCAAGGATAGAGGTCAGAAACTGCTGTGGCTTTGAGTGCAAGTAGGGAAGCATCACACGTGATGTGGCTCAGACTCCAAGGCACACTTGTAAATGCCAAGTTTGAGAAGGAGGGGAACACAATGCTCAAAACATGCAGGGCTTTCTGGATAGAGTAGCAACAGCCACGATCCCTCCACAACTTAGTGGCAATTGTTTTTCCAAAGACCACCTGAAATTTCTGTTTGTGAGTTTGCAAACCCTGAGTATCTTTGGGTTTGCCATTTAGTGCTACTAGGGTGCAGTTTGTGGCCTAGAATCTTAAGTTTGTCCTGCATCCATATTTTCAAAACCTGTTGTGCAAATCATGCAGTGCTCAAAGTGTTTTTCCCATGGTGGAATGGGAGTGAGAGGTGCACTGCAGGCTGCCAGCTGCAGCATCCAACTTGTGAGGTGGGCACGAGGTCCTGCAGCAGCCCACACCGTATGGAAGCTTTGTGGACACAAACCTGCAGCTCTCCCTGAACCATTTGCCACAGCCCTGCTCCAAACTGAGTGGGTGTGAATTCACTTTACAATGCTGCTGTGAAAAGTCAAGTATGTTTCAAATATGTAATAAAACAAATTGCAAGTTACTGAGTAACTTGCCCACAACGAATGCTCAGATTGTGCCCCTGCAGTGCTGCCCTACCAATGGCTGGTACTACTGAGGTCAGCCTGCATGAATTTTTTCGTTCTGCAGTCACTGGTCAACCTCACATTCTTAGAGCCACATTTGGCTGCCTCTATATCCTACCACACTCTGCAGAGTTGATACGTTCTTTGTATCCCTTTTGTGTGTGTGTGTTAAGATCCTTACCACAATCCTTTAGAACCCCATTTCTTAACCACACTTGATGTACCATCCCTGCAGCAGGACAGTATTTGTTATGGTTAGATTCTTAAGAACAGAAGTCTGAATATTGTCTGTAGTGCTTAGACTCGGGTTTGTGCCCAAACAAAAGACTGCTGCTCAAAATACAGAATGAAAATCAGGGCTCCTGCCCTGTCAAGCTTGCAGCACAAAAACATGCTTCAGGGCTTGTTGCTTTTTCTGCTGTCTCACTTCAGGCTCTGTTGGGGCTGACTTCACTACAGACCAGGTACTCAGTAATGGAAATTTTCCACAACAATCCTTCTGTTGTCATTTACCAGGCTACATTTTAGGGTCTATGAAGAGGAAGAAGGCTGACCTTCTCAGAGCACATCAACAAAATGAGGAGCTGTCTGCTCTAGCAAAGAGAAAATGATGTACCTTGTCAATTCTTGAACATTGAACTTCCAGGGTGTATCTGGTTCTTGGAATGTAACTTCATATCTATTTTCACGTGCCTGAAGGACACAAAAGTGACATTATGAAACTGCACTAAAAGCATTGCCACCTCTGCCAGAATTCCTGACAAGAGACACCACTGTGTCCTCAAAGACTCTGTATGGTCTATTTTTCACAAGTCATGAACCACAAATTTAAGTCATATCTTGATATATTTGTCAACAAATAGTTTGGGAACTTTTCAATTCATGTCACTACTGGGGAAGGGGATGATGTCCTCATCACCAAGAAGTAGCAGGGCAGGTTCAAATGCTGTTAATCTTTTCAAGTCGTTTTGCCTTGACTGAGTTACAAAGCTGACCAGCTAAACAACTACACTACTACCTCTGCCTCTACTTCATCACAATAACCATCCTTAACTATAATTAGAGAACCATGGGAAAACTGAAGTAAATATTTTTAGCCATGTAAAGAACCTTTTCAGTCAGATCACCTTGTAAATGTCAGAGCTGAGCATATAAAAGCAATAAACCGGAGCTTTCCCTACCATCATCACATACGGCTTCATTTCCCAAGCATGGATGTTGGTATTATCAATAATAACCAGGCTTTTCCCATTCTTCATTGCTTTCCGTGCTGCAATGTAACACATTAAATAAGGCTAAAATATATTAAATAACAGACTGAGCCAGGCCTTACTAGCCCCAAAGTGTCCTTTCTTTGCCCACGGCTTGCACGCTTGGTTCCCCACCAGACTTGGGTTTGCAGCTACCACTCAAATGGGAGCCAAGGACAGTGCCCAGCAGCTCTCCTGGAAGAGATGGTGCAGCCTCTGGCTGATCTGAAGCTCTTATAAAACATACTTACAACAGCCAGAAATTACTGTTATTTGCAGGAGATCCCTGTTACATGATCCTAAAGTATGCTTGCCACCGCTACAAATTCCTTCAGAGCACAGCCACAAAAGCATGATACATTGAGTAGAGATCTGGGTTGTTTAATTCTCAGATTTAAAACTCAGCTTGCAAGATTTCCTCCTGTCTATCATTACCTTGCCACCCCCTTCCGGGTCAGGACAGACATCTAAGAAGTTACAGGCAAAGGCTGCGGTGCCTACACTGCAGGGAGCAGCTGCTGGGCTGGTATCTGTAGGGTATCAAGATTCAGCAGTGCTTCCTCTCTAAAATAACATCAACCAACCTCCAAAATTTTTTCATTTACAAATTTCCCTTTTATAAGTCAGAAGAAATCAAATCAGAAGTGGTAAATGTATTTTTTTAGCCAACACCCCATGAACTGCCGTGTATGACACCACCTTGAGATATTTTATTCTGGAGGCTAAGTTTAAAGAAAGCCTGAAATGCAAAACTGTTCTGCACAGCCCCTGGATCGAGTTCAGTCACCTCTCTTCTGGTTCCACTTGTGTGCATCTTCTAGGAAGTCAGGCTCAAAGATGTAGACACCATTTTCCACAAAGAAGTCATCAGTACTAAGGACTACAGCACTGGGGTGGTCACGTTTCAGCTGTCTGCAGAAAAAATAAAAAGATGAAAGAAGAATTAGGACATGGTAACACCCTTCAATAGAGACCATTAAATCATGGGTCATTTGAGTGCTCTGCAAATGCACACAGTGCTTCATTTGAAAAATCCCAATTTAAAGCATATGAAAGTATTGCACTTGGAGTAGACGGACACGTAGGAGGAAAGGAATGGAGCTTGAAAGCATAGCTCTGATTTCTTTCAGTCAGCAAAGAAATCTACACTGGACTACCAACATCCGAGTCTTTCATCTTATTAATATATTCAGCTTTCCTTCTGAGTTATCTGAGAAAGCAGGATTGTAAAGACAAAAAAAAACAAACCAGCAACCCAAACCTGCTTATCCAGGCATGGAAGCTGGTGTCAGAAGACAACTCGGTGATGGGAATTTTGCTACAGAGATTTCTGAATATAGCCAGGAGGAAGGACTTTTCATTTAGTAAAGATGGTCCAGAGAACCACTGGTTTGGTTTGGGGGGCTTTTTTGGCTATAAAGCAGATAGCACTTTTTTAAAATTTTAATTTGCAAACAAGTATCTGAGTGACAAGTCAGTATTTTGTGTTATTTTATGCAATGTTATGGTTCTTATCACTTGTCCCTGTTTCACTTATCCTCTTCATGTAGAGTAGAGTACTCTTGTAGAGTAATTTTTGTATCTTCAGCTTATAAACAAATTTTATAAACAAATCTGAGTTTATAAAAAATATTTTATAAACAAATTTGCAGATCCATAAAACAGACTGCAGTGGTGAGTGGCACTGAGCAATCCCACTTCCCTTCACACTGGGGGATGTGTGTCCCCAGCAGTGCTCCTGCAGGCCAGGGATGCCATGGAGAGCGGATGCATGTCCTGCTGGACACTGACCAGCTGCCTCACAGGCAGCCACTGGCTCTTGGAGGTGGAAGGAAGTGCTGCCTTGTGTGGAGGTTTAAATATGAAGCCTTCCTCAGCCAGTCCTTAGAGACCACACACAAAAAAAAAATCTTAACGTACAATTGCATTCCCATTTGTGTATAATCCTGACATTTTGTCCATAAACAGAATTATCTTTTTTTTTTTTCAATCAGAGAAGAACTGGGGAAGAAGGGAGTCTCTGCAAGAAGTCAGGGAGAGCCCATGGCATCATCTCACTACTTTCTGTCTCCCTAAGGCTAGAAATGTCTTGGGAAAAGAAAGCAAGCTCAGTCAAGAAACCCTGTGTCTCTCAGACATGAATGCTGCTGCCCTGCTACCTCACACCACACGTGGCCTCCAGTCCCTGTGACTCATTTCAGCTTCCCTAATAAATCACTTCTCTTCCATCCCCACAAGTTGCAAAACAACCATTTCTCAATGTCTTATCTATGTGGGCAACAGCAAGGGAAAAGGTGTCTCCAGGTTATCAGCAGAAGAACAGGCACACAGACAGAAAAACTTTAATTCTGTCATCCAGGTCTGTCCCAACCATTTACTTTAGGTTGTACCCTAATCTGCCTGCAAGCAGCAGCTCTTCACTAGGACTGCAGGATGCATTTAGCTGAATAAAGGTCAGCTTCTGGTTTTGCTCTGCCTCCACTGTAACTTGTACCATCTGCTGATTCATTAATATTATTTTGTGGTGGGATCCACCCCAGCGAGCAGCGAGCCAAGATTGGGCTGTATCCCCTAACCAGCATCATTCAGCACCTACCTGTCCTTGTGTTCTAGCTCCAAAGGGATGTTTTATTCACAAAATTACCGCTGGGCAAATGGATTTAAGAAAAGTCATGTTTCAAACTGTTAGCAAACAGTAAAATTTTTTTGCTTTAATTTTGGTCTCAGGCAAAAAATTCTTGTCATGAAAAGCACAGCAACACCTAATGCTTATCTGGTTACTGCTGTGCAGATAACCTGGTATATTCAAGTCTCTCTGATTCAGCACCTCACCTTTCCCACCGCTTTACCTTTTGCAATTTCTTCTCCAAAAAATTGACTGCTAAAATACATGTTGTCCCTTTAGCTACTAACAGGCACATGAAATTGTACACATTAATAAAAGATCTCAAGACTAATTTTTTTTCTTGCTCAGTATTTCTTTTAAAATTTTTCTCAACCAGTGCAAATTTTAAAATCCACTTTCTTAGCACACACCTTACTGAATTTTCAACACATATATGCACATTCGAGAGCTTTGGTATTAACTGTTAAGCAATCTAAACTGTAGGTGAATACTGTAAGCTCAGCCTACAGTCCTCATATCAATAAATAAAGTAGATAAAACTTGGGTTTCAAGGGAGGAAAAAATGGGACAAAATATGCTGAGAGCTATGAATTACTGTCACATTTGCTATATCCATATGAAATGAGCTCCTGCTAACAGCAACATAAGAAAACATGAAGTGGGAAAAAGATGTTTTTTCTTCTGCTTATTTTGCTGGTTTTAACCTTCAGCTTTCCAAAAAAACCAAACTGTCACTGAAGTTTACAGCTGTTTTCTGTTATCCCTTCTCTACTGCCCACAAAGCTGCCAAAAATCCTGTTTCTTCTGTCCCTTATCATTCCAAAGGGTACCAAGACCCCTTTTGTGTGTTCTTTATGAAATGAGCCTTCCACAATCTTCACAGGACCTCAAGCTGGTTTAGAAGAAAGGTCCTGCATAATCACATCAGGCTCTTAATCACTGTATGCAATTAAAATGCCTGTATTTTAGAAAAATATACACCAGCTATGCAAAATGGGAGGGCTTGTCACCGTAGTTATTTACAAATAAATCTTGAACAGCCCTGTAAAAAGAAAATTACCCACTGCTGTTAGATCAGTAAGTGTAAAGCTTACTAAGGAGGAAAAGAAAAATGAAATCCTATTGCAAGATCAAAGGACACATAGGAGCTATGTTTGCATTTTTTAAAGAAGCCATTGAACTGGAAGCACTGCATTGTGACAGGCAGCATCTGCCCAAGGTTCAGTATTAATTTGCTTTGGACATGTAATTGCACAGTGCTACATCTCTCCACCCTGCAGTGGATATGGTACCTCCTTTACCTTGTAGAGGTGAGGAGAAAAGGGTTTGAGGAGATTTATTGTAAGCAGAGGAAACATCCCCCTTCTCTTGTTACTTTCTTAGCCTTTGTGGTTTCTGAAACAGCAGCAAACCTTTCTTTAGCAAAGGAGAGAGCATAATGCATTTTGTACCCATAGGATGTCGTGCTTTTCGATCAGAAAACTTGAAAATAAATTAATTTCTGATAGCAGACTGGAAGAAACATTTTCAGTACTCAGAAGACCACTGAATGGTGTATCAGAGGCCAGAACATGTATGTACCAGCACCACATGCAACCACTTGCTCCAGCCGCTCTCCCCAACATTAAGTGTTCCATGGCATTTAAAAGGTGTCTAAAAGCCTCTTGTTTCTACAGGAAAACAGGAGGTTGAGATCTGGAGCACATGCCCAGCACGATCCACTGTCTATTGTGTTTGAACAGCTCCTGGTGTCCCGAGGAGTTTGGCTGGCCGAGCAGAGCATGGCCGAGCAGAGCACAGCCGTGCCTTTGTGTCTCACCCGCGGGGGTCCAGCCACAGCTCTGTTTCCTAAAGCACTGGGCTCGTGTCATATTTGATCAGCACACTCAGGAGACTCACCTGAAGTGGTTTCATGCAAAGGTAAATGTTTACAGTGCAATGCTGCTCGGACGCAAGAGCTGAAGTCCATGAACTCGTGAGAGCTGCAGTTCTGCAGCGGGATCAGGTGCTGGTAACACGGGTAACAGCTGGCCCAGGGCTGGAGGTGCTGGGATGAACCAGGCAACAGCAGCAGAGAGAAGTGGAGAAGACACAGATTTCACCAGGCAGCGATGCCTCAGTGCCAGTGCAATTTTTCCCCTTCCGTTCTGGAAGATTACTCACTCGGTGCTTCACAAGGGAGCTCACAAGAAGGAGCTCATTTCGAGCAATAAATCAACAGCTGTGGCTGAAAAGTTACAAGTTTGATCATGCCCGGCCCACAGTGCTTGAGTTAAACTGTTGGAGAAAGGGTTACCTGTAAGATGAGCTGTGCAGCACAGCAAGGGGTTGTAGAAGAGCTGGAAATGCAGCTACTGTGCAACGCAGAGCTTGCTGGGGAAGCAGGTATGAGCCTGTACGTGGCTCACTTAAATTTTGGAGGCATTTTTGGAAGTATACCTGTCACTGCACCCCAGATAACCTTTTTCTTAGTTGCCTCAGTGTGATCACAAAACCTGCACTGTGAAGTGAAGGACAATGTGCTCAGGAGGAGCATGTCCAACATGCCTGACCGAGGCTATTGGAGATGTGGCTCCCAGCTGCCCCTTCTCCTTTGCACTTCCATGACATTCAGTGAATGGTTAAAGGGAGGTGGCTGGGGCCACCTAAAATATGTGGTTCAGGGAAGCACATCCTTAACAGTGAAGCTGCTTGAAAGGTTTGAAGCTCGGTGGTGAGCAGACCAACTCCTCGTCCTGGCTTGACTACTCAATATATCACAAATGGATCCTTTGCTGTCTTTACCAGAAACCAAAAACCAGACCTGAACTGATCCATGCCAGTGTCAGGCTGCTCTGAGCTCAGGGAGCAATCAGGACAAGGAAACAATTTTAACAAAAATGCCATAACTAAAGCTTACAAAGCTGTACCCAAACTGTGCTGGGTGACACTGAAAGGTCAGGGAAACAAGTCATGGATCCAAGGCTGTTCCTAGGCTTGTGTGACAAATGGAAAAGGGGCCTTACTGCTGGAGTTATCACTGGGTTGCAGTATCACCAGTGATAACATTCATAGTTTGTGACTTATGAGCACTGCAAAAATGTAGAGGTTGTGACAGAAATATAGAAATACTGGCTGATATGCAGAATGAATGAATGCAGGGGTGTATGAAAGCACCAGAAGAAAGAACAGAGCAAAGGCTAAAACAATGGTACTCATTGACAGCCAAGATCATCAACAGCAATAAAACTGGGAGAGGTGCTGTTTACATACCCCCCCCCCCACAGGGCCAGCACTCAGCTGAGGCTCAGCACCAGTGACTTTCCACAGGAAAACCCATCTTCTAAGAGCAGGAGGATGGCCAGCAGGTCGCACCAGCCTCTCCACACCTGCCTCCTTCCCCTTGTTCCAAGAGGGGCAGAGGATGAAAAGACATCCAAAATGGTAAAATGAATACAATGAGGGAAAAAAAACCCCACCTAAGATTCATAGAGCACCAAAGAGGCAGAATTCACAGGCAAAAAAATGGCAGCATAGAAGCTGCTGGCTGCAAGATGGCACAGCACACCTGACCAAAACCCACTCTGTAACCACTGAGACCAACCCAGCAGAGAAAGCGAGGGTGGAACTGCTGACAGTCCTTGTCTGCTCTGATTTTGGGCAGGCCACCTGCACACACACATTTTGATGCTTGCAAGAATTTAGCTGTGATATTGTGAGTGAATAAAATCTGAGAAAATAAACTTAAATTTATAAAATGTGTTTACAGAGTGCTTTTGAAAATAAACAACCACCTTCCTCTTCCAGTAGGACCTTGCACTGAGATTTTTGCAGTCATTTTTTGCAGACTTTGCCCTGCACAGCACATTGCATTTACCAACACCAAAAGGTATGCAGTGTGATCGAAGAGCAAAAGAATTCTCTTGGTACAGTCCTTCCACAATATGGACAGGGTTATGGAGAGGTACTAAATGCTGCCTTTTGATCTGTGTGCTGCTGAACAGCTAAACACAATGATTCAATTAACAGGGGCTAGAAACAGAGTAAGATGTTTCATCTCATAGGGGACTACTACAACAATACTACTTACAACAATACAACACTCAATAAACTGACTTATTTTGTAAATATGTCATTAATAATTAACCTTGTGTTTTGACCTAAAAAGTACAGGTGAGTCAGTAACTTGCACTGCCTGAGAATATGCCCCCAAACCTTTATGTTCTTACTGTGCTACAAGAAGACCCAAATCCCCCTGAAGGAGCAGGCCCACACTTACATGGCCTCTTAAGGGAGAGATGTGTATTCTGGGTGTGAGCAAAATACAGCATTTGGCAATTCACAAACAAACTCCGTTTGCCAAAGTGCAGTGAGGCAGAAGGCCCAGTGGGATAGGGAAGTATTGTACTCAGAAGAGGAAACCGTAGATGAACCCAGTGTACGACAGAGCTTCGTGCTGCCACCACTCACAGCAGAGCCCTTCCTGTGGCAGCCCATGATCCCAGCACGGGTTCCTCAGCCCAGCAGAGTAAGAAGACAGGGAACGTTCCTCTTTTGATAGAGAGTGGGTGGCACTGGGAGCTCCGTGATACCGGACTGAGAGATTCTGTGATACCAAACTACAGCTGCATGGTCACACCGACTGCAGTGCCGCTTCCCAGCACTCCCCACTGTTTTTTTCTACAATCAGTCTTTGAGCTGCTAGAATGGAGTGGTCTCCTCTGCCCATTTTATACACCCCTAAGGCTCTGACCAGGAGTGCAGGACATTATGGAAACAGAAGTCAGAGTTGTCAATTTTCAGTCCAAGAGAGGAAGCGCTTTACCGTGTCCATGATTAACCACAAAAAAACACCCCAAAACACCAAAAAAACCAACCAAACAAAACCAAACCAAACCAAATAAATTTAAAAAAAAATAATAATAAAAAACACCCCACCACCAATCTGGCGCCTTTGAGAAAAGGAACAAGTACTGCCTCGGTTGGGGCGATCAGTACATCTCACCAGAAGCATCCCTGTATGTACCGCTTGTTTGGAATAGGAGCTCGCACAGTCCCACGGGCAGGACACCCAGACACGGCCACAGGTGCCCGGGACAGTGCAGCCTGAAGTGGGCTTGGAGCCGGGAAGTTCCGGGCGGCTGCGATCAGCCAAGGCTCCCGCGAGGCTCCCGCTTCCCCCCGATGCCTAGCCCAGCCCAGCCGTGCCCCGGTGCCTCCGCCGCCTCGGCGGGTCTGCAGCGAGTGCCGGGAGGGCACAGGGGCTCCCCTAGCACTGCCCGGCTCGGCCCCGGCCGCCCCTCCTGCCCCGGAGCCGGGGGCCGGGCCACGCTTACCTGGCCAGGGTGCTCTTGCCGGCGCCCGGCAGCCCCCGCAGCAGCACCAGCCTCCCGCCGCCGCCGCCCCGAGGGGGCCCCAGGNCCGGAGCAGAGACACGGGCAAGGACGGGCATCTGCGGCTGCACAGCCCAAGCGCTCAGCTACGGCACTCGCTGCAGACGCGGAACTTTGGCCCAAGATACCATCTCCAATTATTTAAAATCAGGATTATTCCCCAAATTCTCAGAGGCAGGAGAACACAAGCCAGCGCTGACAGCGTTCAGTCCCATGTGCTGCCTCCCTGTATCGCGAACTACAGGGCAGGCCCGAAAGGGAATGAATCATCAAAGCCCGACAGAGAAGTGGGGCTGACTACAGGACACCAGGTATGCACGGAGACTTCTTCTTCTTCTCCGCCCGCCCCCTCCGTAGCAACAAGCTATCAGAGTCCTCTCCAACCACAGAAGCAGGAAGGATGCCAAGGGGAGGTAGCTAAACAACCGCCCAGCACGGAACAAATGACCCCATGCATTACACTCACTACATCAACCTATATTTTTTTTTCAAACGTCTTATCATGAGAGAAAGTAAAGGAAGTTTAACAAGATTTATCTGTTCTAAAGAAAACCTGATCTCCATTAACTTGATCACCAAAGAAGCCAAAGAAATTATAGTTTTCAGTAAAACCAAAAAGAGCGGGAGTGGTATTACACCCTCCCTCTCAGAGCTACACACAGCATCATGCCCAGCTTGGTTAGGAGCCAGCCCCAAGTATGCCCCAAGGACACGCCACCACCAAACCTCAATGCTGGAGCTTTAGGTTCTGAGCTTGCAAATAGTGCCAAAGTGAGTGTTCACATACAGGGAGAAAGCTTAGCTCCCCAGGGTCATGGTACACCAATGCTAGCTGAAGCAAGTGGGAAAAATGTGACAGGAAAGAGGAGACAAAAAATTTGAAATTCATAGAAACTGGGGAGAGGGGGTTAAAGTAAACTTAAATTGGCAACACTCTACTAAGAGATGAAACATGATTTGCCCATACAAGAGTACTGTGAGATTTCAAAAACTGTTTTTATTTCAAGCATTCTGGAAGGCCAGGATTCAGTAACAGAAAATATTGGCATTCAGATTTCTCGCTCAATAAATAGAAGTAGGAAGACAGTATGAATCCTTGAGCGACATATTCCTGAAATCAAACTGACTTGTCTGCTGCCACTGGTACAACACAGAAGTCTGAAGCCGTGGTTATGGCTGGTATGAATTCCCTTCCTCCCACCCTGTACATTTTGTATAATGTTCTGCTGGTAGGAGAGCAGAACATTTCCAGCCAAGGAAAATACACACAAGTACATGGGAGATGCATTCAAACAGTGCAGCCACAAAACTTCGCCAGTGGTACAACATTAATTTAGAAATACATACGTTGTTAACTGCTTACAACGTATTTAAGCAAGTGTTTCAGTAGAAAGTGAAGACACATCAGCAAATTCGACCATGGTGGAGCTTCAGCATGAGTTCAGTCAGGTCCTGGCTCTTCAGCTGATGTATAAACACGTGCAGGGAAAGATGAAGAAGAGGAGGTGAAAGAATAAATGGAGAAATATTCTGGATCTGCAAACTGCACAAGTGGGAAATATTATTTCTGACAAGTAGACACAACCTAAGTTTCCTGCGTCTCCTCAATCTTTTCTCACACTTGTCATTGTTAAGTTAGGTGACAGTTGTCTTTTCTGTCATGCCCTCTCCCTACAATGAAGTGTCCAGCCTTATGCATGCCTCATAATTGACAGAGGTTACTCTTTATAATTATTTATAATTTATCTATCTGTACATACATAAATATTTCCAACACCACTAAGAGAAACATCCAATCACTGGTTACCAGTGCTAGTTATACATCTTCTCAGTCTACCACAAACCATACACATCCTTCCTCCAGCATGTTTGAATCCATTCTATAGTGAAATGTTCTTATTTCTGTAGTCCTAAATTCTCAAATGAGTCCAGCACAAGGGATGGATAAAGCCTGGTTTCAGGAGAAAAGAAGGGAAGTTGTGTACCCCTGGATGAGTGCATAGGAATGACAGATGCAGATTTTTACCATTTGAGGTTGTAAAGGGACTGGGTGTAATTATGACTGAGGGTGAAGGCAGAAGTAGGCTGAGACACGTAACAAGCACCTTTCCCTGCAGGTGAGCATCACTGCCTGCTCCTCTGGCAACATCCTGGATCCCAATACAAGTGAATGAAATACCAGAGCCTGAAGCTCACACCCCATGGTGACAGATGCCTCTGGTCTCCACTCTCAATCTTTTTATACCACACTTGAGGATGTACTGAGAAAGTGTAAATCCCAAATGGCTTCAGAAAATGACCTTTTGCCATACACAAAGTTATCTCAATTTTGATCACTATTACATGGACAGAGAGGTTGATATCAGGGGCCAGTGTTGGGGGGAAGTGGCCAAAGATGTACACCAAAAAATCAACAGTGGTTTCTTTCTTCCAGATTATCCCTCACATTTAAAATCTTTGGTGGCCAATTGGAAGTCCTTCCACGGTGGAATCAAAGCGAGAAGTTTCTGAAATAAAAATAAGAAGAGGGTCTGTTGAAGTTCCACAACAGCAGAGGCTGCAAAAAGACATAACAGATAATTCAGCCCTCAGACTGAGAAGAGTCTGTCCAATGTTTTTTTTAAAATCTCTAATACTCAGCTGTTGATTATTTCTTTAAAGTTAAAAAGAATGGAGAGGAAGCAGATGATGGAAAGCAAAGGAAAAATAAAGAAATGCAAGGAGAGTGAAAAGGAAGATAAGAACTTGCATGTAAGGCAGTAAGGACCTTACCATCTCAAAGCTGAAAAATAAGAAGAATAACACAGCGGGTTTTTTTCTCTACACGTCACAAACCCTGTATAATGAACAGCTGTTCAACCAATACCACCACAGTACAGCTACATCTCAATTTTTTTTGTTACAATGTGAATTGTTTCCCCTCTTACATGCACTCAGGACCTCACAGGCTTCCACGTTACAGAGTTTGTGTGAGGCACTCACACAACCCAGCTGTTGCTCTTTCCTGAGAGCTCCAGAAACACTGCTGTGGGCAGCTCTTTTTCCCCCAGGTAACTAGACTCTCTACTTGAGTGATTTTTTGGGCCAGGTTTTCCTGGTAAACACTATAAAAGGCAGGTGAGGTTTTCTGGTCACAATTCTGTACACTTTTTCATGCTTCATTTTGTTTAATATTAGTGGTTAAATGTCAAAGGACAGATAAGTTTTTTCCCTATTATCTGTGCATCAGAGTAGCAAGTGGAAGAGGTTTGACCATGGGAGGATATTTTCTGTGGCAATACTGGAAGACTGCTTTAGTCTGCCTTATATCTTTCCGATTACTTTTGTCATGTTAGCCAAAAAACAGTCCTGCCTGTCCCAGCTATACATTCCTGCTTTTTTGCCCATGTCCTGCTGGTCTCATGGGCTCTAGGACAATTTGTTTCAGTTCCATAGTCCAGACCAAAAACTTTTTGGATGCCTTCATGCATTAGATATTAGAGCTGAACTGCCTCACTCAGAAGCATCACAGCCAGCAAAGGGAAGTGCTGGGAATAGCACAGCCAGGGAAAGGAGGAGCGGTAACACAGGGCATCAAGAGATTTGTCCCATCAAAACCACACCCTTCCAGGCTGTTGTGGAAGAAATGTTCCTGCAGGGAGTTACTACTGCTGTGCTTCAAAAAGAAACATGCCAGCTTCTGCTTTGAAGTGGTCCTGAGGATAAATGTTTAAACTGACACATTTGTATTGCACCTGGTACTTGTGAGTCCTGGTCTAAGGAGAATTTCTAGGCACCAAAATAATGCTGTTTTAACTGATCTTGACATTTCTCAAACCGGGAACTCTTGCTTAATCTCCAGAACAAATACTGATGTGCTGCCAATGCTGCAATAAAGAGCTCTCACAAAAACTTGAGATTAACCCTGTGTTTTCACAGAGGAACAGCATCACTGTTCACCCTCCCACTGGAATAAAAACACCCTTACACAACATGAATACAGAAGCATGATCATGTGGCTAACAAATTAAGTTGCACTTAGCCAGTAATGCTCAGTTTGCTTTCCAACCTAAAGAGATCAAAGTGATCGTGTTAGCTCTCCCTTGATTTCCTATGATTTTAAAAGCTTTAGGTTGGAATGTCTCAATTTTCCTAGTTTTTTTATTTTCCTCCTGACATTTGAAGGAATCAAATCCGTTTCAACATTCACAGTTGTTCACTTGAGCAGTTTTGCAACCACTCTGGGACATCATTCTTGGCAAGTCTGCTTTAATCAGCAACCAGAGGAGAATTATTTTGTGGTGAGGCAAGACAACCTTATCCCTCAAAGCCAGGAACACCATCGATCAGAAAAACTCACCTGTCTTTTACAGTGCTTACACATGCAGACTTCAGAGAAGCACTGGAACACCCATGTGGGGTCTGCATTACCCAGTATCCTGTGCCTGACAGCAAGCATGAGCCAATTGAAAACCCTAAGACATGCTTTTTCCTTTCCACATACTTTTCTTGGTTTAATTCCTTTAACATCCTACATTTCTAAAAGCTTAAAAGGGTCCTCCACCTGAAGGTTTGGTTGCAGAATACATGGCCCCTGATATCAGAGCTGACTGCTCCCCAGACAGGATGCTCTGCATGTCATCTCCTCATATCTGCAGCAGCACGACCTCATCTGCTCCCTTGCCCCAGCCTTGGCACCGAGCTGGACCTTACAGCAGCTTATCTAAATTCCTCAGTCCAGCAGAAAAGTATCGATTTGTTTGCTGTGGGGTTAGTGAGTTAAATGATAGTCTTCATGTCAGCCAGCAAGTGCTGGAGCTGCTATCTGGAGCAGGGCTGGGAGGAAGGGCACTTCACACTTTGGGCAGCAGCAATCCATTGCATCAGCCTGGTCTGAGGCAGCAGATCACAGCTTCAGAGCGACCTAAACCCATCTGACTTCTGATGTCTCATCCTCTCCCTCCAACAGCCTTCAGGACTTGCCCTGACTCATTTCAGATGCTGAAGTAAAACAAAGCAAAACAAAAACCCCAGTTAACCCCTGATTAACTTCCCTACTCCTCCCAACATAAAACTTCAGCTGTATCACCCCATTCCAGCATAGATCTCAATGACCAAGCCCTGCAGAGACAGTGCAAGGCCTTTTTATAAGCCAAACACTGACGGGGCATCTTCTTTCATGGTAAGGTCTGCATTGTTCTCATTCTATATTCCATAGAACTAACACAAGCTGACACAGAGCATTACACTGCCACACAACATAACAAACTGGGGTTTCCTGGCAGCAGACAGTGGCTGGGTCACAACACACAGGGCTCTGGGTCACTTCCGTTGTGCTTGCAACAAGCAGGAGGCGAAGACTGGAACAATTTTGGGAGCAGCAGAGCAGACAGACAAAGGGATTAAATCTGATGGGAAAAAACAGCTTGTTGGATTCAGCAAGCAGATAAAGGTACAGACAATAAGGCAGGATAATCTGCTAGTATGTGTCTTTCTTTTCTTGAAGCACAAAAGGGAAAAAAAAAGTTTCACGTTTCACAATTTTCTCCTGGGAAGATAACAAATGTCTTCACATCTGTTTCTTTAGTGTATAAACATTTAATCAACAACCTAGACAATTCTGGATAATAGCTTAGGATACAAACCCACACAGACATCCAGTCAGGACCATAAGCCAAAATCCTGTCTCTAGAGTGTTCGTATTTGCAATATTATAAACAAGTAGCTTCTAAAAATTGGTAGCAGGCATAAGCCTATGTATTTCATGAAAATATTTTTTATTTGCTTACCAAATATTGTAGTATTTGATTGTATAAGAGGAAAATAGTGCTACCCAATGTTCTTGATGTTATCAGTGATCTGTGCTGAGAGCACCTTGCAAGACAGGTGCTCTCTGGGCCACATGATTCACAGAAATCTCCCTCATCTTCCTACATCAGTAGCTGGTACCAGCTAATCAGCAAATGGCCTGCAATGTCATTTTTGTCATCAATGACATATAATCAAATCAAACCCCATTTAAGAGGTTTCAGTTCCAACCCAAACTATTCAACTACTTCCCCTGTGACATGAACCTCCATTGTGAAAACTTCTGTGTTTATAACAGTCCCAACACAGTGCACATCCACCTCCTTGACTCCTGCTCCAGGCATCGACTCATGTTCAGGTCAGGCACAGGGCACCAGGTGACAAAGACCCCCTGACCAGACCCCATGTGGATGGTATTCCAGCAGTCCTGTGGTGTCTGGATGGGAACAATTTAACCCTCAGGATATGGAATCTTTTTCTGGCTCAGTTTGCTCATGGTGCAAGTTATTCTATTTCCACGTACCTCAGTTCATTTGTTTAAAAACTGCAGATTAATCTATTTTCCATTTTGGAAAGAACAACTGACCGCAAATGATAGAGAAGTTAACCTAGCATTTTCCTGCTGGAACCCATAATCCCCCCCTCTTATCACAATTTTCCCAGAATATCTCTCATAAACAAACAAAAGAAGCTTTGCCAAGTTACCAAAGCGTTCAAAAATTCACGAGACAAGCAAGAACACGATAACGTACTTTCTAATACTCAGTAGCACACTTTGTCACACCAAATGAAAACACTAATGAAACCTTAACACTTCAATATATGGTGTCTTACTGTGACCTCCTGCTACTGTTTCTCCACTGAAAATAACTGTCACTTTTTCATAACTTGGTGAAATATTGTTTTATTACTCATAGAGTTCTCTTCATAATTAGACCCTTAATGGAGCCAGCATTACTCTCCATGCTGAAAAGACAAGGAAAGTAGGATGTGATGACTCACAACAGATTGCCACAGCAACCAAACCGGGAATGAAGTCCAGCTCTTAGGCATCCTACCCTGCTGCTTTCACTTCACCAGGTCTGTTTTAGATTTCAGAGGAAAAAATAAAATCATATGGCTTTAATAACAAAATACTGCCTTCTCTTTTCCCCATTCAGGCTTGAAAAAACCAAAATCCAAACAACCCTCAACCCTAACTCAATTAAAACCCAAGTAAGTTGGGGGATACAGAATGCACCTTAAAAATTATAACAATGTTCTTTAGATATTTGGTCAAATATAATAAAAGAGTGAAACATTCACAAGGTGACTGATTACCTGTTTGTTCATGCAGAATTTAAGACAGTCATGACTGATGAAATGCAGCATCCAGACAGCCAGTGCAGGTTATGATGTTCTCCTCTATCACATCTTGACACAGCTCCATGTCTGATAGGGTTCCAGAGGAGTCTTGGTTCTCTTGGTGATTTTTATTTAGCTCTTCAAGACTAATAATATCATCTAAAAAACAAAGAGATCACAAACTGCAGCCAAAGACACCTGAAATTACCTTACGTAGTCTGTCATTTCTGTTGTGCCAGGATAGAATATTTCTAGAACAAGCTTTTATTTTATCAGAATCCTCTTGATTTTTGCCTCCTAAATGGCCTACAAAATAAATTAAATCTTTCAGTTTTGTCTCTCATAGGGGGTGGGGAATGAGAGACAACATCCATGCATGTGTGTGTCTATTCCCACTCTTATGCTGCCTCTCCAAAAGCAGCCTTTCTTTTNGATTGATTATTACAAAAAACTTCTTCACTGAAAGGGTGGCCGGGCATTGAAAAAGGCTGCCCAGGGAAGTTGTGAAATCATCATCTCTGGAAGTGTTCAAAAGGCAAGTAGATGTGGCACTAGGGGACATGGTTTATTGGTGGACTTGGGCAGAGCTGGGTTAATGGCTGGATTCAATNATTACCTTACGTAGTCTGTCATTTCTGTTGTGCCAGGATAGAATATTTCTAGAACAAGCTTTTATTTTATCAGAATCCTCTTGATTTTTGCCTCCTAAATGGCCTACAAAATAAATTAAATCTTTCAGTTTTGTCTCTCATAGGGGGTGGGGAATGAGAGACAACATCCATGCATGTGTGTGTCTATTCCCACTCTTATGCTGCCTCTCCAAAAGCAGCCTTTCTTTTAAAATAGGTAAATTTCTCTCCTATTTTAGAGAGAAAATTCTACCAGATTTCAGGGAACTACTATTGTGTATTTTTAAACTCGTTATGGCACCTGTGAAATTGTACATCATTAATACGGAAATAATGGAAAAAGAAAATGAGCAACCTTATCCCATAAACTCCACACTGCAGGAATTAATGCACACAGAAGTCCAGAGCCTCACACAAACCTTGATATCTCTTACTGCTCAGGTGTGGACCTCAGGTGCTGTTTGACAGCAGCTGAACATGATCCAGCTGTGCCCAGGTGGCCAAGAAGGCCAANTTATGCTGCCAATTTTTAGTGATGATGAAGTTTAATTAACTTGAAGATACTCAACCTTTCAGGGAAGTAAAGTCTCAAGAAAGACTATGTCATGCTAAACATAATTTTGATCTGGAATGGATAAACTTGTGCTAATTACTGGAATAATTCCATATGGGAAACTTTATAAGGCAATTTTAGCACTTGGATCAGGAAATGTGAAGCGATGATTCACAGCAAACATAGCTCTGTGGACTGTGTACATGATCAATGGCAGCACAAATTCATTTATCACATCCTAGTGCTTTTGCACAAAGAGGAGTGTTATCACTCATTGGTGATGACAAACCCTTTGATAAGAAGAATTTTATACAGTTTTTGTATCACAGAATAGACTTACCAGTCAAGCCATCTCCATTCTGCAATCCATTTGTTTTCTGTTTTTCCTAAAATAGAGAACAATAGTCCAGCAAAAAGAAAGTATGTGACGAGAGATTTTGTTATTTTGGGCAAGAACAAAGTCCATGCTCTATTTTATAATTACTAATTCATTGTATTTACAGGATTTTCCTGATTTCCACTACCAGATAAGGAAAAAAAGTAATTTTTAAGTTAGCACTTTCCAACAAGACAAAGAATTAATTTGCCTATAGTCACACAGAATAACTTCTCTGCTGCAGCTCTAGCAGAGGTGATGGAGGACGAGATTTGCTCAGATGATGAGAGAAAACTACAAGAAGAAAAACATCTGAATGATGGTAGCTTGTTTTTTTATGAACAGAGGCCAGGTCAAGACACAGGTATCAAATTTTTTTGAAGTTGATCTTTCAAAACCTGAATCCTACCATGGCAATGAGCTGGTTCTAGAAATATTCAGAGGAGGAGAGAAAACATCCATCTCCTCATTGTGGATATTAAAGCAATTTTATTAACAAAGAACTGAAGAATTCCCCTTTGCACCAGAAATATTGGAAAGCCTTCCAAAATCCCCTAAAATTCATACCTCCACAGAGGTCTTCCACAGTAAATAGATCATCTTTGAAACTTTCCAGTCAAGGGGAACTATGTAATCATCTGGCAACAAGGATTCTGCAGAAGAAAATATTTTTTGTAGTTGAGTGTTCAGATCTCTCTACAGCCAAAATATATCATTGAATTACAATTTTTGCACACATTATTTATATAGATATATTTTTTAAAAGTATAGAGCCAGCAGCAAAATCAGAATTTAGAATTTCTAGAATCTAAGGCCAGTGCACAAGAGGAGAAAGAGGGGGAAGGAGATGTGGGTTTGGTTTATTTATTTAGACAAAGGCTTTCCTACCATACTTTCGTTTCCCCCACATACTCCCCTAAAAATAGGCACACACACAAGAAAAACAAAGCTTTCAGCCAATAAATTAAAAGACATGGAACTTAAATAACAACCTTTAAATTTTAAAATGCTTAATTATAAGAATTTGTGCAGTATCACTAGAGAAGTTACTTCCTAAAATGTTTTAACTCTAACACTGTTTATGAAGCTGAAAAGAGATTGTTTATAGGAAAACTGTCTGAAATATATTCTACACTAATATGAGAATCATACAAGGAAGACAGACAACTAAATCATTCATTTATAAATAACTAAAGGCATTTATTTACACATTTCCCCTCTAAAACAATTGCAATAAAAATTGACTGCAATTCCCAGTGTTGTAAAATAATACCGCTCAAATGTGTGCATCCATAAATAGCAGCCTGTCAATATACAGTATGCCACAAAAAAAAAAAGTAGGATTATTTTTGAAATTGTAGGATAATAATAATAAAGGAGAATGTGGCCAGCCAGGCACAGTTCTGATGGGAAAACCCCAGCAGTCAGCAATCACAAGCTGGCAGACCTTCAGAGAGATATCAGGGTGGGTTTGTATTCCTTAAAGTTTATTTCCAAAGGAAAGTCATCTAAACTCCAGAGAATGTCACCTGTTACTGACTCAGAGAAGAAGGACATTTGATTTACTAACCTACTGAGTGTTTCTGAATGCCTGGCTTTTCTTTTTCTTTCTTGGAAGATCCCTGTTTTCAAGTGACGGCCAACTCCCTCTAAGATTATGAAATTTAAGATCACAAATATGAAGATTCACCAAGTTTGGAGAAGAAAAATGTTTTAAATGTAACAGTTGAGGACATCAACAGTACTTCCTCGCTTAATTTCAGCTCTATATGGAAAGTTCTTCGGTGTGTGGTGCCAGATTTAGGTAAAGCAGCACTGCAGGTCCTTTAGGGACCAAGCCAAGTAATGCTTCCTATGATTTGCATCACTGTTCTGGCAGGTGGCATTGCCACTGACTTTTAAAAAACAACAAAGAATCCTGAGGTCAGTTTGGGCAGATAAACAGACATAATATGCTCCTCAGTTGTCAGATTATAACTTTCATATGAAAATTCATGCTTAAGTTTAAATTCTACTGAAACAAACAGATATAAAAGTCTGTATACTGAAAAGCTGGTGTGTGTTTTTAAATCCTGTTTGTTGTCTAATTGAAAGTTACAGTTTCTCCACTAAATTTGGACCCAAGAATCTGAAAAACATTATGCACAGGGAACATGGTTCTTTCAGCAGGTGTTCTAGGGTGACTTCCAAGCAAAACTCTGTTGTTGTTGCTGGTTACAGCTCTGTGGGATTACATTAGCCTGGAGTATATTGGGAAACGATGGTTGCCACACACAATTCCTTTGAGGACTGATTGTCTTTTACCTGCTAACTTAAAGTTATTAAACTGAAAGTACAAAAATAAGACATTTGGAGGTCTGGAAGGCAAGTGTACAACACTGGGACACTTATTAATCAGGCACGATTAAAAAGAAGGCATTCATTATGAGAAAACACATCTTGTAAGTTTGCTATTCAATTAAAAACTAAATTAGATTTTGGGATTTTCAACAGTACCCAAGCCATGTAAGAGTGTATGAAAACTTTACTAAAAAAAATGAGAATGTTACTATCTGGAATATAAAACCAAACATGCAACCTTTATATAAGAGCACACATTTTGTACCACATTTTCATTTAGTTCCACAATCATCACAGTGAAGTCTTACTCAGTAGGATGTATTAAAACATCATTTAGTTCTGTAATCAACACAGCAAAGTCTTACTAGGATATATTAAAACGTCAGCAAGCATTTCGTGCTTTGGATTTAAAGTGAATCAATTTTTGTTGCTAAAAAGACTGCAAATACAGGGCCAAACCAAAAGCCCCTTTGACAGAGACTGAGGATTTTAGGTAAAAACTAAAAACTATTGCCAAAGCAGCAGTGATTTGTTTCAACAGGATTAATATTTAACTAAGAACAGCAATAAAAATTAGTTTTTAACCATAGTATTTTTGTTTGTTTTTTGGTTTGGAGGGAGTGCTTTGTTTTTTGTTTGTGGCTTTGAGGGGGTCGTGGGGTTTTGGGGGGTTGGGTTGTTTTGGGATTTTTTTATTTTACACAGGAGTAGTAAGAAAAGCATTATACCCAGTGGAAGACCTGGAGAACCAAAGAGCTGCACAAGTTGAAAAGCAAATCCTAATGATAAGGGAAGTCCCAGAAAACTACATTTCATATCTGTATCTTGATAATCTTCAAGTTGTGAGGCCTTTGCTGGCTCAGAGTCATCTGCTTCTTTTCCATTTTCACTGCAGCTTGCCAATGTATTAGAATCTTTGAGATATTCAGAAACAACTTCAACAGAAGACAAAATATCTGGTTGGGCATTGGTAAACTCTGAAGAAATATGTTCACCCTCATCCTCTCTTTTATCAACTACCTGTTGTGGCTGAAGTGTTGTAGGTTGCTCCTCCTTAGTTCTGGAATCTACACAAACCTTGAAGGCACATTCTAATATAGGAGAACATTGTTCTGAATGAATGTAAGAAATACTGTGTAACAGAGCATCTGCATCCGGAGTGGGTAAGGAATATTCCTGCAATGAATGGTCCTGTTCATGTGTTTCTCCACAGTTCTTGCTTAGAAAGATCTTTTGCCTCACTTTCAAAACACTTTTTTGGGGAATATCTTCTCTTATCGGGACTTCCTTCCCTCCCTCTGTATGACCAGCGATCTGTCTTGGTAGGTTAAACTTTGGTGCTAAGTTGACAATTCTCCTGTATCTCTTCCTCTTCAATGTAATTGGTGTAGCATCATTTATTGGCACATTTACTTCACTTGAACCCTGCATGAAGGTAGCCCTGGCTTCCACTAGGGAATCAAAGTGCACTTTACCAGTTGGAGATGCAGACAGACCATTGCTCATCACACTGTCAACCTCCTCTGTTTCTGTTTCATGATGGTTTTCCTTTACCAGTCCTTCGTTTGAGTGATAGCAGTTTAGCTCTGCTGAACTGTTTGTGTGAGTCTGTTCAGGTTTCACCACTTTTTGAGGTCTTTGTTCACCTACAAATTTATCCTCAGAGAGAGAAGAGAGAGACACTTGAGTATTGAAGCCCATCTGCAACTCCTCAGTAGATAAATTAATTGAAAAAAAAGCCCAGGCATTGGAGCTAGTCTCTTCTGCTTTTAATGCACCTTTGCCCTCTGTGTTATCAGGCACATTATCAAGTACATTTGAATTGTAACACTGAGAGGTTTCTTTTTCTTCACTGTTTAAACTCACCAGCTTGGCTTCCAAGTCAGGTTCACATGTGATTTGACATGATCCTAGTTTGTCTTCTGTGCTTAACAGTGACACACCATAGTCTTCAGAAACACCTTCTGTTTCCTGGATGGAATTTTTATCATTGCTTATTTTCAGGAAACCGCAAAGACTGTCTTTGTGCCTTTGATTTGCTTCCTCATCATCTAATGTGTTTTTGGTTAGGTTTTCAGTACAAAAAGGTTTTACATCTCTTAAAAGCAAACTGTCACTTTCTACAGGCAATTCATTTTTCCATGCACTATTTGACATCACTGAGACCTCAGGCACAGTGACCAGAAAACTCTCTCTTGAAACCCCTGCAGCTTCTTTTAGGCTTTCATCACCACCCTTAGGCTGTTCTCCACAAACTGCTACTGGATCCTCTGGGCCTTTGCTGAATGTACACAATGATTTTTTGTTTTCTTCTTCCATATCATCCTCTTCGCTTTCTGATCCATCATGGTCACCTGGAATTGGATGATGAGCTACTCCACATAACATTTTCTTCGTAATTTCTGTACAATTACTTTTCATTGTTTTGTTTCTCTTTCTCTTTTTCTTCTGTTTTGCTTTTGTTAACAGGTATCCAGGGTTCTTGCTTAAAATTGTCTCCCTATGTGAAAACAAAGAAGATTAAATATTTTAAATTAATACATAAGATCTCAGATCAAACCTTCTATTGATTAAACAAATGTTTAATCAATACAATTCAGGACAATTCTGAACATTTAAATCTGTTTCAATAAACCCAGCTGCCATCTCAATGACTTAGCTTTACAAAAAGTATCACAAATCATTGCAAGACCAAACATCGTGTTTCTGGAAGTCTTTCTAGCATGATGTTCGAATAATAGACCCTGAAGAACTGGTGCTATTCTGAAATTTCATTAAATGGCATGCTGAGCAGAAAGATACGAAGTGGAAGACAATGTCATCCATTAAGATCAAATACTCACATTCAAAACATACTAACCAAAATCCAAATAATGTAAAGTTACAGTGACTACAGCAACTTCGATATTTACTGTTCAGTATATTAAGTGTTGACTCATACATATTTGGAAGAATTATTTCATACTTTATTACCAACAAAATAATACACTGTGGAAAAATTAAGATGGTTGTAGGAAAAATAACATGTTTATTTACAGTTAATTTTGTAGCTCTTTTCAGAACATCTTATTTATATTGTCGGCATTTCTCATCAAATTTAACAGAAAGCAGCCCTAACTGACTTCTCTGAAATCCCAACGTTGGCCCATGAGCCAGCTAACCCTGAAATGAACACTTGTAAGAAAAACCCAGTCCAGGATTCCATCCAGGAATCTAATATCTCCCTTTACAATTCTTCAGAGAGATGAGATTTTCAGAGCTGAGTTTGATTGATAAACCTTTGTACCAAAGACCTGCTCCTTTTCTGTAATTCTTTGCTTTTCTGAAACCCTTAGTTTGGGATGATACTTCACACAACACACTAAGGCAAAGCAGCAGCTAGAATTATAGGGTAAAATTAGTTAATTTTTGGGAATGCATAAATAAAATTACTTAAGTGCTGTATTCTGAAATTCTTGAGAGAAGCAATACAAAACAAACCATAAAAGAGCGACTGTCAATGTAGAGGGAAAGCTGATCACTAGGAGGCAGCCTGGGAACTAAAGGTCACCTATGGGAATCTATCCTTACCCTTTCCTAATTCATTCCTAAATTTATTCATTGCTAGTCTCTTACAAGTTCCTTGTAATTTGAACTCTACAAAGCAAACCCTCCTAATTCTCAGAAGGCAAAGGACATCAGCAGCTTTCTCAACATAACAATGAAGTTGCTTGACTGCAACAGGATTTGAAAGTCTTGACGCCTTGATATTGCTGCCAAAACCACTACAGATCTCCATAGTGATCTTGTTGGAAAGCTATTATTTATTGCCCTATAATAGTATCCAGATAAGAAATCCTACTAAGAAATGATATTTCCTTCAAATGTTGGCTTTTAAGTCCAAATGGTGCTTTTCTCCAAGTAATGAAAACTGACTTCTTCTTTTCCAGATCTGTGTATTTTTGATACAGTGCCCTATGGTTTAAGTGTGAATATCCACACCACAGATGACTGAAGTTAGCCAAGACAAATTCCATGTTGAATTCTGTTCACAGTACACTCCCTAGCCAGCAACATGCCTCCTATCTCTCCAGAAAAGGAGACATAGGATGCCAAAGTTTTAGGATTGAATGGATCTTATTTGTCTATTGAAATAAACAATATCAAAGTGAAGTACCTGCAATAGTAGCTGGAGAGATTACTTTCTTACATATACCCCAAATGTGCAGAAATCATATACTAATCCAAGATCATATCTTAAATCTTGACATTAACTTCCTTATTTAGTGAAGAAAATCCGTAACTTCAAAGTGGTTTTAGACAAGGAAATTCTCTGGGTTTCTCAGATTCATAAAACCCCTTATCAGTGAAACAGAAAATAACGTCCCAATTTTAACTGGTTTTAATGGAGTAGGGAATAAAACATCGTACCTGTGCACCAATTCCAAGAAGAATTTCTTGTTGTACCTAAAAGCCCTTGCGCTGCCAGAACAACTGCAGAAATGACAACCAAATTATCCATGTCAGCACTGGCATAAGAAAAGAATGAACTCCTCCAGCGTTGATATTGTAGCTGTACTTTGCTTATCAGTCACTTCTCCCAGATGTGAACTTGCATTGCTGCTGCTGGAAATGAACTTCTCTAATACTGGTGCAAGTATGTTTCTGGTGTCTAAGCCCTGACATCTGACAACACTTTCAGGACAATGCTGACAAACTTCCTTAGGCTGGGATGTTGCATCAAAGGATATTGCAGAAATCAGGGAGAAAGTCTTAAAGGTCTGCACACTTACTTAGTCTCCTTACTATTAATTCTGAATCAGGAGGGAAAACCACACTGGATGGGATTCACTTTAGACTGCAAGAACGGAAAAACACATTCACCAAATAATGTGAAAAGAATCCCCTGGATAATCTAGAAAAACTAACAGCTGTTACTGCATTGAAATTGTTGCATGTCAAAATAATAATAAATGCAAATGTTGATCCAGGATCATGATTTAGCATACCTGGATATGACAATGAATAGTGACACTCAACAGTTCATCATAAATACATCATTTCTGTGCTTTGGAAATATGGAAGTTTTGTAACAGTTCAAGAAAATTAGTCTTCAAAAGATTTGAATTTCCTAAAGAAAGGACTAAAGCAAAAAGGAAAGGAATGAACTATTAAGTGTAGAATAATAAAATGTATTATTCTTCATGGTTCCAGGTAACTTTCATTTTTCAATTGATTCTTAGAAAATACTACTCCAAAGAAATACTCCAATGCACTGTGATGGCATACCTAAAATTTTCTGCTTGGGGTATAACTCAGTATCATGTTAAGGTTTCTGCATTCAATGAAGCAAATTGTCTACTAGTTTTCACAAGATGTATCTTTGTTCCTCCTCTTTTAGTCCACCTACATGCCTTTTGAGAGTTTCTCTTACTGTGAAACCATATGGCACACAAACACTGAGAAAATGCAAGAACCAACATGGAGACAGACTTCTCTTCTTTACAGGGACATTTGCTAGTGAGCTGTTTTTAAATCCATACAACACATGCAAAAGGAAAAAGAAAAAAGGTTCTATTTCAGCTGATATTTAAATTTTGCTACATGTTATGCATTTAGAAACCCGGTTAGTCATAAAAAAGACCTGAAAAAATGTCATGGTACCTTTGTTGAAATAGGAATTCCCCTTCTGTAACACTTGTAAATTTCTCAGCCTACTTTTTAGACAATACTAAAAGCTTTTTGCCATAACTCTGTTACATGTGACTGTACCCTCCTGCTGTAGCAGCTTGATTGAGAGTCAGTGCTCACATGACACTTTTAACTGGAGAAACAAACGCACTTTCACAACCACTGAGGCAGAACATGCTAACTAATTAATCAAAGCATTTAGTCACGTTTTGCTGAGGAATGGCAAAACCAGAAGAGTTACTTATTTGCAGTTGTACAGACTTCAACTCCAGCATGCATCTAAGCTGATGTCTGCTTGATATGAAAAAAGGCTTGCAGTCACTGCTGTAATGAAATATAGGATAGAGTCATACAATCATTTAGGTTGGAAAAGATCTCTGAGATCATTGAGTCTAACCATTAACTCAGCACTGCCAAGTCCATCACTAAACCATGTACCCAAGTGCCACATTTACATATCTATTAAATACCTCCAGAGATGGTGACTCCACCACTTCCCTAGGCAGCCTGTTCCAATGCCTGATCACAGGTAAATAAATGTTTCCTAATCATCAGGCAAGATGGAAGAACAGATAAATTTAAAATCCAATTCTATATGACATTTAGCAATGAGATACATGGTCTTTCAGAAATGTATGCCATCATTAATCTCCAAAGTCTCTGGACTGTGTTTTCAACATAAAAATTAAGTAGAGCAGCTTGCATAAAATGGCATTTACTGGGATACACTTCACCTTCCCCATCTGGTGAGTCCAAGTACGTTGTTNAAAAGATCTCTGAGATCATTGAGTCTAACCATTAACTCAGCACTGCCAAGTCCATCACTAAACCATGTACCCAAGTGCCACATTTACATATCTATTAAATACCTCCAGAGATGGTGACTCCACCACTTCCCTGGGCAGCCTGTTCCAATGCCTGATCACAGGTAAATAAATGTTTCCTAATCATCAGGCAAGATGGAAGAACAGATAAATTTAAAATCCAATTCTATATGACATTTAGCAATGAGATACATGGTCTTTCAGAAATGTATGCCATCATTAATCTCCAAAGTCTCTGGACTGTGTTTTCAACATAAAAATTAAGTAGAGCAGCTTGCATAAAATGGCATTTACTGGGATACACTTCACCTTCCCCATCTGGTGAGTCCAAGTACGTTGTTGAATTCCTTGTGACCTAATTATGCTTCAGCAACAACTAAAAATTGAAGTTATAATTTTGGAATAACAAAAAAAGCCAAGGTACCAGCCTGTTACATATCTTGCCTTTAACACTGAAATGAGTGATAAAGATCTAGTTCCTCAAAACCAAATGGAATATTGATATCAGGTGATCAAGCAACTGAAAAAAATCACAAAACTTGACAGCATTACTGGGCTTCCTGAAAGTTGGAAGTCCATTAGACAGCTGAGCATTCAACTTAGCACTTTGCTGCTGAAGATACAGTCTTTGTCACCCCTTCCTACTTTGCTCCAGATGTTGCCCTTGCACTTCCACTACGGTCTTTTGCTGGCTCTACCACTCTCCTTGTGGATGGATTCATCTGCCTGAGCCTGCATCAAAAGAAAAGAAGTACATACTTCGTTGTTATGCTCATTTAACTCTCCAAAGCAAGAAGTAAAGTAAGTGTCTAGCTAGGACAAGAAAGTGGCTGGTGGCAATAAGTGAGTACTTAGAGCAGCAGCATGTCAGATTGCCTCAAGCAAAGAAATTCAGCACAAATGATTTGTAGAAACTGTTTACACATTACAGTGTTGCAAATTAATTCTCTCTGCCCCAAATCAGTAAAGATCCTACTAACTGAATTCAGTCCGAAGTAACTCAGTATTCATCATTTTGTCTCTCAACAGCATTACCACCTTTATAAAATATGCTAATCTATCACAATGCTCAAGGAGCTGCTCCAATCTTCGTATTTTCTACAGGTCTGATGTATATACAGTTCAGTGCAATGTATAATCAGTCATCAGACTGCTGCCCTGTTACAGTCCAGACACAAAGGACATTGATCTAGAGAGTACACAGAGAATAAGCATACAATTGGTTTGATTAAGGCATGCCTTTAGAAGCTGTTCATTTAATCAAATACATGGCAAAGTGCAAGCACTTTATTTTTCAAAGTAACAAACCCAAACAACCCACCCAGAAAAACCCCCACATTCCTGAGGTAACAGTAATTCAGTTTCAAATGACAGTCCATTCACTCCATAGAAATTTCAGGTGGGGTGACTTTACCGATCTTTGTCCTTTGTCCTGCCTGGTTCATGAAAGTCATAAACATCTTATGATTTAAATGTCCTTTTTTGGCTCCTTATTCATAGAATATACTGATCAAGATTAAATAAATCGATCCTGAATATACTGTTTGATACATATATTTATGTGTACTGAATATACTTGTACCCAGTACCAAACACCTACTTTCTGAACAAGTGAAGCACCTCAAAAGCTGCTTAAACCTCCTCTAGATGCCATAAATATCTCACCTGACACAATTCAAAACTCAGAGAAAAGAAACTAAACTCGCCCAGCAATAGATGGACTGATAGATGCCAACAGATGGAGAAGAGGTGCTGTTTTTTCTTTGACTGAATTTTTCTGCACCATTAAGTATGGATCAGTGTTAAAAAGCAGATTAAGAAGGAGAAAAAAAGGACAATATGAAACACTCCAAGTGATCTGACTACATCTTAAGAGGATGTACTTACAATAGAGAGAAAAACCCCTGCAGTTTCATCATCAGTCTTTCCCCCATGAAGGCTCAGAGGATCAGTTTTTATTTAAGTTCTGACAACATTTAGTCCTTTGAAGAGAACATGATGGGCACAGATGCCAATGTTATGCACTGCAAGTACAGTACCAATCATCTTGTCATGCACTCTAGAGTTACTCTTCAAATAAATAAATAAATAAATAAATAAATATTTTAAGCAGAAAATAAAAAGACTCACATACTGCAATACATCATCCTAGCACCTCAACACAGATGACAGACATCATAACAGAATGTAAAGATAAGCAAGTTCAACAAAAGGGTTTTAAAAGTAAAAATGAGATTTACACGGTGAAGTGTTGACCTTTCTTGCCAAGGCACATTGACACCAAAACCAAATGTAAAATGAAATTTGAGATGAGACACAAGCAAAATCAAGTTGAAGAAAAAGAGGGGTGTGAGACTAAGGAAGCAACAGGTATAATGAGAGCAAAATGAAGTATTTGGATATATGTAATAAACTATTCCATGTTAGGAATTTTCAATGCAAGATGACAAATTTTGCTGTATTTAAAATAACTTCAATTATCAAAATTATAGCAAAGACCTAATTATCCACCAAAGCACAGACCATAATTCTGGAACAAAAGCATGAGTTTTAGAAACACAAGAAGATAGAGAAACTTAAGCAGGAAAAAAAATATGAAGACAAATATACGGTACGACACAAAATACTACTTTTAACAGAACAAGAAAAAAATTCCAAAGGACAGCTTAGGGGGTGGGGCACTATACACTCAGCTTTTTAAATCAGCAAGAGTTTAGACTGAGGCATTAAAAAAATTAGAGAATAAGGTGTAGCCCTCCACACAAGTTTATAATGAAGGGAAGAAAAGGGGAGGAGATGAATTCAGAGTTAGGAAGACAACTGCAATAACAAACACACAGGACTCAGATGAGAAAAAAGCAGTTCAAGAATAAACAAAAAAGGCAGGGAAAGTTACAACAGGAAAACAGTAAAAGAAAACAGTATCGGCAAATATTAAGTAACCAGCCTCTAACCTAGATTATAGCAACATTAAAATTCAAACACTGGTAACTGCAGACAATGTTGCTATTCAGAACACCTGCTCCACTTGTTGCACTCATTCTGTGCATCTCAAATGCTCTATGAAATACTGAGAACTACAGAGCATGCAGTTAAAATGCACAGTCCCTGGATGTTATTACACCTTTTTCAACAAATCTCCACACTTCGTCATACTAACATCCAAGTTTTACTTACTATTTCTGCATACTACACTTCGGTATTAACTCATTTCCCTTTTCAAGTATCTTTCACCCAAAGGACGAGAGACACACAAAAGACATGATGAATTACCCCCTTAAAGATCATTACTTTTTACAAAACAGCCCATTATTATTCCTAGAGTGTTGGGGATGAACAGATGCAGAAAACTGTCTTTCAATTCTGCAATTTAGTAAGCATCAATAGAAATTTGTCTTTGGACAGAAAATAAAAAATTCCTTTAGATAAGCACTTATATATGCTATTGTTTTCTAGTTCTGGAAAGACAATACAGGTAACAAGAGACAAATGGACACTGAGGGAGGGAAAAGGGGATCAGCTACAGGTGTTGTCAAGAACCTGTGAACAACTCTGCTAACACAGTTATGAAACAACATAACCAGAATAAAGGGTACAGCCAGTTTTGCTGCTACAGTTAAAGCCAGAAACTTAGTGTCCATCTGAGAATATGAAGAGCATTACAGCCGGCATCCAACACCCTGAGGCCAGGCAGCACTTCCATGATTAGTGATTTAAAACTCTCCTCTGATAGGTAAGAGCTAACTCTTCTGCTATTCTGGACACTGCTCCCACTCTATCACTTGTAACAGAGTAACTTCTGTCAGAAAGGGCCTCTGGAGATGACGTGGTCCAACCTCTGCTCAAAGCAATACTGTGATCTTGTTGCTCAGTGCCTTCTCCATGTAAATTTTGAATTTTCTAAGGATGAGATTACACAAGCCAGTATCCAGTGCAAATTTCCCATGTTGCAATGTCCACCCATTGCTTCTCATCTAAGAGGACCTAGACCTAGGACCAAGAAAGGCACCTAAGTATTAATTATTAGAACCAAGAACTCAGTTTAGACTGCAGGAACAAAGCAGTAACAGAATGAAACACAATGCTCTGCCATCTACATATTACATACAAAGAATTCAAATTATAATTCTATATATAATGAATTTTTGCTGCACTGCCATAAGCACAGTCTCCAGAAAGTGAATAATAATGCTAAATATTCACTGAGTATTTAGCATGTGTACCAAATGGCTGCAAAGAGCCACAAATGCAGCTCAAACATATAGACCTGACCTGCTTCAGGTAGACAATTCCATGTCTATACTTTTGTCATCAAGGTCCCTGTAAAGCACTGTATCCATCGTACAAGCAATCAGGAAAAATGCTAAATGGGGGGAAAGTAATACAGTCAATCCAATCCTAAAAGAGGTTAATGAGCCCTCGGAAACTATTAATGGTTAAGAGCAAGATGTGGGATAAATTGCTTAGTAACTCCTCATAGACTATCATAACCTATAATACAGGTTAGCCAAACCTAGGACTAATGAATAAAGAAAAAAAAATTATTAAAAGTATCATGAATAAAGTAACAGCCAAACAGCATTATGGGCCTATGACTAAGGCTGATTCATACATGATAAAATACATCTCTCAAAAATAAGCAAATGTTTACTCAGTCAGCTAAAGCAGCATTTCTTAGTCTGTTAGCAACTTAAAAAGAGGTTAAACAACGTCCACTACAGAATTCAGACTTTTAAAAATTGGTAGTTAGAAAATATGCAACTACATGTTCCAAAAGAAAAGTTAAATTGGATTAACAGANCGGCTTGGCACAACATGATATTGTTACAAAAGCACTATAAATCAGTAAGGTACACGTGACATGGTCAAGGACTGCCTGCCTACCAGAGAAATGAAGTGGCAGCATTATCAGCTAAAAGGAAACTGCAATTCCAGACACAATACTTCAATGCTTTTATTATCTTTGATCTAGAATTACACTGACAGTCTACCTCAAGCAAAAACCACCATTTGCTGCTTCTCCATTACTACAGAAATAAATTAAGACATATTTGAGATGACCAGACCTTGACAAACTGTTACTTACTTTTTTCTTTTTTTTTAAAGTAAGACCAATTACGTTTTCACACATTTTTCTATGAACTCAAAATAAGCAGACTTACAGCTAATTTCAACCAATCAGCCCATAAAAAGAAAAAAAAAACCACAACAAATTTATTGATGTACAAGATTTTCACCTAGGATATTAATAGAGAGCTTTAATCTCTGTTATTGCTTTTATTTCAAAAGGATGAGAACATAAACATTTAAATGAGACAAGCATCACTCTAGAAACACTGAAGCGAAATATTCCACATCTGATCCACATGAAACATCTGATCACTCAGAATGAGGACTTATTTTCAGTTTCATTTCAACAGTGTTTTTAATGCTTTTTACAGGGAATTGTAATACATGTGTCTGTTCTTTTGAAGTCTCAATATACACCTAGTCACCTCATCTCCATGAAGTACCAGCACTGAGCAAAAACATTTCTTGCAGAAAATTTGATTGCTAGGAGAAAGCAGAAGTTAAAACTACACGTCACACATGAATGTGAGAATTTTTCTAATTCACTGAGAATGAAACTTACTGGTCAGCTCAACGAAAATACCAAAAGTCTAAATTACAACAGGGAAGACAGACACAAAACAATTAAAAATATTATGGGTCCTCTCTCAGCCAGAGGAAGCCTTGTTTCCAGTTATCTGTTAGCAAAGAAACCATTTCTGCAAAAGGTTTCAAGAGACAGATGACAAGAGACAAAATCTTGGCCTTCTTCTTAAACACAAAAAGTTTTAAAGAATTACGTATCATGGCAACCTAGATTAAAACTAACCTCAAGAGGATATGGCTACAAGAACAGAAGACAGAATTCCTCACAGGAGATCATTTAACATCATGTTAAAAAATTATCAGTCTTACACTAGGTTGTACTTGTGGTTAGCAATAAAGACAGTTTAACAGGTAAAGCAAGACCTGCACATGCAAGCAAAACAAAACAAGGAATTCATTCACCACTTCCCACAGGCAGACAGGTGTTCAGCCATCCCCAGGAAAGCCAGGCTCCATCACACGTAACTGTTACTTCGGAAGACAAACTCCACCATTCCAAACCCCCTCACTCCTTCTTCCTCCAGCTTTATATACCTGGCCTGACACCATAAGGTCTGGTATCTCCCTTTGGTCAGCTGGGGTCAGCTGTCCCAGCTGCGTCCCCTCCCAACTCCCTGTGAGGAGCAGAAAGTCCTTGATGCTGTGTAAGCACTGCCAGGCAGTAACAAAAACACCACTGTGTTATCAATACTGTTTCCAGGATAAATCTAAAACACAGTCCCAGACCAGCTATTCTGAAGCCAACTAACTTTATCCCACCCAAAACCAGCACACAGGTTTTTTAAGGTTTTGTCTTGGGGTGGTGATTTTTTTCTTGTCCATACAAAATTAAAATAAGAAAACTAAATCACCCAAAGAATGCTGATGAAAACCTTTGATAAGGTAGTCAACCAATAAATTGTGAAACAGCAGCTTAGATGAAGCAGTAAAACTAGAACCATTTTTCCCTATACAGCTAATGCTAAGTGGTCTGCTACATGAAACAATTTATATATGTTCTACAAATTAATTTTCATTTAAATTTCATGCTTAGAAAAGTTAAGTGTTAAATTTACTTACCAAACATCCCACTAGTTTCAAGTATGCAGTAGAAACTTAGAATCTATATTTATAACATTATGGTTCTGTGCATTAGTTAAATTTGAAAAAAAAACCCAACCAACCTGACACTATTATTTCATGAAATATGATGAACTAGCAATTTATTAAAAAAGTGAACAATAGGAAACCTTCATTCTAGGTACATTATCATCACCAACCCAAGTATTATACAGAAAGTACAGACAGTAAAAATTTTTAGATCCCCTGTCTAGCTGAGCAGCAAGTTCTTCCATTTCTTGCACACACAGTTTGACCAACTAACTAATTTTCCTTGGTTTTAAGGGCATGAAAAAATTCAATACTTGCAACATGTATTGCACATTATTTTTTATTTTCACATATAAATAGTGTAGTGTAAAATCAACTTCTGAGACGTATGTCTGTGATCTGTGACTGTCGTATCCTCATAAAATATGATTATACCACGAAACATGAAAGTGTTACACTGACAGTAATTCCAGTGTGTTTTCACCTACCACGTCACTGTACTTACCTTAGAATACAGCTGTACAGATGAAGCAATTAACAAATGTTTGATACAGAAACAAATTGCAAAGCTTCCCTTTCCTAAGTGTCCTTTGCAAACTGCAGGCCTATTGATCAGCATGCTTTGCGCAGCAAAAACACTCCCATCCACCAATAATTAAAAAGGTGACACAAGAAAGCCACACCATCTTAAAACAGTAAAAATTAGTACCTATTCAAATAATTAAATACTGCTAAAAAACCCCACTTCAACCTTCAATAATCAGCTCTTTCCTGACATGCTTTAGAGCACTGTGTGCGCACTACATAAGCCTCAATAAATTTTATCATGCTATAGCTTACAGTAAAATAGAGTAAATGAGTCTAAAATCTTTTTATCTCCCCTACACTTGAAATGTGCTTTCATGTTTAAATATAAAAACCTTGGCATTATGAAGTATTATTGAGCATTTACCATGATATTCATGATTCTTTTGAGACACAGAAAAAGATAATCATGACAACTAAAATACAGTAAGATATTTGATATGAATAACAGACAATGAATAATATAGTTGGGGAGCTTCTTTTCTACACATACACATAATTCAATATATTAATAATGCATGCACAACTAAAACATTTGAAATTATTTTTCAAATAATTAAAACATAAATTTAAATTTGCATAATGGTGTAGAAAACCACAGAAAGGTACTTCATTATATACCTGGATTTTCAGCTTTCATGGTATTCAGACTTTAGTGACAAAGTAATTTTTAGGGCCTATTCAAAAGTTGTCTACAATTAAAAAAAATTATGCTGGCTTTGGAATTTTCAAAATTCTGACACCAAATGAGTAACAGATAACCACCCAAATTCTTTAAGTTACATACTCATGTTCTTGACAAGATTTCCTATTCTACATTTGATCATTCAGGAAGGAAGGAATGTACAAGGAAGTCAAGTGTAGTTAGGTTATTTCAGCAAGCAGGTTAGTAGTAATGCTCATCTGTATAAAATCCTACGAGCTTGAAAATAATAAAAACTGCTGCATTGAACTACTTCAACAATACTGAACACAAATATATTTTATTAATACAGCAATCTGTTAGAAAAAATGCAAAGTGAACACTTACAAAGTCATCATTTTTTTCAGAGAAAAAGAGCAGTAAGTTAGTCAGTCTCCATGCTGGCTCATTCTTTGTTATGTGCTCAACAGATTATATTGGCTGTGCCAAAATTAGGAGTGCAAGATGGTTTTACAGAATTATATCCACTATTTATATTGAATTGATGCATCCCAATTGCAGACTGGGAATTGACAGCCTAATTCTTTAAAACTTCATTTTTATCACAAATGAAAGAAACTGACTTAGAAACACACAGCTGTGAAATTTTGGTGGTTTAGTGATAAAATTTAGATTTTTTTTTTTTTTTTTAGTCAGCACAAAACAAGTTGGCCATGTGCCACCATCATCATAGTTTATATACCACACATGAGAATAAATAAAAAAATGATTCAGGTTGCACAGTTTACGGCTGGTGAATACTGTACTGGCAGAATGTTGCTTCAGCTGCCACATGAACTTCTGAGACCAAAAAAGAAAGGAAAAAACCAACAAAACAACAACAAAAAAATCAAACCACTTGACTGATATCAGAAAACACATGCCAAAATTTTGCCAGTTGGCAATACATATCAAATAGAACTAAAGGACAATCCAGAACATAACTGCTTTAAAAAAATCTCCAAAAAGGTGAGAAGACTAAGTAACAATCATTAAAATTGATTATTATGTAAATAAATTCTTCTTCTGGGGCTTTAATTCTCTTTTTAAAGATCGTTAATATGACCCATTCTTTAAAAAAAAACTGCTCAACAGTTACCTAATATATGACAACGTCATTGTCTTAGATTTATGAAGAAAGACTCTGCTATATGCCATACTATATTAAATATTTTACTAAAATCCAAGCTCTTACAACTTTAATAAATGTAGTTTTAAAAAACATTAAATGTACAATTTTATTTACATGCAAGTCCATTAAAAAGAACAACCTCCAGAAGAAAATGGGTCTTGAAATAGGCCTATTTAAAACACAGAAGATCACTACTTTATTGGAGGTGATGATGTGTTTTGAAGGGACAAATAACACATTCTTATTAACTGACTGCAACTGTATTACTGGCTACTGGAAATACTGAAAGAATTCCATGAGTCTGTATTGTCTCCCCACCTATGTCTTCTCTGCAGAGGTGGTCTTTGAGTGTTTTTGTGGGGAGGTACCACTGAATTCATGACAACAGGGATGGATATTTGATATTCGTATCGTTCCAACATCTGAGCAATCTTCTCACGAGTGACCCCATGTTTATTCCTCCTAGAAAAACAAAGATTTAAATAAATTGTCTGGTATGTTTACAGTTATATCTAAGTGTATATATATATATATGTAAAAAATTGCATGCTACAGTCTTTAAGAAAAAACCCTCTAAATTCTCAATTTTTTCTTCTTGCTTTTATTACACTGTATCCTCATTCTCTAGGTATTCAACTTGTGTTACAGTTTACTTTAACAATTCACAGCTGCATATATTGAGTAACAGTAAACAACACAGTTATTCTTCTTCATCCAGAAATGTGATGTTATTCACTATAACTATGCACCTGAATTACCCTAGAAGGATTTTGCTATTTATTCATCAGATTTTACATGGTATACTAGCTAATGAGTAGAGAGATGAACAATAGCACAGACTACTCCTTATGAAAGCAATGATCAAACTAGCATAAAAAAAAGGCAACTACACAGTTTCAAGCTTAATGACAGAATATTTTCTCATCAAGAAACATCTCCACAGAATAAGAAGCAATTTTGCTTCTGAACCAGAACAACGTGCTCACAACACTTTTATCTACTAGCTGTAACTGCCACTTGCTGCAAATCTAGGAATGTACTGAAACACATATAAGGGACAAGGTATCAAAAGTGTTGTCCTATTCTTGCAGTGTTCAGTGACCAGCTACTTTCAGGGAGAACTTGCTCTATTAAGAACCTGAGGCGTTACACATTACATTAGAATGTATCTCCTTGGTATCTATGTAATAAGACCTTAAAATCCATGTTAGCAGAGAATTTCAGTCTCTGCCAAAAGAAAACCACAAGCCTCATGCACAAACTGAATGTAAGAGAATTGGCAGAACTGTAACAAAACTGAATCTAAAAGAAGAGACATAAAACAGAAACAAAATGTTTTGGTAGCATAAACAAGCATTTCTCATACCCCAATACATTCTTATAGCCAAGAAACCTTCTCCAAGCTGAACTATTTCCACAACAAACCAACAGGGAATGTAGTTCTGCATCTTTGTGCTTTCTACCAGGGACAGAAGAGATATGGGCCTTACCAACTTGCTCAGCTCTATAGAGGAGAAAACAACACTGGGAATAAACAGGCTACACTGGAAAGAGGATACGCCACACAGAAACATTTTAAAAGACTGATTTCATCACTAACCCTCAGGACTTTGTGAGCATTATTACAACAAAGAAGTAAGCATCAAGTTGACAAGGGCTCAAAGCACACTGCAGGTAGCACACTAGTTTCACATTCAGAATGGAAGTAGAATTCAGATATCAGAACTACTGAAAATTACACTGGCTCCTTAAGGTGTATTTTATCAGCTTTCTTTCTGTGCAGAAAATGCTTAAGCAGTGCATTTCTCCCACAGACACTCCTCCCTGAGACAACACCAGTAGCTGGAGTGAGCATCACATGTGGCTCATTGTTTAAATGCTTCTAATTTTTACATTGTACTGAAGTGGCCCAGGAGCAGCTGCATGTTGAAATAATCACTTAGTGAATCTTAACAGTTTTGATTTTATTCACAAATATAAACAAGGTTAATGGTACAGAAAAAAAGTCAACCCTCTTGAAATATGTGGATTTTATAAAGCACTTGACACTCATGACAGATAAAAAATGAGAAGAGCAAGTCTAAGTCTTTTAACGCCAAATGGTGGAAGCAGAAAGTTATTCAATATTTTCCCTGTCTTAGTACTCCTAGAAAAAGGCTACAGCTCAAGTGCTCTGGACATAAAGTGCACACTCAACCACAATTGAATGGACTTGTGTATAATCACTTCATAAAAGAGGAAGTATTTTTCCTTGCAGAATAAGGCAGGATAATAAAATCACTAACAGCAAAATTGCATCAAGCATAGAAACTGATTTAAAAAAGGAAATCAATTTGCTGTATAGTGTCATTCAATACTGTGATCTCCTCTTCAGGCATGTCTTCACTCATTCTTTGGCAGCTTGGCTATGCTGAGAGAGCATAATGCCATGTATCTTAACTAACACAGACATACCACCAAAAGCTCCCAACAAATAGGAGGAGTAAGACTGTTTTGCTTGGAGGAACACAGAGTCTATTGATAAAAGCAAAGTTCTGCCACTATTAAATGCTTCCATACTACCCTCCACAACTGCACCCTCAGCAAGCTTGCTGATGAAACAAAACTGAGGAACCCTCTCCTGAAGTAACTAAAGAACAAAATGAAAACTTCCATCACCACCTTTCTTAAAATTCCAAAAAACAAAATTTCCAGACAATGGCCCTCTATCCAAATATTTAAAGCAACCGGAACTGCTAAAATATTTCTAGGAACCTTCTGAAAACTGGTAACAGCACTTCACGGTTCAAGGGTTTTCCTCTAGGAAAGATATAAACTTTACTCCTAAAATTAATAATTAAACAATAAAATTCAACAGTAACAACACATCAGTTTATCCTGTTGCTTGTTAAAATCATGTGGAAACATGAATTTTCCTGGAAAATGAGTCTGTCTCATGTAATGGAAATCTCATGTTGAATATCTTAGAAGTGCCTGATTACTAAGATTCCTAACTTGGCTGTGTTGCACCCCAAACTGGAAAAACTTACTATCACTCTACAGAGAGAGGACTCCATCTCCAGAAACAAGTGACCGGTAGCTTAGGAGCAAAAGGTGAAAACTTTCGAATTTTTATAAACACAATGAAGTCCAAGTCAGTAATGCAAGCATTATACACACATACTTTGTGCACTGTAAAACCTACTTTACAAAGCTGAAACAATTAGAGGAAAAGTCAGCTGCAGGCATATAAAACAATAACCAGTGAAAGAACTCTGTCATCAACTGTGAAAATATTACACTACATTTCAAACAAAGAAATATCCCTAAGCTGGTTTGATACCTCATAAGACTCCTAAAGCAGATACAACTGAGACAAAAAGGACATTAACCAGGAAGAAAAAACAGCTTCCCAAGCACTATCAGAACCCAGAAGTGCAATGACCCATGTTCTACAGTATTTTAATTCAGATCTACACACGTCCGATAAAATTTTAATACTGACTTTTTGGGCCAACAAGATGGAGCTGGTATGTCTGCTTGTTTATCCATAAAACTTCCATGTAAAGGTATACCTCAAAATGCCTATTTAAATAAAATACATTTCATACTACTAGTAAAGTACTTGAGAAAATATTTTGAATAAAATGTAACTTACTGCATATATATTTATTTATGCATATTTATCTGCCTATCTATATATATAAAGTACCATGATTTCTGCAAGAGAAACCTTACTTTTCTAATTCTTCAGGGTCAAACTTCCACCAAGTATTTGGCTCACGGAATTCCACTCTGTATCCTTTTTCTAGAGCCTGCAGCAAGCAAAGAAATATGTGTGATATGTATCATGATCGCAGAAAACATAAGAAAAAAATAAAAGACAAGTATAATAAACAGATGCAGCATACTCTGCTGTGGTAGTACGCAGAATTTCACTTACCCCCAACCTTTCTTAGCTTTCGTTCCAGGCTAAGCAAATTAAATCAAGTCAATCCTTCAACTGATCTAAATCATTGCCACACCACTTACTAACCATTATCAGTAAGCTGTCTCTGTCTTTAAAAACTTGAGCAAAAAAAAATGTTTCTGGACAAAACAGATCAACTTACCACATGCGAGGGTAAGCTTGAAAAATTGTTACAGATGACAACCATGCAACAAAACCTACCACTTCCACATATGGCTTCATTTCCCAGGCTTGAGTATTAGTGTTGTCTATTATAACTGGAGATTTTCCCTGCTCCATTGCTTGCTTTGCTGCAATGAAGAATTGTGCAAGTTAATAAGCCATATGTAACTCAAACAAAAATAAACTGCTCCAGATTTTCTTTCACTAATCTACTCTAACTGAAATACTCTAAGAGAAAGAATAAAAGGTACAGGCAGGAATGAAAACAAGTAGAGACAAGAACCTGATGCCCAAAGAAACAAGGTTATCTATTTTTAACTCTGAATCTTGCAAAAGTTTGAAATTTAATGTATATATATACACATGAATTAAAGTATAAAAAATATTTTAAATACTTCTATACATGCTTTGCTAAAATATATATGCTCCTTTTCATATAGAGTCTTAACACTCATACATGTTATGCTACATTTGTATTTCCTCTATGTAACACAGCTTAACAGGATTCCTTTTATCCATTCCAACCTCTCTTCCTGTTCCACTCATGGGCATCACCAAGCTGAGCAGCGTTATAGGTGTATCCATACTGCTGACGAAAATAGTCATCGGTGCTGAGTACAACGCCATCACAACTCTGACCTAGCAGAGCCCTGTTAAAGGAAAACACAAAAATATATTAACTTTTAATTTTCAGATAGATAAACACATTAAAATAATATAGCTAAAATAAATTGAACTGTGACCTATTTCTGAGCTTCTTGCAAACCTCAAACAGATTTATAAAAAGCACACCCATATACATTACCAATAATTCTAATCCAATTAAAGCAATATATTTTCCCTCTCTCTACTATTTCTGTATTTGTTGTTTCTTCTCCACTCCCAGTAGATGTTTGTATCCATCTAATTTTACAGCTATATTAGAGTAAGTTCCACGTATCGCGTAATAATTGAATGTATTTGCTAACATTTTCCATCTCAATCCTCACTTGGAGGATTGGAAATATGTCTAGAAAGCAATCTGATCATGAGAACTCTCATTCTGCCAAATGTGAACCTAATTTCAGAAAGTCCTTGGAAACTGGTGTTTAAAGGAAAACCTTATACAACTGGGACCACAGTACAATCCTGTTTAAAGTCCAGCCTACAGAATAGGTGCAGAATGGACTTTCGGCCTCCTTGCCTATTTTTAATTCTATAGCACATTTAAATTTCAAAACAGAAAACACCCAGTTAGTGCCACAGAGCATTTAGCACCCACTGCAACACTCAGATATCACTGTTCTATGGGAATTTAGGCAACTATTCCAGCTCAGAAACAGGCAACATACCCACAGGCTACAGAAGCCAAACTGCACTAGCAGTATGTGGGACTGCACTACTGCTGAGGTGGCAGGAGCAAAAAAGAATTGGCCAGATCCCAAATAACTTAGGGGAACAAAGATATGCTAGTTCTAAGTTACCACATTTTCCTATCTATATCTGCACAAAGAGCTATTTAAGTGTAATTCCTACACAAGGAATTTGCTATGTTTTGCCACCTGTCACCAACAACAGATTTGTTAGGGATCATAGTTTAATGACTGTGACACTACTACACGTTAGTTTATATTCCTGCAGGTTTATTGTCCCACAACTATGTTGTTGGTTATTTTTGCTTCTAAGATACAGACGTATATACAATAAAATTCAGGTTACTAAAGACCAGAAGAAACTACTAATGGTGCAATATCAAGTAACATGATCAAAGCTGCATACAAACTGTTACCTCCTCCTTGCTCTTCCTTTTCCAGAGCTTTAAGGTTGCTTCAGGACAAAGAGGAATGCTATTTGAGAAAGCAGAGCATGGTACACTGAAAGTGCAGCCACTTTATTTGAACATTGATAAATAATTGGTTTTGTTAGAGCCTAGATCTTTTAATAGGATGTGTATTACACTGGTTTAGAAGAGCGCAGATGGATTCATCACCTATTTTTGTTCTAAGTAGATCAAATGATACCAGTATATCACACACCACACACAGCAGCAATTTTTTTATCCTTCTTCCTCTCTTGTAAAAAATATTTAACAAATTTATATTAAATTTCTTGGTTGTGATTTCATAAATGGCCCAATTCTCTTATTTACACTATGCTACATTTGCAAATTAACAATGCTAGAAAAACTGGCTCCATCTTCCACACTTGCTCCCTGTGTGCTGAATGTATATACACATATCTTAAAGAACCATCTGCCTTAATAAAAAGACAGCAAATAATATCTGGGATTCTTCTACTGGCTGAGTAGATGTACACACTCCAACAGTTCCTAGGGTCCTGAGCATCAGGTTTCTATAGGAATATATGAACTGACAAATCAACACTAATGGGACATTCATTTTCATTTTTATTGCTAAGAACTGACTCTGTTTGCTCACGTTCTGGAGAATAACTCACTCAAATTCTTTTGTTGTATCTTCCAAACAACATTAGTAGCAATAAAGAAACACTGACAAGGGTTCATAAATCTTGCAAACCCATCAGCGAAGTGTATTCTTGAAATATTTTGTTAGTATTCTTTGAAGTTCAGAATACATCACAATTACTAATGAATCAATATAATTGAAATAACAGATTTAATATAGTAAACTGTATTTGCAATAATCCTAAACCCATAGCATTTGAGAAGGCAAAGTGGTTACCAAGAGGCCAAAGTAACAGAGCCCTTACCCACACACAACACACAAGCTATCACAAAGTCATGAGTTTATGAACTGAAACTTCAAATGTTATGGTAGTGATTGGAACCTCTTTCTAAACTGTGAAATTAAATCATAAAACATAACATTTTAAAAGCCTCTTTCAGAATTCACAGTATTTGAACTTCTAAAATTCAAAGCAGAAACCTATTTGTTGACATCATATGGAATAATTAATATACCTCTAACATGTGTTTGGAAGTAAAATTTATCCCAGGCTCATGAACTAGAAAACAGAAAGAACAAAAAGCATATCTATACAAAGAAAGCATCATTACTACCTAAACCTACAGAGATGATATTCCACTCTTGAGAGATAAAGAAAGAAAAAAAGATAACGAGAGTCAAATTACAGATTAGTCAGCATCAGTATGTGCATATGCTTGAAATGACTAGCATATCACCCAACTGCTGTAATCCATCTTTTTCACTCTAAACCTTCCCTCCAAGCAAACACTGACCTTTGAACACAGTAGGACACTGAATTTAAAGCAGCTCACCTACTTTTTTCAGACATGCTATCTGATCTAATAGAAGCGATTATCCTGACATACAAAAAACTCATGCTGAAACCAAAGTATTAACTATTCAGCAAACCAATACACATTTTTTGCAATGCATACATGCATGCACGCACACAAACAAATCTTTTTTCTTCAAACTAAAATGGTCCCCAAACCTGTATCCTGGTCAGCCTACTTTGATAAATGATTTTATAATAAAGAAGGTACCTCAGATTCTCGTAATTCACCTATTTAAAATAGCTAGCATATCATGGATGAGGAAAAAAATAGGCAACAACTAAATATAGTTTCAAAATATGCAGCATTACTGAGCTGTGTAAACGCTCCTTTAAAAGCACTCCTTGTAACACTGTTTAAATAAACACACAATTAGAAACAACAGCACACCATTGTTTCTACATTCAGCTATGAACACCAACTCTTTAACTCTTCCCTTCAGAACATTTTGCTCTGAGGAAGGATGGCACCACAGAAACACAACTGTCATTATATATTACTGAATTTAATTAAAAATGGACTTCTTAAATGACACCAATATTTGGTCTTTCAATTTCATTAAAGTCCCTTTTATTCAAATTAATGCTTAGGTATTTACAGAGAAAAGGCAAATTGCTATTGCGGCCAATTTTAGTAGCAAAATATTCTAAAAATACAAGTCTCTTTTCTGGTAACTTTTCCCAGGATTGTAAGATCACATTATCATCTCATTGTAGCAGCCTTTGGTTACTTGGACTAAAGCTATCACTACTGGGTATCTGTTTGGCCAAACTGTTTTCAAACATTTTTAACTAAACGGTCAATCTCTTCCAAAAGCAAGAAAAAAATAAAGCATTTGTATAATATTTTGTTATTCCAAGCTTTTCTCTGAGAAGTTTTGGACTGAAGAAGTGAAATCTGATGAAGTACATGCATTTGTTTGCCCTACAAAAACTTTTTGTGTATCTGCCCAAGGCAAACAACTTTAAAATGTCACATGCACAGAAAATAGTAGTGAAAAGAACTCATTTTTGTATAAAGTAGAGCAGAAAATGCAAAGATTCTCGCTGCAGTAAACCCAATCCTGAAGAGAGCAATCTGGCAGTGGCAGGAAGCTGATTCAGGACCAACACTGCATTATAAGAACACATTTCTCCCAACACAAGAATGGCAACAGAAGGAACAAAATTGGCTTGAAATAGGAGGACACGGGAAGCATTGTGGTATAAACACTGCAACAAGCAACTTGGTACTGGCAGCAGAGCTAGGAAATAGGGCCAAGGCAAAGAGTGAAGCAGGGGGAAGACACTGTTATAATGAAGTTGTGAGTGAGATAATACCACTGACGGAAACAGGGAGAAAATGAATCTGGGAAGAAATGGGATACAGAAGGAACTGAAGAAATCAGCTTAGAATTTAGAAGCAGATATGGAGCTAGTAAGCCATGATTGGATATGAACAGGAAAACAAAACCAGAAATGGATGGTTAAGAAACAGGATTTTGTATCAGCCTCAGGGGCTAGGATTGTCTGAGTCAGGTGGACACAGGAAATAAACCCATGACACAAGGAGACCTCCCCAATGACCCAGAAATGGTTGATGTTATGCTCGTATTTAAGGCAAGTAAAGACAAAGACCCAAAGAACTAACTGCTGTTCAACTTCACCTAAGCTCTGTTCTGGAAACAACGGAGTTCATCTTCTTGGAATCTATTTCCAAACATGTTAAGGAAATTAAGGTAACCAGGAAGAGTCAATGTGGGTTTTGCAACAGACAAATCATTCTTTACTGATCAGAATGGACTCTCGATGAAACAAGTGCCTTTGTCAATGAGGACCGAGTGATGACTGCAGCATGCTCAGAAACTATCAAAGCTTCCAACATCATCTCCCAGCCAGTAACAAGCAGAGAACAGCAGAGGATATAGCGGGACCAATTTTTTTCAGCATCTTCATCATTAACCTGGATGATGAGGCAGAGAACTTGCAGGTGACACCAAATTAGCAGTGATGCCCAACACTGAGCTGAACAGTGAGGCTTCTATCCAGAAGGCCACTGAGAAACCTGAGAACTGGGCTAAGCAAAACACCCCAAAGTTCAACAAGGAAAAATTAAGTTCTGCAACTGATGGAACCTAAGCATCAGCACAGGCGGTAAAGTGAGTGGTTGAGTGGCTCTGTTGAAAAGAGTCTGAGGATTACAGTGGACATCAAATGAGATGAGTGAATGGTGTACTCTCATCAAAGGTGGGGCAAACCACAAACTGGGCTTTAGTAGAGGAAGTGTGGCCAGTAGATCATCCCAGAATGTATCACCCACACTCTGCCTGGCTCTTGTGTGGTCACTTCTGAAATACAGTGCCCAGTGTGGGACTTCCCAGTTCAAAAGACATGCTGAAAAACATGGAAGGGCTGAACAGATGGCTACCAAGATGGCTACGGGCATATAACCTCCAAGGAGAAGTTAATAGCAGCTGGGCTTGTTTAGTCTCACAGTGGAAACAGGAAAAGATCTGATGTCAGCCTATTACAGTGAATAAACCTATCCCTTACCAGAACAGAAGCTGCAAAGAAGATGAGCCAGATTCTACCACATAACAGCACACGTTATTACATAGGACATGCAAATTATGGCTTGGGAACTTCAGTCTGGAGATTAGGAAGAACTTTCTTACTTAGGTGGGTTGTACTGCACTAGAAAAGTTTGGTGAAACCACAGAATCTCTGTGGGGTTTCTAAGATCAGGCCTGACAAAGACTTACCTGACCTGATCCAGTGATGGTGATCAACCTCCTCCAAGTAGAACAAAGGACTAGTTCACATCCACTAGTCTCTTCCAAAAAATGTGCCCATAATTCCAACTGCTTAGTTGGAATGGAAGAGACAAAACAAAACACAAACTTCAGTGGAAGATTCCAGACAGACACAAGTCAAGTTGGTGATTGGGAAGAAAAGTGTCCGTACTTAGAAACCTTTACTCAGTGCAAAAACACAAATAGAAATTTGAGATTCCAAGGTCTCACTACTGGCTCTGGTGTCATTTCCTACTTGAGAAATCCACTTGCAAGATACATCTCATTCCTCTCTAGTGCCAATCCACACAGATGATGTCAGTTCTCCACTCTTCCTTCACAGTTATTTTACTGGCACAAATAGTAGAGGTTTGTCTAGAGGTGCCAAAGATACCACACCTGCAAAGATACCTGTGGGTACTAGTAAGACATCAGATGTAACATCATTGCTGTCTAGTCTACACTGCAGAATTCTATGATGTTACATAGAAAAATATGTTCAAAACATGTTTATTAAGACTTAACTAATAATACATGTATTTTCTCCATAGGCACCTGTTAATTCTGGGACATTTTTTCCCCAAGGTATCCAAGACCCTGAGATGATTTCATGGGAATTAACAATTGCAACCAAACACTAAACACATGAAACTGCACGTAATTGAATACGTTGAAAAGCAAGCACCATGCAGTTCAAATTCTGCATCCACTTTTGGTAACTATTCTTAACCTATATCTCACAGTGCCCACTTTCCCATCTGCTAAATAAGATTAGTAACTGATCTCACTAATGAGAGCAGAAAAAAAGCACAAATGTGTGTTCTTTAAAACCTGAAGATATTTAGACTTTTTCAGATAATATGAGTCATATATTTGGAAAAAGATTCAGAGACAATTTAGCACATCAAACATGGAAAACAAATATATTTGGTATCTTCACATTAAGTATTATCCAATCCCTGAACTGAATGAGGCAGCATTATTTTCACAGGCTTATTTTTCAATTTTTTTTATGTTGCTTTCACATATTAAAGGAATTACTGCAATAATACCACATGGGGACATGTAGCTTCAAAAATGCAGGTTTGCAAAATACAGCAATCAGTAATCATAAAATATTATAGCAAAAATTACTCAAACATATAAGAAAAATACCTATTAGAGATTTCTAGCTAGGATATGGAGATTACTGTCTCCTAAATATCAGGAAAAACTCCACAAATTGATTGTTACTCCTTTATATAAAAAACAAATAAGAACATGATCACTGTATCTATTTCACAGACTCCTTGCATCCAAAAGATGTTAACTACAGAAGACATCCCATCTGTGATGTAGTTTCTGGATGAAACTCAATCAGTTAAGTACTGACTTAGCAACTTCTTTTTATATATACGCATGAGAAACTTATTTTTACTTAATACAGGTAGTGTCTGTGCTCTGTGAACTTCTTGTGCTTTTTGAACTAGGCCAGAAACACTAAGTGAAAATCCAAGTTGGAGGTGGTACCTACTTTTAACCCTGTCAGACTTCAGCAAGTATATTTTGAAGAAAAAATAATACTTCCCTTGTGTGTTTTTCACATATAAAGAAGAGCAGTTGACAGACCATAGTATGAAAAATGGGAATGAGACAATGCTCAGTTTCATCAATACAAACTGAAAACAAGTATTTTCAGAGTAGCACTGTTCTTCTAATGGCCTTTGAAAATTTTTGCATGGGCATGAAAATGTACTTATGGTTCAGTCAAACTGATGTTGTTAGATTTGACAGGATTTTTTTTAAATGAGGAAATTTAAGATCTAAAAAAAAAAAAAAAGCAGCAGACTATCACATACTAAAGCACTTGAAAATTTCAGAATAAAAGATTATGCAATTTAATGGATGCTCAATATTTTAAATTTAACACAGAGGAGCTCCTGCTCATCAAAATTCTGAAGGAGACAAAACCCCCAAGTAAATCTTTTAAATATTTACTGTCACTTGCACTCACTAAGTACAAGTGACAGCAAATACTAAACTACTGCATTTTAATAGCCTAATTTACGAACTAAAAAGTTTCCTATGTGCTTATAGATATATTTAAATTCTTAAAAAGTTTCATTTGAATAAACTTCTCAAGCTTTAAGCCTTTACTTACCAAGAAAGTGTTGATTTCCCTGAACCTGGTAGGCCTCTTAAGATTAGAAGCAATTTCTGTGAACAACTGAATCTTTCTTCAGATAACTGCAATGAAGAAAAGCTGTGCATTCCTTCTGTACTGTCAGCTTTTGGGTCCTTCCAACACTCTTCTCTGGTTTCACAGAAACCATTACTTTGGAGCCCATTCTGATCATTATTTCCATTCCTGAAGACCTGAGTACTATGGATGTCCATATGACCAGAATAGTTGGTATTTTGATCAAGCAATGGACCATGACTGCTGACATCAGCATCTCCATGGTAACGATGATAATTTTCATAAGAAAGCCCCCCATTCTGAGAAGAGAGAGCACTAGGGATTTGTGGTGGGGGATTAAATAGCTGAAAATGGGATTGATGGTTGAATCCAGGAGGAAGAGGTCCCTGAGGTTTTCTGAAGGATGCTCTAGTCTGCCAAGCAGGTCTGAATTCAGGCACTGAGCAGTTCCAAGCATCCACTTGGACACTAAAGGTATTTTCCGTTTTCCAGCCACCTGTTTCCACAACTGACTGCTGCTCATTGCTTGTTTTCTGACTGTTCTGTTCCCCCAAAAAACACTGTCCATTCTCATAAAATGGCTGGGGACTGCCCAACAACACAGGTTGATAATTCTCTTCTGAGCTTTGACTACAGTTAAATGGAGAGCGTTGTTCCTGAGAAATTTCAGTTTCTTTTTCCTGAAGATTAGTATCTACGTTTTCATTTTCCAGCTGGTGAATTTCTTTATAGAACTGGTCCAGTTCATCATCTATTTCTGGTACAGCACCAGAAACAGCCTGCATCTCCTTTGCCTCCTTTCTTTTAGATCTGTTTTCATGTAATTCATTCTCATCTCCTCCATTGTTCCTACATTCACTGCAATTGCCAGATTTGTCTTGTTTGTTACTTTTGGGAGGCTTGTAAATAGGTCCTATGAAATCTTTGCTTGTAAAAAAGTCTTCATCTGATTCATTTCTATTTACTGAGAACAATGAACTGCTTTTTTCAATATTATCTTCACCAGCATTATTTGTAATAAAAGAGTCTTTCTCTTCTTCGTCTTTAGAGTCATTTATTGATGCAAATGGAGGATTTGCATTCTGCAGAATTTCTGTATCAACTGGCTGACTAAGTACTGGATTATTTTCAGGGAGAACTTCATTCAAGGACCCCAAGACACCAGTAGGTATTTTCTCTCGGTTCTGCATTTCATGTTGCCCTTGTTTATCTAAGGCACACAGAGGTATCCAATCATTTGATTTTTTCTCAACATCCTCTTTCTCCTGAGTACCTTTGTAATCATCATCAGGGAGTTCTTCACAAGCCCCGTCTGCTGACTTCATTCTTTTAGAAGATGGTTCAATTCTGATTTTGTCCTGACACTCCAAGAGCCTTACTGTATTTTCAGCATGAAGCATCTTAGGAAAAAAAAAAAGAATACATTATCAGCATGCACATTTTTTAAGTAAAGTATAAAAAAGGCTGAAGTTATTCAGGCTTATGACATCACACCCTCCATGGTCACAACTAGAATGTACTCACCCAGGAGAAAACCAGACATCACTTACCACAAATACGGTTTACACAAGACTGCTACATTATTTTATTGCTCATCTTTAGCAAAGAACTACATTAGTGCTGTATCAGTCCAGCAGTCACAATTTATGATAGGCCTTAAAAAATTTACACATCATGCTCTTAAAATATGACTATTTGAAAAATTAATTACATCAATAATCTCTGACCTATGTTACTACTGTTCTCTACTACCTGTGTTATTCTATGAAATCTCTTTTAGAGATAAGCATATGCCAATTTCCAATGCACAAACTGATGCCTGACATCACTACTAATATGACCAACAAAAATGCAAATATTTCAGCCATGAGGATTGTTTTCTGTGACATGAACCAAACTCAACTAACTTATTTAACACCAATCAAACAGGTGCTGGGTGACATTCGTAATTTAGAACTAGTCAAGACTTAAAATCAAAGCTGCTATCTGTTATTATGGTTCTGGTTTTGGAACTACTAAAGACTTTTGTTAGGGACCAAGACCACTTGCTTGCATGTCTTCTAAAATTAAACAAACAAACAAAAAAAAAGAAAAAAAAATATCCCTGTCCCAAACAGATTGCATTCTAAAAATTAAACCAGTGAGTTCCAGAAAGGTTCAGAGACAAGCTATTACAAAGCAAGATGGCACTAACCACTGTGACATGCCATTATCCATCTATTAGTCTGGATTTCTTGGATTTTGAAGTCTACACAGTACGCAATAAAGAGCAAATTCTCCCCCTCCAAATAAATGCAGTTTCAAACAAGAAAGAACGTTTCTCCTACTGGAGGGTGTAGTCTACTGTTTTCTGAAACATTTCAACTTTCTAGGAGTAAATATAAAAAAAGTCACATGCTATTCATCCTGGATGAGAAAATAATTTTTTTTCTTTATCTGAAAAGGATCTGTAGGTAGTGTTATGGGAAGATTTGTAAGTAACCATTGTCCCGTCATGTTCATTTGCAAAACTGACAAGAAAAGGCACTTTCTCACCTACCATCCAAAGGAACACAAATCTGCCATTCTCAATCTCAAAATGTCTAAACGAAGGAGATTTTACTGCCCGCACTTGACTTTAGTACCTGGAAGAAAGCACTACTGTCAGAAGGGGAAGCAACATGGCCATGTAACTCTCTCTTCCTCAGAACTGGTACAATGTTCTCTCCTCCTCCCAATATATATGTGTTTTACGCATACCTCCAGCTTCCTAGTTCTTCATTTCTGTACATTGGAAAGTGAGTACGACATTACTACTAATCATTGAGTCTATCCCCACCTATAAAAGAAATGTTACCCTGCCTCCACTCAAAAACAGTATTGGGGAAAAAAAAGTTACTTTATTAGCTTCTATATCCTCATCTTGTTCTGGGATGGTGTTTAAGCAGACCCCATTTCCTGATGTGGAATTAAAACAGCAAACATGCGAACACTTGCTGCATGACAAGATCTCCAATGAGAGAGGAGGCTGCTCTGTGACTGTCTCACATAGGAATATCCTTTCTTGCTAATCTCTAACAGACTTTCCCTCACTAACCTTGGAGAGAGTAAAGCTGCATGCAAAAATATATCCACCTGCGTCCTTGGGGAGGACAGAGCAAGTATGCTCAAGGAAACTGCAGTCTTTCTGACACTTTCACCTCTTGAATGGGACAAGCTCGGATTTATATAATTTCTGTAAATAACTGGTTGTAATCATTGAACCTGAGCCAGCACATGGGATGCAAGACTTATTTACCACTTTAACTGACCTGTGAACCATCCAGAAGGTTCAATCTACTAACTCACGGCCTTGAACTCGACCAGTACAATACCTTTCCCAAATGGAAAAATAAGGCCTGTACGGCAGAATCTACAGACAGGGGAACTGGCTGGCTTTCCTTGCACTGTGGGTGCGGCGGTCACAAGGCGCATAGCCCAGCGCCCCCCACACGGCGCCAGGACACACCGGGAGCCGGGGGAAGCAGGCGCTGCTCCCACAATGAGCTGGCAGCGGCGTGTCCGAGGCGAAGGCGCGGCCGCCGGCCCCAAGCCTCGGGGAGGTGTGTCAGCCGCCCCCTCCCTCCCTTCCCCACGGTGCAAAGCCCACTCCTCTCCCACACACACAAACACTTCCCTCAGCCCGGCGCCCACGTCACACAACCTCAGCAGCCACCGGCTCCTGCGCGCTGACACCGCCATCCCCACGCTGCTTCTTCCCCGCCCGGTGGTGGCAGAGGTCGGTGGCAGCAGCGGCGGTGGCGGAGGAGAAGCGGGTTCCCTTCGCGGCCCGGCCGAGCAGCAGCCGCCGCAGCCACACGCGGGGGAGGACACGAACCTCAAGGCAGGGGCTCCCGGCCGCGGGAGGGGCAGCACCGCCAACCCCTCGCTCCCAAAATGGCGCCGCCTCCCGCTGCCCCCTCACCCCGCGCGTGGCACCGCGAGGGGCGGAAGCGGGCGGGGCGTTCCCCCACACGCCGCGCGCCCGGCTCGGCGGGAAGTGCCCGGGGCCAGCGCTGGGCAGTGGGATTTAGGCTGTTTCACCCTCCTTCGGGGGTTGTCTTCTCAGCGTGTCGGGAGTTTTGCTTTAGGTGGCATTCTGGTTTTTGTGAGGGAACAACAAGGAAGTTCCGATCAGGATTGTCCCTAGTGTAAAAGCTGCCCAAGTTTCTTAGACGTGTGTTGTATTTAACATGGATGTGCATGTATAAAGTAAAATTTTAATATGACATGGTTCCTTTTTTTTTTTTCAAATGTTGTGATGCTATGGAAGGCAAACCACATTTTTGCTAAAAAAGCCCCCAGTCTTGTAACAGTAATTCCCCGAATTTCATTAGTGCACACAAGAGCTCCAGTAAGTGATGCGTCTATTCTAAGTACCTGCAATGTTTATTCTTTCACATCACCCAAATGGGTTATGAACGTTTTAAAGTATATGATTTATAAAGTCACTGAAATTAGTTTATTTGCTGTAAATGGTAAAAAGAAAACTGGTCAAATCCACTGGCCAGGCATTCCTTCCAGTTACTCTTGCAACCAAGGAACAGTCTCCTTTCCTGTGCCAGGTGATGGCCTTGTCTTGTTGAAAGATATGGATGTGTCTTTGGTAGCATGTTAATCTAGACAGAAGGGAGCTGGTAAAGTGAATCTTCCCGTTTGCCATGCTTTGTTCAGATTAGTGCTCTTCCAATTTAAAAGCCACTGAGGTGTGTATTGTGTGAATGCCACAATCATAGCAACAAATATTTTCCCATATTGATTTTTTTTATATTGGTGCTGCACTAGTTAAGCAGACATTGCAGCTGGAGCTGGGACACCTGCAGGCAGCTTCTAAGGAATAAGGGTGGCACAACCTTGTCACTCCATTCCAGAATGGAAAAAAGTGTGTGAATTCCCCTGGTAGATGGGAGCAGTCCTATATTTAGACATGGCCTTGCTGTGGCTTTGAGATCTGCATTTTGTACCGTTTTGTGGAATCCACTGTCAAAGAGACAAATTCTAAAGCTGTCTTGAAGTAAAGAAAAATTCAGAAGGAACTGGTCATTGGCATTGCAAGGAGTTCTTTCAGGGAGGAAAATAGAAAATATAAGGAACTGGCCTTTGCTACCAATAAAAATGTAGTGACACAGGATACAGAAAGGAGAGCAGATTAGCAAGTTGGTGGATTATTTATGACACAAGTATTTTGCACATAAAAGGGGCTATATTGCTTTATTCTTCTTGCCTTTTCCATGAGATTTTCTAAAGACAATGAGGCTAGTGCTTAACTTTAATATTAGTAAATATTTTGCAACTGAGATTCCCAACTTCTCGGACAATTCTTTTCTAATAGCAATACTTAATCCTAAGGAAAAAACTATTTTCCATCTGAAATAGTAATTATGTGCTTCCCTACACAAGCTAAGTCATAAAACACCTAAGTTAACCATTCAGAGAGAGTAAAAGTGCTGCACGTGGACATTTTGAAGGTAATATCTGGAGATCAGAGCTCTCAAGCGCTTCAAGTCGTGTATGTAGTAATTGTCTCAGATGTATTTGATTCGCGGAGTTCTCCCATTACTTGTACCTAATTAAATAAGCCACATGTTATCACTAGCAGTACCCTAATGTCATTTTTTCAACCTCATTGAGTATAATATAATACACTTTCTCTCATGATCTTGTTACAGCTGCTACAGCTCCTACATGGGAATTAGGTAGCACATGGGAAGTCTCTTGCTTGAGCCAAACCTACAAATAATTCCCCCATATTCCTTGTCTTGCACTAGATGGTAAAAGACATTCCATTAGAAACATTGTCAGGAGAAGCTGATAGGGTAGGAAAAAGCAGTGTCCAAGAGGTTGAACACTGTAAGAGTGAAAATATTTACAAAGAAGCATTATCAGATCATGGTTTTTTCTTTGTTTTCAGAGGAGTTGAATTTTATAATTTCATTTTTACATATGTTTATAAAGTTACTCAGAATGCTACCATGTACCGCTACTATGTGTCCCCCAGACCACGCTTCCTGTAACATGCATCTGTGATTGTGGTGGAAGTGTCTCACAGAGGTAAAAATGTAAGAGTGAGGTAGTGTTATTGCATAGGTAACAAGTTATGAAAAGTTATCTATTCCTGTGTTGCTAGACATTTATTACATCACCTTCACATTAGTCAATGAAATGTTGGCTTTAACTGATCTAAAAGAGTGAAAGGAAAATTTTCCACTTTACGTATCAGATTTTGATTCAGTTTATCAAGTGTCTTGTAAGTTGAAGTTGATTTGAACCTTACAGATCACATCAATTTATACGCATATGGGAAGTGAGTAATGTTCTTTGAAAAAAAGTTAGATTGATGTTATGTAACTTGAGTGTATTCGAATTTGCAAATGGAGCATTTTCTCAGAGTAGTTTTTGCATTTGATTTCCTAAATTACAAAGGCAAGATGGGAACTGACCACTTTGGAGGATCATCCTGATTCCTTTACGGTTCACTGGTTTAGTTGATGCTTTAGATGGAATGCAGAGATCTCTGATACTTGTACCAAACTAAGTAGTTGCACTAACACACTGCTTTCTTCTGCATGGGCCCAATTTCAGATTCTGTAGGAAAAAAAGCTCTAAGGTGCAATTTCAAATTATAGGTAAACCACACTAAAATGAAACTACTTCCACAGGAAGTGTTTCTGCTACTCTTTCCTGCCCATGGTGGTGACTAATTGCTGTCCTGCCTCCTCTCAGCTGATGGCTTTTCTTCTTGTTTGTGAACTGAGTATTTGTAATAAAAACATCATGCTATTCTTTTGTGTGTGGAAAGGTTTCCATTAAATTTGTGTCCAGAAAGATTTTAGATAAAACTTTCCAAAATAACTCAGAATAAAGAGGGTAGCTGGCATGAAAAATATTAACACAAAAAATTAAATATTGTTAGTGAAACAATAAATTCTAGTGTTATGCCTTTTGATAGAAAAGATCAGGTAAATTTAAGATAGAATGGTGAGACTCCATCTGTTATTAAAAGTTATTATAACCTGTTATTAAAAGGGACGGGGGAAAAATTGTCCAGTGGGCACTACTTGAGATTGGCTTTTACATTTAAGGGTTAGTGTGGGATGATAGCTCAATCATTTAGATCTTATGATCTTGTTATCAGACTTGACATAGCAGAGTGCTCTTTCTTCTCTTAACACTGGTCTTCTAATAACACTTAAATATAGTGTGTGTTTGAGTTCAAGAGGACTAGTTACAGATTTAGATTTAATTATGCCTCTTTCAAAAGGGCCTTGGGTCATACTTTGTCTTGTCACTGTACTAAATCTTGTTTGAAAAAGTGAGGCTTCAAGATGATTTAAGACATACTGTTGCATAATTCTTTGAATTTAAATCGAACTATCTCTGGGGAGAAATTCTGGTGATCTTTAAGAGGACTGGTTTACTCAACAAACCAGGAATGTTGTTTGCCATGTTGTTTTTCTGAAAGTTTTATATGGCAAAGAGGAATTCTGGTATGTAAATGTCACATCAAAGTTTCAGTGGTAAAAATCCAGTAAGCGTTTTTTACTTATTAATTTCCACAGATAATATGGAGATTTTTATTTTCAAACCTCAACTTGAAAATTAACTTAAGAATTAGAGTTTTGGTAAAGTTATATATTTTTACAAATAAAAAAAATAATTCCAGGTAGCCTGCTGGTTATGTGATATGGGAATATTTTTTGATATATTCAACAGATTGTAGTAAGTGATATTCAAGCCATGGCTAGATTAGTATTTCTTTTGACTATGATGTCATTAGTTTGTAATTTAAATATTGTTATTTGATTCCCTTCTGGTACCAGATGAATCCTTTTGGAGATAAAAATAGAAGTTTTATTTTTTGGGGCAAAAAATAAAAGTAACACCTAGTTAGTTTATTTTGGAGGTTCTTGAAACCTTTCATTTAATGTTTTCTCTGAAATCTGCGCTATACATAGATTTTTTCTTGACAGTAAGGCATCTCTTCTGTGATTTACATCTCAAGCACTACAGCAAAACAGAACTAAAAGAATGGTGAGATTTAACTTTTAAGATAGGGCGCTTTAGAAAATATAACAATTGCTGGCCCACAACAAAGCTGAGCTTATGGATTGTGAAAGCCAGCCAAGGAAACAGGATTCTGAACAATTCATGTCTTTCAAAGTAGAGCATGGGGAGTTTCTAGGAAGCTGACACTCAAGGTGAAGGTCCAGTCACTGCTTAGTCTGCAGGACTCTCAAAATAGCATCTCCTATTTACATAAAAGTGAAGGAGACTGAGTGTAATGCCTTCAGTAGACTGAAATTCAATGGGACGTTAAAGTCAGTAGCTTTAAACAGAGGGCAGACAGTGGAATGGTAAAAGCAAAGAGTGTAAGTAGAAGAAAGAAAGCACCAGATAGAGCAACTAAAAAATACCCAGCATTTTACGGAGCACAATAATACAAGAAGTATTTAATTCTGAATATACTAATGTTTAAGCAAGAGGAAAGAAGATGAGGAAATACTACAAAAGTTTAGTGCAACATGCTTAGTTATGGCTATATTGACATCCCCTCTGTTTTGTTGAATTCTTGTTCATTTTAGCCACTCAGCTTTTACCTGAAATTACTTTTATTTGATTTCTTGAAGCTGAACAAGTGAGATGGTCACTTTACAAATACAACTTACAGTAGAAAGTTCTTAATTTTTTCCCATTTTGTGATGCTAATGGCATTGCTTAAGAGTATTCAAGTTATGTACTATCCTCTCCCACCTCCTATCCTACATCTCAATTAAGGATGGAGAACACTTAAATCAATTATTGGTAACTCAGAGGAGAAACTAATTTAATTCACTGACAAACTGAGCTAATCACCGGGGAAAGAAAGACTTCTGGTACAGACTGCCAAAATACTAATTCACTACTGTATTCACTACTGTCATACCTGTCTGCAAGGCACCAAGGGAAGAATAAATTTTTTCCTCTTACTACTGTGATGTTTTAGATGCAGGCTGCCAGAGGTTATATTAGTGCTAAGTTGTAGGAATACATTGCGCAAATATGGTCAGCAAGAAGATTCCATGACATTTAGCAGCAAAGCAGCTGTTAAGTGATACTAGAATGAAAAAACCTATAAAAAACCAACAAAAAATCTGCAACAACAAACTTGTGTCAGAAGCTGTAAAGTTTGGTGTATTAATGCTCTCTAACCTATTGCTATCAGACGGCAAGATGGTTTGATTTGTTAAGGCATAAAGGATGTACTGGTTGGTAGCAAAATACACACCATCACTTCCTGACTGCAGTGAAGAGACAGATTCTGGTTTAGGACATTAAAAATCTAAATGATGTTTTTGCTTCTGTGGCTAGTGCAACATGAAGCATTTTATTGTTCTTCTCCCATGCATGTCTCCAAAGAGGCAACGACCTCTTTAGGAAGAAAAGATGTACCTTTAGGAGGTAAACGTACATCCACAGCTGACTCGTGACGATGTTTTGTGAGGGGGTAAGGCTTCTTGTTTTAATAGACTGACTTACTTTAGTAGGTCATTTAATCTTAATGGTGTTCCACTGTAGGTATGAACTATTTAATGAAGAAAGCAGATGAGTAGGTGGAGTGAAAGGCTTTCTGCAGCCCTTGCCCTGAAGAATAGCATCATATCCTCATATCTTTTCTAGTTTTGTTCTTGTTTTTTGTTTGGTTTGGTTTGCTTGTTTTTGTGAAATACCATATAGTACTTAATGACTCTTGTCTTCTTATTAGAAAAGAGCCACAAGACAGACACAAATAGGTATTACTAGTAGAATCAGACTTGTTAGCTCTAAGATGAAAGTGGTACTTTTAAACTTCAGAAATTATATTGCACATATATTAAAGCTAGTAGATTCTGAGCATCACTGTCTTATTCAGCTGTTTGATTTTTGTTTACAAGGAGACACTGTTGGAAACCGCACACACACAGACAGTAAGAGTCTAAAAATTCCAGTCATCTAAAGTCACTGTTTCCATGTGGCTTCCTTGCAAATTACTTAAGAGACATATGAGATACTAAAATTAGTTGCAAAGTTAACACATGTTCATAATAGTATCAGCTATTTAAAGAGGAATACCAATAAATGAACTAATTTTTCTTTCTCTGAGACAAATCACTACACCTGAAAGTAGAAAGTCTCCCTCCTACCTGGAAAAAGCCCCTTCCAGTGTGAAGGGCTCAGTATATAAATGACATATATTTAATCTGTTTTGCTAATAAAATACTTCTGATGCAATTGTTTTAGAGTCACAATTAAAAGAGAAGCAAATGGAAGTGAAAGGTCTTTTTATCTATGCTGGAAACAAAAATAACATTTTCACAAACATGCTATATTAAGAAAGGTAATTTAGGTAAATGTTGTGAAAAAGGGGTGAAAATGCACTCTTTGTTTCCTAAACTTTTTCAATTTTGACTCTTCTGTCTTGATTTTGTCCAAGCCATTTATAGAAGAAAACAAAAGCTACTCTAGAAGTAATTTAAGTGATTTTAGGTAACTCATGTAATCTTAGAAATCTAACCCATAGTTCTCATTCATATAGAACCCTCATCAACTGGCTTCTAGTCAAATTTTGTTATTTGTGTGGCCCCTTCATCTGACTCTGTTGATGACTGTATGGGGAGATTTACTCAAAAATGTACTCTTAAGCCACATAATGTGTATAGGTTGAGAAGCTGATAAAAAATTCTTGACTTACTGCTATCAAAAGCAGGTGTTCTTGGTCTCTGCTGTGTAGTCCGTCCCTTCTTCCTTGTGGTAGTTCACCCTCCTATGAGCCTGACTGAGCTTGCTGTCCAGGACAGAGTTTTATAATATGGCTAAGCCAAAAAATTTTCTTCTCCTTGGGAGAGTTTTTTTGGAAAAAACTCCAAACACACTGAAACAAAAAAGATTTTGCTCCCTCCATTCTATTACTTCACTTGTTCTGCCTGGAATTAAAAGATTTTGTTGGGCAATTTTAATATTTCACTGTAGTGAATCAATAGGGGTTGCTGAGGGCTACTGCATTCTCATTCTAGGACCCAGCCTTCTTCCAACCTTTTTTCATCCCACAGTGGGATGCTGGGGTGATTTGAAAGTCTATACACTTCTCACCTGTCAGCTGTCTTCCTGAGTTCCCTGCCTGCTCAATCGTGTGGGGTGTATCTTAGAGCTCTTATTTAGATAAAGGTATCACTGCTAAATTTAGGATGTTTGTCTATTCAGTTTTGCAGCATCCTAGAAGTTGGTATGTCTTCACACACTTCCTTGGTTCAAATCCATGAGTGAAAAAAAATGGAGGGACTTTGAAGGCGAAACATACAGAGTCATGCATGCAAATGCCTCAGGGTTGCTGTAAGGAGGAAAGAAACACAGTAAAAATGTTTAGTGAATCTTGTGGTGATAATATTACCTTGACAGTTGTTCCTACTTGCACTGGAAGGCCAATATCATAAAAGAGTGTGATCACAGGGTCAATGGATAAACACAATGTGTTGGGAAGGGGCCAGCATAGCTTCTGTGAAGGGAGATAGTGACACAATCACAGACTTCCAGCATGTTTGTGAGTCAGGAAGTGCATGGACAAGGACAAACCAGGGTCGTACTTGTATTTTCAAAGAGCATTTGTGCAGCTTTCTTACTAAAAACTGTCAAACGAAATTGCCATGGAATTGAAGTAAATGTCCTATGCTGAGTGGGAAATGTGGTTGAAGGATGGAAGCAGAGTACTTTTGGTTACTTTCTAGGGTGGAGAAAAGTCGACAAATCTCTGTCCCAGAAATGTTTGGGCTTACTTATGTTGTTTTATGCAACAATCTTTGATTTTCATCAATGACCCAGAAAAGGGAGTGCACACGGAATTATATTTGCATGAAGTTAAACTCTTTCAGGTAATCAAATGCTGTGCTGGTGTAAAGAACTCCAGAAGGCCTCACTAAAGTGGATGAGTGAAAAGATAGGCTTTAAGAAGTAGATCAGTGCTAAGGTAAAGGATAGAATTAGCAGTCAATCCTGGAAGCCTAAGTTCATGAAATCTTGAAGTTACTGTTGTCAGCTCCCTGAAATCTTTGACTGAAACTGCAAAAGCAACCAAAAAAAAAAAACCAAAACCATAAACAACAGAGATGTAAGGTGTCATCAGGAATAATGCTGAGAGCAAGACAGAAGGCAGTTCGCTGCTGTGAAGGAAATCTCAGTGTACTCCTATGCTGAGTACAATGCACAGTTCTGGTCTGCAAGGACTCAACAAATTTAAAGAATGAATTGAGAAAGACAACTAAAATGATCCCAGAGGAGAGATTGTCAATCTGATAAAGTAGGGACTAAAAGGCCCTTGTCACTACAGTCTTCAGTTTTCACACAATGTTTTTACAAACAGAAAGCTCTGAGAAGAATATTGCTGTATAGGGTGTTCTTTGTGTTCATCATTGTCACTCAAACACTGAGATGTGAAAAGTGTCTTCAGCACAGACTTGTCTGGAGCACAAGTCTTATGAGGAGTGACTAAGGGAGCTGGGGTTGTTTAGTCTGGGGAAAAGGAGGCTAGGGGCATCTTACTGCTCTCTACAACTACCTGAAAGGAGGTTGTAGTAAGGAGGGGATCACTCTCTTCTTCCAAGTAACAAGTGGCAGGACAAGAGGAAATGGCCTCAAATTGTGCCTGTGGAGGTTTAGGATATTAGGAAAATTTTTTTCACTGGAAGGGTGATCAAGCACTGGAACAGGCTGTCCAGGGAAGTGATGGTGTCACCATCCCTAGAGGTATTTAGAAGACATGTATTGTGGCACTTGGGGGCATGGTTTAGTGGTGGACTTGGCAGTGCTGGGTTAATGGTTGGACTCAAGGATCTTAAAGGTCTTCTTCAACCTTAAATGATTCTATGATTCTGCGTAAAAGATCTGGTCTTTGGAGTTCTGTGGCACTGACATTCCCTGTACTGCAAGCAAAATACTTATTTTGCACAAGTATTTTTAATCTTTCTCAAGTATACAGTTTCTGTAAGTAATACAACTTGCCTGCACTTCCAGTGGGTGGCAAATGCCCTAAAATTTAGCAAGGCTGCTTACAGTCACCAGTTCCATGTGAGATGCAACATTTATCGTGGGGAAGGCTGTGCCTGCCCTCGAGACACAGGCAGGGCTGGCACAGCTTGCACTGTGCACCTCTTTCCTGGTGGGACCGCGTGGAGAAGGGAGTGAGTGCGTGTTACCCTCTCCCGTAGGCAGAGCGTTGGTTCTTGACCCTTTCCAAGGCGGTGAGCGAGCCGCGGTGGCGGGCGGGCTCCCTCCGGAGGGCCGCTCACGCTACTGCGAAACCGAGACGGGCTGGGAAAAGGACGAGTGAAGAGTCACCTCTAAAATACCGATTCCCAAAATCGTGAAGGGTCTCGGTGCAGGCGGGAAACGAGGGCGGAGCGTGCCTGGGGGAGGTCCCGGTATTCAGCGCCCTGTCCCGCTCCGAGAGGCATCCGCCGCTCCTGGCGTTCTGACGGGGCGCTGGAAGTGGTGCTGCTGTGACCTGCTCCATCAGAAAAACGGAGCAAAATGTTTGCGTGCGGAGTATCTCAACGCACTGGTTACTTTCACAGTCATACCCTGGGTTTTGCAATTTCAGTAGGCGTGTAAAGACGGTTCAAATTGTGTTTCAGTTTTCTGCTGGTTTGTAAGTATCTCTGCACACATGTGCAAGTGTTCCACTGGAAAAAGAGGTGTTCCCCAACCTAAGGCTTTATACTCGGTGAGCCCAGACAGACAACAATAGGGGAATTGAGGGGAAATTGTTCAACCTGCATCAAAAAGTTTTATCTTGACTCCAAGTCCAGGATCCTTCCCAACATGTAATTGTCACACAACTCTTCCTCTCTTTTATGTCTCTGCTTTTTTTTTTTTTCCAGAAGGAGTGGAGCAAATATAAATCACTGAAAAAAAATGCAAACAAGGGGAGTTTTGGGGCCTGAAAAGTGATTTTTATGTAATAGTTCTGGTAGGGCTGATGTAGTCTGTGTAAGACAATGAGGTAGTTTTACACTGAATGAAGATAAGGCATCCTGGTTACAATGTATTAGCAAGTTCAGAAAGCTTGAGGGGACTGTCTGAAAGATTTAGACCACTAGTTACAATGTCTTGGCTAACAGTCTGTTGAAGTGTGTTTCTCACACTAGACAAAGCCGTGGGTATATTTCACCAGATCTGTTGAATGTGATTTATGTTTTTCAAACCAGAATCCTCTAAACACTTATGTGCTGTACTCATGTGTCAGGAGAAAGTTTTTCTCCCGGAGGATGGTTGGGCACTGGAACTCCCCAGGGAAATGGTCACAGCACCAAGCCTGCCGAAGCTCAAGAAAAGTTTGGACACTGCTCTCTGGCACATGGTGTGACTCTTGCAGTGCCCTGTGCAGGGACAGGAGTTGGACTCGATGGTCCTCATGGGTCCCTTCCAACTCAGCTTATTCTATGATTCTATAATAAATGCAGCATTTTATCTGTAGCGGCGAGAAGAAACCACATCGCTTTTCTGTTTGCGTTTTCCTGTAAGGGCACCCTTCAAACTCTTGTACTCGCTAAAGCAAGAGCAAAGGGCTCGGTTAGTGGCTTATACTACTTTTTCTGCTCTTTATCCGCAGTTAAGCGACTTTATTCCTTATTTTTTTTTTTTTTACAACAATCCTTTAATAAATTGTTCTTTTGGGGCAGTGCTTGCCTCAGTCACCCACAGGGCACAGCAGCGAGAGCCGGCCGGGACCCACCCTCAGCCCCTCTCGGGCCCGGCCGCGGGTTGCGCGTGCTGCCCGCGCGGGCCGGCAGGGGGCGCTGCTGCCACGCGCTGGCTGCGCTCGCTCCCCTCGGCGGTTCTATTGGAGCAGCCGGAGACGAGTTGGCGCCATTTTGAAGCCGGCAGGGGGACCGGGGCGAGCTGCGGAAGGGGAGGGGGCTGGCGGCGATTGGCTGCGGCGGCGGCGGCGGCAGTGCCTCTCCGAGCCCGGAGCGGCGGCAGCGCGGCGCGGACCCGCCTGCGACCAGCGAGGNCGCCGCCCCGCGCGGCTGCTGCTCGGGCTGAGCGCGGGGACATCCCCGTCCCCTCCCCTCCCCGCCCGGTTCGGTCTCTCCGCGCCGCACTTTGCAGTGCTCCTCAGCGGGAAGAGCTGCTGGGGACCGCGGTTTGGTGGGTCCCTACTTGTGTGCGAGCCCGGTTCTTTCATGCTGGTTTAGCTTTTTTTTTTTTCCTTTCCTCCTCTCTCTTTTTCCCTCCCACTTTGCATCAGGCTCTGTTAGAAAGCGCTCGAGAAGGG